>JAYKAV010002031.1:457897-603651 GCA_035582835.1 Phoebastria nigripes | reverse complement strand
GCGGGGAGCCGGCGGCGGCCGGAGCCCGTTACAGGCGCGGAAGATGCCGCTGGGGCTGAGGAGCAAGAAGAAGGACAAGTCCAAGGAGACCTTCAAGCTGGTGGAGAGCGAGGCGGCGGCCCCGGCCCCCGCGGCGGCGGCCCCGGCCGTGAGCGCGTCGCGGCTGCAGTTCCACACGCAGCTGGCGCACGGCAGCCCCACGGGCCGCGTGGAGGGCTTCGGCAGCGCCCGCGAGCTCTACGCGAAGATCGCCGAGGCTTTCCGCATCGACCCCGCCGAGGTAGGGCCCGCCGAGCCGGGAGCCGGGCATTGCCCGGGCGCGGCTGGGCGGCGGGGGCTCTGCGCCTGGGGCTGGGCGGCGTGCCGCTGCGCTCCGCGCCGCTGCGCTCCGCGGGGCGTCAGGGGGCCTGGAAAGGGGCGGGAGGGGGCGGGGGCAGTTCTGCGCTGCCACGGCCGGTGGGCATTCTTTTGCAAATTTTTGTGGACGTGGGTATTTTCCGATTTTTTTTTTTTTTGGGGGGGGGGGAATTCCTTTTGCTATTTCCAAATGAGCATTACCATATGGGAAAGGATATAAGCATAACTGCATTTAACTTTTACACGGAAGAACAATGATCCTTTTAACGAAAATATCTCTAGTGTCTTAGTTAACCTGTTGCCAGCCTACTGATAACACAACTCTTAAGCACTGGGTCAAACCATTTGTATTACAGTTGAGTGGAATAATTATTTCCAGTGCAGGAATTATTGACTGTAGCGATTCGTTCCAGTTTCAAAAAAAAAAAAAAAAAAACCCACAAAAATCAATGCATCCATGAGGGTGAATACCCAGAATGAAGGCAAGGCGGGGTATAAATGCTTTAAATCTGACTACGTTTTAAAATTCCAACTGAATGTGGTGTTTGGAAAGTTTTCTGCTTTGCCAGGTAATTATTTTTAAAAGGCCCACTGTTTAAGTGAGGCTATTTAAATCTGTAACAGGATTTTTTTTTAACTCTGCTGCCTTTTTGTCTTTTTTTCTGAGCCAAGTTTTAAACATTTGTTTGGATAATGATTCATTTGTGTTCGTAAATGTATTGTTTTCTCTTAGTTAAAAGGTAGTGGCCATATCAAGTTCTTCCTACGTGGTTCTATGGACCTTAACCTCTGAGTGGTTGAAACAATTGAAACAAAGTGCTAACATTTCATTATGCCTGCATGTGGCTATACAGCTTTACTTGTTTTCTTATTTGTAGCTGGCTCTTTTAAGGTAGTAAAGCCTACTACTACAGACTCTGTTCTGAGAGACTGCTGTGGCCTCACCTAGCAGCATTTCAAACAGTAAATTGTAAAAGAAAAGTGGCAGGAGCACTGAATACAGTTTAACCAGTCCCTGTTGCATTAAGTAATCAAGAAGTACCAGTACCATTGCCAGCCAATGCACCTATGTCCCAGACCTTCCCAGCTGCTTTCTGACCCTCTGCTTCTCTGTTTTCTTTCCATACTGAGCTGCTGTTCCCCTTTTGTTCTCTTCCATCTCCAGTTATACCTTTTACCCTCAAGTTCTCGTAATTGCCAGATTATCTTCTTTTTTAGTTTTCTTCCTTTCACTGTTGAACTTTTGTTACTGATCTTTTGGCTCCACTGGCTTGYGAAAGAACAGCGTTCACCAGGAAATTCAATTTTGTATGAATGGTGCACTCCCCTTTTTCCTGTATAATCTGACACTCCCAAAGGTTTTAGAGGAAGCACTGCATGTTTCACGGGCATCTATTGCCAGCCTTGTGCTAAACTAGAGAAGTTTCTTTCTTCTTTTCTCTTTTTCTCTCTACTGTCCTATTCCTACTTGTTGTTTTTTTTTAAAATGTGGTTTATTGGCAAAAACGGATAGAGAATTGTTGCTGGAGGCACTGACCTTAAAATCTTTTACTCAAGAAATTCAGTTGGCTTTAAGAAACTAAGTTGTACAAAATGAAAATAGTGATAAAAAATATTTCCTGGTATAAAGGTGGCACAGCAGAGTAAAGAACCTGAGCCTGAGAGTCTTGCAACAATTTTTGACGGACAAGATAAAATAGGATAGATGAGTGAATAGCAAGGGGTGCCATGAAATGTGAATTTATTAGCAACTGCTGAGCTTGCTGGAAGTAAGGAAGGACTAGACATTTTAAATGGTATTATCTATTAATTAAAGCTGCATTTGGACAGACAGTCTGGTRTAAAGAATAATGCCAGAAGCTACACCTCAGCAAACTGAAAGACACTGAGGTACTCAAATGCCATTTGTAGGTGTTACCTGTCTAGGAAAGTTTCTGTGACCTAGCTATGCTGAAGCCTATGGGCAGTGTGATACCTGAATGCCTTCGGAAACAGGTGCTATCACAGAGATCTCTGCCCTGTAGTGACTGAGGTGGAAAATAGTGTGTGGGGGGTGAGGAAGAGCTCAGTGTAGAGAACATTTGGCTAACTGTTGCAGAAGTGAATACGTTTAATATGATACGTGAGTTTACTGCAGTGTAGGCAAGGGTATGGATTCTTGGATCTCCTGAAGTGTTTTAGTACAGTTCAGGATGAGCTATACTTGTAACCTGTCACTTCTCCTTTTGATTCCACATGGTTACAGCACCTCATTTCCTCTTTTCGCATCTCGCAGGACCAGCTGAGTTTAGCTTCTGCTGGAGAATCCTTTCCAGGATCTGTGATTGACTGCCAACAGTGACAGAGCAAAGCTTGTATAGAACACAGTATTTGTTGGACAGACACTGACAAAAACTTCTGTGCAGACCTGGATCATGAGCAGGGTAGGATGGGGACAGAACAAGACAAGTGTGACTTCAAAGGGGAGACTCCTTCACTCGTATGATGTTTGCTAGGCATCTATGAAGGAGTGAGCCGTAACAGCAGCTTTCTGAGGCTTTTCCTGTACTTWTCTTTTCTTGTCTAGGTATTTTATTCTTCATCCATCTTCCTAGGCGAATATGTATCTCAGTTATCCCTTTTGAACCTGACGTTCAGCCTGCATTTCTGCCTACCTCTCTGACTTTTACCATGACTAGCATTTCTTCTTTTCCTGGTCCAAACTGAATGTTCTTTCCACGGGGAGGAGGAGTGAAGATGGCTTCTAGCAATGGATTGCTTGTATCATTGACATGAGTGCTGTTTGAGGTAGATCACATTGTTCTTGACTTTTAGCTTGATTTCTTCAACAGGGTTTCAACAAGGAAGCACAGAGCTAAAAAAAAATACAAATAGATGCAATTCTTAACTAACAACACAACCATCCACTGTTATGTGTATGTTGCTACTGGCATAGATAATACAAATATCTCCTCTGTTTTTAATATAGAGGGTGAAGTAGGAAAAGTAGTTGGAAAAAGTATTTGTGTATGGTCTTGGCCATTTAGGATTACTACTCCACTGTGACTATCGGAAAATGTGGCAGGGAATGTTATGTTCCCTGTACGGGTGAAAGTGCTAAGTGTAGCCTGTATGCTAAATAAATGAGCACTGACCAAAGGACAATGTGGGTCTGTTAAAGCATTTGGTGGGGGTGTGCTCCTGTGAGAGCACATGGTAGGGCTTTAAAATATTCAAAGTAGCTAATCGGGCACTGGGAACTGGATATTAAAGTCCAACTGTAGCAGGGCTATTTCTTGATCAGATGAGAAGGGAATGGTAAACCACAGAAGCTATATGGACTTTTGGTTTGTGTACTCATAATTTGCAGTTTTGATTATTTTGTTTGCTTTGGAAGGTGAAGTACGGTGGGGCTGGTGGGGTAAGTTGTATGCTCAGCTGGTGTGTCTGTCAAGAGCCCATGGAGGTTGGGGTTTCTTTCACGGTGGAAGCATTTTTGCTTCATAAGGAGAATACGGCAAAAGGGAGACCTTCCCAGTAGCACCAAGGGCAGAAATGCAGCTCCTCCTGTCTCTTCCAGTAACAAGAGTTCAGCTGCTGAGCTTGTGTCTGGGCTGTTGTTCCATGGGCCTTGCCTCCGCATGCTAAACAGTTAAGTATACTGTGAGGCTGTGCCGCATTAAACTTTCATAGAAGTGTTTGATTTAAACCTGTTCGATTTAAACTTTTATGAAAGAGTACTGAAAAATAAGCCACTATGCTGAAACTTAGGTTTCTGAATAAATGTCACCTTATTACAAGAAAAAATCTGAAGTGTATTTTAGGAGGTTAGAGAAAAGGGTCAGCTTGTAAAATCCTCATCCTCATCACCAAACTGTTCGAAGTTTTGGAGTMTACCCTTATCTGTTGAAACAAATTGTTCACAATCTTGCCTACAGATTAAAGACTTTAAATGAACAAACTTAACACTCCCTAGAAACCACTTCCTCCCAGCCCTATGGCAACAATTGTTTGCTTGCTGTTCCCCTACGCAGTGCTTAAATTTCACACCTGTATTACGTGTGATGCTTGCTGTGTTAATGATCTGTTTTTCAAATACTTTTAAGCTGTACGGAAGAACTTACACTAATTCTTGTGCACTTTGGGTTTAAAAAAAGAACAATGAAACACTGAATGCTTATTTTATAGTACTTTGAATGTATTTGGGGAGGCAAAGTTGCATACCTGATAGAGTACCAAAAGCACACTAGAACTCGGAGGACTTGGTTACTCTTCCTGTTGCTGCAGCTAGTCAAGGCTCCCACATTTTCCTGAGGGAGGATAAAGTGAGTAAGGTACCTAGAAAATGTGATGGTGATTTCTTGATATAATGACACCTATGTGTATAGGGAAATACGTCAGTGGGTGCTACAACTTGCTCAGAAGTCGAATTCCCATTTCCCCACCTCTTAAATGGAGAAAGTGATTATGATTTTCTTTGTAAAGTTATCTGAGATCTACTGATTTTAAAAGCGCTTTTAATAGCTTCTGAGTATGTCATCTATCAGTCAACTTATTTTTGAGTTCTTCTCGAGGTGTAGGCTTAATATGGAAGATGAGAATGTAGTTAATATATAGGATATGCAATACGGTACTGCATATATACTTTATATGACACATAGTGTAACCCTCTTTTTCTTAGCTAATACAGTTTCTTTATATAACACACAGTGTAACCCTGTTTTTATTGGCTAATGTAGTCTCTTCCTATTGAAAATATTGATGCAGGGAATAATCTGTTAGTAATCATATCTGACAAATCTATTTTATAAGGTTGTGCATAAGCCCCCAGTCCCTGCCAGCCGAATGGAATTTCCTTGTTCTGTGTGCTGCACAAGATAACTCTCTCAGTGAAGGAGGTATCCTAGATACTTCATGACTGATGTAACAGTTATGATTTATAATGTCTTGCTAAAGTTGGCATGAAATGTCACAGCACTGGTATGCTGAGTTAAAGATCAAATGCATATGAAGGTTGAGGGTAAAAAGAGAGAGAAAACACTTAACAATGAAAATTGCACATTCGATTTTCTTCTTGCTTCTTTTCTGGGTAAGAAAATTCCTATCAAAAATATACCAAACTTTGAGTGAATGGAAGGTGTACTATAGTAGCTGTTGTTTAATTATTTAAGTATATAAGCTGTTACTAGGTACCTATATTAAACTTATGTAAAATCTACAAAAAAAATCATTTTTGAATTGACAGGTCTCAGTCATGTACAAATAAAGCTGTGCTGTAACTGATAGATGGTGTAACTGTATATTATCCTGGGTAGATACATCTTTAGTACATTACTCTTTGCATATTATCTGTTCTGAGAAAAAGCAGTTGTTCTCTAAAGAGGATAAAGAATGATTTAAGTTTTATTTTTGACTGGCTGATGCTCTCTCAGCCTTGTGGTTAGCACAGAACTGACTCACAGAAAATTCTGCAGACTTGTAGGCTGCAGTAGGAATGCCATCCAGATGAAGGTCTAAAAAGAGAAACTCTGGATCGAGTTTCTAAATATCACATTTCTGCTCTGTTGCCAATTTTATCTATTCAAAGGTGTGACAGTAGTTACTAGATGATTGTCTGTTTGACAAGGTCAGATGAAGGATGCTAATGTCTAAAATGTAAAGACACAGTGCTTGTTGTTCAGTGTAAGAACAAGAACCGAGTTGCAGTTGTAAACTGGCCAAGTTATTATGTAGCTTGAGAGCGAGCTGAAAATGTATACGTGAACTTACATATAGTCTGTTTGAATTAACCTTCTTGGTTTAAAAAAAAATGCTGATGGTTAGAGATGATTATTATTTATAAAATAAAATTTAATTTTCTACTTAAAACCAGCTGAATTTCTCTAGGTGATGTTACTGCTTGAGTATTGCTTAACTTAAAGACTTTGCCTTACCTGAGAGAATAAAACTAATGTCTGTGTGCTGTTACGACTCTCATTGTTAAAGTAAGGTGTGAGATTGAAGTGGGTGTTTGATGGATTATATGAGATAAGCAATTAGCCTTTGAAGTAGGGCTGGTTTAGGTTTTTTGTTTGTTTTGTGGTTTTNTTTGTTTTGTGGTTTTTTTTTTTTTTTTTTAAAAACCAACTAAACAAGACCCCCCTCATCAAAAAACACCAACTCACTACTAAACTTTCAGTTTTTAAAACCAAAAGTCCCATAGTTATAGAATCTAAGTTCTAGAAAGCTTCAGAAACTTAAATGCTCTCTGTGAAATACGTTAGGAAAAGTATTCACCCCTCATTTGACCTGGAATAGATTTGAATAGGTTGGTGACTTTCATTTCAGTTTTTCTGCTGTCATCCAGTGATGCCAGAAGGAAAGAAAAGGCATTTGAAGTGTTCTGGTGCGGAAAACCCTGTAACTTTTACAAGCGTAGCGAGGGAAGCTGGGAAGGCAGAAGGAGACCCTGCATTCCCAGCGAAGCACTGGGGGGTTCAGCAGGCCGCGGGCACAAGTCTGTGCCTGGGTTTTGGGGCTGTGCTGGGCTGGCCCGCTGCTCCCCAGGGACTGCCGCTAGAGCAGTTGCAAAGATGAAGGACGCTGAGCGACATCCTGCTGCTGTTTTTCTCAAATGCTAGTCTGGCTTCCCACTGTGTACTTCTTTTCATGTGTTAGCACTGCTTTTTCCATTTCCTAATTTGGAGCTGGTGTGGGCAGTGGCTGCAAGGGGGTCCAAGGTGCTGTCTGAAGGAAAGCGATGTCCAGCAGATATAGGCAGGGGATAGAAAAGTATCTACTTTTATCTCTTGTCCTGTCAGAGCCATGTGCATCCTGCTGGCAGCAGAGCCTTTGTCTGATGGTTTGCAGCTGTGGCTTTGCCACCTGTGCTGGAGGGCCAAATGGGGGGGGCAAGTGTCCTCCTCTTCCCCTGCTTCCATTGCATGTGAAAGATGGTCTTTAGGGGCACCCTTTGCCTCAGTGAAGTAGATTTTAGGGATTCTCCAAGTTCCTGTTGGAGCACAGAGTTTCTCTGTTTTGGCTGCTGCCCTGTGCTCTCCAGTGCTGCCCAGGAGGAGGCTGTGCGGGGCCTTCCTCAGCCCTCACTCCTCTCCGGCTACAGCTCGGAAAGGAGTTGGGCAGGTGTAGTTACTCTAGCTGTGAGGAGGAGCATTGGGGTTTTTTTTTCTTTGTTGGCTAGGCTGTTCAGTACAGCCTGTACTCAAAGAGCAGAAAGCCCAAAGCCTGCCCGGACTGGCCAAATTCCTCCATGCAGCATCGTGGTGGGCAAAAGCATCGTCTCTGTCCCTGAGCAGTACAGCTGGGTTAGTCTCATCCTGCCTGTGCCCAGGACAATAAACCTCCCTGTTAAAGAACCACTAGTATAAGTATAAGGATGAAAAGGAGTGCCTAACACCCAGTGCTGAAGGGAAATCCCTCAGAAAGGCTGATTTATGAAGAAAAAATTTGYCCTTTTTCTTAAGTCTTGCTTTTACTAAGCTGGAACAGAGGTGACCCCTACTTATGCTGGAGGAAGGGCAGGAAACTAAGCAAGCTTGTTGGAGAGAACGTGCTCTCAGCTAATGATGGAACATGTGGAGCAATATAAAACATTTCATGCTCTCTCCTGACATTTTTGTTTTGATGAGCTCCCTTTTTCTTCCATGAAACTTCCATACAAACAGTTGTATTTTGAAGCAGTCCCTAGTGATGTTTGAATCCTGTGGAATTTGAGGTGGGTGAACGATGGTGGTGGCTCTTCGGTTTGCTCACTCTAACCTCTGGAACAAGCTGTTCTGCTCTAGCTCAAGGTGCCTGTGTCAGAGTTGGTGTGCTGGGACAGGCCGTGAGAGGCTGCTCACACAGATACGTCTCTCTCCTTTGCTCCCTGCCAGCTCTTATCTGCAGAGTTTGAGCTATTGATGCTTCCTGTCATGTGTGTGGATGGAGACTATCACCTCTCCTGGGGCAGCTGGAGAAGGAGAGTTATCATCATTTCAGCTATGGATCTGTCAAAGAGGCCAGAACTATGCTCTCCTTTTATCTTCCTATCAAGCTCACCAAACCTGATATACTGTTAAACTTAAAGATAATGTGTTTGCTGTCCTCCTGCACAGATCATGTTTTGCACTTTGAACACTCATAAAGCTGATATGGACAAGCTCTTAGGTGCACAAATTGGCCTTGAAGATTTCATATTTGCCCACATAAAAGGACAACGAAAAGAAGTGGAAATTCTTAAAACTGATGATGTGCTTGGGCTTACCATTACAGACAATGGAACTGGCTGTGCATTTATAAAGGTAAATTTGATTACCGGTGAAGTACTTTGTTCTATAGAAGCTCCTGTTACTGTAACAGTTTAATTATTGTTTTAATGATCCTTTAGAGCTATAAAATCTTTTATTATCATATATATGGTAAGTAAAAAATAATGTTGCTTTTCTTTAGGTACATCATTCAAAATTAGTTCAGCTATCTCTGTACTGCATGTCATTCAAAATGAGTTCATTTGTTCATTGCTTCTGTAATGTGTATCAGCTTTACAATGTGACCATTGTATTTTCCGACCTACCCTGAGRTTGTAGGTGTCAGATACTGCTTGCATCTGCCCCCTCCTTTTTTTAAGTGATTTTCTGATGTCATTGATAAGGTGCTTATAGAACGTCTGTCACTCATGTGATAATGAGATCATGTTCTTTCAGTCTTTATGACTGTTCACAGGGCAGAAGCCTTTGTGCTGTGTAAGAATAGGTGCAAGTACAGTGCTTTTTCAGCTTTCCAATATTGTTGCCTTAGATAGGTAGGATGAATTAAAAGGTGCTAAGGATATGGGTTAACACAATTTACCGCAATTAACTTGAGTAGCAACTATGGGCAGTAACATGTACAATACGTTAATCATAACTGCTTTCCTCCTCCTCTTCTATGTGACCTCCAGATGTTTTGAGACAAGTAGAGGCTGAGGAGATGATGCTATCCTTCTTGCTAGACTAGGTATTCGGAACCTTAAATCCCATTTTCTGCCTTTTCTAGATGCTTTGCTCTAATTTAATCCAATTATCCATTGTTAGYGAGGCATTGGCAATTATCTTCGATTACTGCTGTCCCCATCACTGTTCTTACTGCTATTGTAAACAGAGCTTCTTGTACGGAGAGGTTGTATTCTCTATTCATTCCTTAGCTACAATGGATATAAAACAAGACGTGGTTTAGAAATAGGCTTGCTTGTCTTTGTTGTGGAAAAATGTGCTTGAGATCACGCTTGAGAAAGTCGAGATGCAGTGGAGGTTTCAGTAAGCAGTTTAGCAAAATCATGGCCTCATTTTTATGTTTATAGACACACAACTCTGAATTTCTGGTGGTAGCATCCGTGCGGCCCGTAACATTCAGTCACGCTGCTGCTTATGTGGTATTTTAAAAGAAGGCATTGAAGGCAGTGCTTCAGCGATTAAAGTTCACGCGTGCGGCACTGTACAGAGCGTTACTCTCTCTGTGCTTGGTTGGTAATATGGGGAGAGAGAACAGCCATCACATAGACTACTGCATAGTTGGAGCAGACTGGAAAACCCTCACCACATTAGCAAGACAAGATGTAATTTCCAGTAAATTGTATAAAACTTGTCTGAACAAATATATCATTGTCCTTGTACTGGTCTAATAAGCAGTATAATGAATATGGTGCAGTCTTCATGGGAATGCATCAGTTTAAAGGAGTTTCTGGGAGCTTGCTTGGTTGCTGTTGCATATTTAGCTAACAGATTTTTTTAAAACAGCATAGAAAATACATATACAAAAGTAAAAGCTGCATCTTTTTTATATTTGGTTGTCTAGGTAAATGACTAAGCAGAGACTGTCTCTAAAGTTTGATAGAATTCTTTTTTTTATATAATTACTTTCCTTGAAAAATTGTTACTATGTTCCATTATTAATTAACAATTAATATTAAATTTACCTATCTGTGGGTTGTTGAAAGCTGTTATGGGCTGTAGTAATTGGTGTTAGGATCCAAGTGAAGAAGAAAAGCTAAATGAGAATGAATTCAACACGTAGACTAAAGACTAGTTGAAGTCTGGCGGGCATGCTTTTGAATCCTGGCACCTGGTAACAGAAATGCATTTGGGACCTGGTTTCTGGCATGTGTACTATACCCCTCTCTTCGCTCACCATGAGGCTTCTTTTTGGTTTTAATCTAGGTTAAAGAAAAAAGTGCTAGAAAGAGTTAAACTAAGCCTGAAGCTAAAAATTGTTGCAGTGTATTATAGGACACTGAGCACAATCACACTTCCCACTGACTCTCAAATGGAGGCACATATGTGGGCTCAGGCGTGCGCACATAAGCTAGAAGCAGGTTTCTGAGATAGTTATGCAGCTAGGCTAGGTGTTATAGTAGTAGGTGGTAATATGTTTATCTCCCTTGTCTCGATGTTATCTCACTCAAAGCTAGCCTGAGCAACACGAGTCTTAATTGAAAAGTACATTATTTAAGAAGATATTAGCATGAAATTAGTATCTCTACAAAATATAAGATATTCTACTATGTTATAGCTTTTCTATTAAACAGCCATGGGATAACGGCTTACATGACTTAGGCACATGATAAACAAATATGACAGCATATAACAACAATAAACAAAATCACTGAAATTTTAAGTGTCCTTTAATTGACTTGATATATCATAGAGATCTTTTAAAGGTTGGTTTTTTTTCTCACATTTTAAATTCCACTTCACAAAAACTATAAATACTAACTTCTGTTACATTTTACGACCTTTACGACATTTGTATTTGTATTGCATGAGATGGCATTTCTTATTCTTTATTGTTATTTCAGAGGAAATACTTTAATATGCAGCTGTATAGCTTGATGAGGAAAATGGTAGAAGTTTTATCACTATAGACAGGTCTTATTAAGACTAGCCCTCTATAGTATGTCATTTTTTAGTATATCACACACATTTTTTTATGTCCCTGGACCATACGTGAGAAGAGAAAAGTTCTGTTCCTATGCTTGTCAAGCTATTAAATCAAAATAAAACCCCAAAACTCAAGTAAACATTCACATTACTGACACGTTTGGGTTCAGTTTTAAAGCACAAAAACATTAGCTTATTCAGAAGCCTTAATTTCTAAAGTATGATTGCATTCTTTTTTTTTCCCTGTTGATTTATAAGCTCAATGCTGTTGATGTTGTTAACTGACATTCTTGAAACTCTGTGGTGTGACCTCTTTACCTTTTAAAGAAATGTTTCTAATTCTATTTGTTGGGGTTTTTGTTTTTTGTTTTGTTTTTTTTTTTTTTTTTAAACAACAATAGCGAATCAAAGAAGGTAGCCTTATGGACCAAACCAAAATGATCTGTGTGGGTGATCACATAGAGACTATAAATGGAAAGAACGTGTCAGATTGTCGGCATTACGAAGTTGCCAAAATGCTAAAAGATCTGGAGAAAGGTCAGATGTTTAAGCTGGAGTTGATAGAGCCTATGAAAGCATTTGGTGAGTGACCTGACTGTCCACCTTGTTCACTGGATATTGAAATCCCAACATTGGATTGCACTGTAAGTTTGTTTTCAGATTGCAGCCAGGTGTCCACCCAAGGTAACATAACTGCTACAAGAAAGTACATTTGTTTTTTTTTCTTTGAAGTGGGAAATTTATGGATGGATTTTCATCCATCTTGCTTTCTCCAGAAGTCATCCATCCTGGTGTGGCCTGCCTCAGCCTGTGTCTCAGTTACTCGATTCCTTTGCCACCACGTGATGATGCAAAATAAGTACAGGAGTTGTTTCATAGACACAGTTTTAAAGCATGGATCACTTCACTAATGCGCTGATCCTTGAACCTCCTCTTCTCTTTTCCTCTATTGATACATAATCCCTGTTCATCTGTGTGTCAGGTTTTTCTATTTCTGTACCCTTTACTGGGGACTGCACTCTCTAATGCAGAAGGATGCTGCAGAAAACACTGTCTGGGATTTCCTAGAGCACCTCCTTTGCTGCATGCCTGCCTGCTCTCCCCAGCTTTTTTGTGGATATCTAATCATACAGCAGGTATACTCAGAATTGGAAGAAAGCAGCATGGCAAAGCTCTGTCTCTACCTACCACCTGCATGCTATGAGAAAGTGATACTTATATAGGAGGAATGCATACCTACTGCTAATTCTTATGTATATTAATTTTATCAATGTGCTAAACTAAACAAAAAAAAAAAAAAAGAAAAGTAAGTTTAGCTCAGGGAGTCAAAATAGAGCCTGAGTTTTAATTTTTATTCTCTCAATTTTTTTATACATCCCCCCCCAACCATGTGGCATTTTTCTGTAATAAAACCTTCAAAATACTGCTAAATTATAAGTGTGTATGAGTCCTTGTGCACATCTGCACTAACAGCAAGTTCAAAATCACCATCTTCACCATAGCAGCAAAAGTTTGAAATGTTTATTTTTCAAATCTTTTTTTATCTGTTAGTAGTTTACAACTGCTGTCATACACCAGTCTTGACACTTGGTGTCAGAATAGCAGCAGAAATTGAAAATGAGAGAAATTTGAAGATTTCTTTTTGCTTTTAGTGCTTCTATGAAGAATGGAGTTTATGAGTTAATCTCTAATGTGTTTGGATATAAGTTGATAATCCTGTTAAGTAAATGTGTATGTTACACATTATGCTAAAGTAGTATTACATATGTATAGTATTGCAATTAGTAATATAGGAATACCTTTTTAATATGGGTCTATAATTTGTATTCAATGCTAAATGCGTTACATAGTCTATTTGTAAAGACCAGGGTAAATCAGCATTTGATTGATGACTTCAGCCATTATTTAGTAGTAATTACTTTAGTCAGGTGATTAAGATACCTTTTAGTCTGCCTGTGATGTAGAGAAGGAAACCTGCTAATTCCATGGCAATACCTTTTATCTGACATTGAGTTAAGAGGCAATCAGAGCTTTTTGGACAGACTTTTGGAAGATGCACATTATTTTTTACCCTACAGAAATTAATTTACAAGTTGGTTAGAATAGGTTAGAATATCCCGCCTCTCGCCTTAGGTGCAGTTAGGCTTTAGGCACAAATTCATTCGAGGTAGTGTTTAAGTTGCTGCATGCTGAGAATAGCCCCAGAGGAGACAACAAACAAGATCCAGATCCTGCTGGACAAGTAGGTGCTGAATTCATGTTAGTTTCAACACAAGTTTGTGAGGGTATAGAAATGAGACAAGCCTCTGTGTGAAATTGCTAGCTTTTATTTTTCTTCCTCTCAGCAGAATGTGAAATAAGTGTGATTTACTGGTTGGATATCTTTCTATCACGTGCACACAGGCTGCCTCAGCTACTGTAGGCAAGGCTTGTAGCACAGAATTAAAGACTTGTCTGAGTAAGATTGGACCTTACCAGTCACAAGCTGGCCCTCTATGAATTGGTGAAAAATTAATAGAAACAAAATAAAGGCAGCATAACACAAACTCTAAATTTAAATTACGTGAATATGAAAAGTAGTTTCTGTGATGGCCAGAGAGCTTTGGTCTGAAGTATTGCAAATAAAGGTTATGTCAAATCATGAGTTTTAAGGTGCTAATGGTGACAGAACTAGAAAAAGATGTATGTTCTATCAGGAATGACTTTTTGAAACAAGTCTAGCAGAAATGATGACAATCTTAAGGATGTTTTGAACTGTCCTTGAAGCAATAAAAGGATTAAGGAAAAGTGTTGATCCTAAGTATACATGTAAGAGACTGTGCCATATCTATTTGTTAAAATAAAAACAATTAAAATTTACTTTTCAAGACTTGTTCAGCAGAATAATCTGGATTTTTGACTACTTATGCAAGAATGATGAGTTGGAATCTACCGGGGCAAAATGAATATAACATGTTAAAGTCTTGCCTTCAAGGAGAGCTTATTAGAAAGGCCTGCTGTTAAGAAGAGGAATAATCTGGTAGAGAAAACAGCACAGTTAAAAACAGTTCTGCAAAACTCCTCTCTTCTAGCACTTTCCAGATTAACTATGTACCTCCCATGTCAGTAAGTAAATTAAAGCCTTGCCACTCTTGAATGTAAAATTATGTCCTAGAACAAGAAAGCCAAATCTTAAATTATTCCATACTCCATTTACTAACTGGGGTGCCGTTACCCAAGATTAAAGAAGGAAAGCTGAATTCAGGTAAAGAAAACTTTGGGTAAACCCGGATATTCTTGGTAGAGATTTATCAGGTGTGAAATCATGACCTTGGTGAAACCAGTGCAAAAATTCCTGCAGATCTACTTATGGACATTTCGCCTATGTGACTGCTAGTAATCAAATTGTTAGCTCAGCTTCATGTGGCTCATCATGACCTCTTTAGCAGTGGTGGTTGCACCATTGCATCAGTGAAAGATGGAAATGTTGCAATGCTAAACCTGCTACATAGTCTGCCTGTAAAGACCAGGATAAATCAGCATTTGGCTGATGACTTCAGCCATTATCTAACGTTAAGTAATAAATACTTCTGCTTTTCTGTAGAATAGGGAAATAAAATTATAGAAAGTGCATATATGAAGTTGAGTGCAATAGGTCTGCATAGATATATTGATTAATGGAAGTCCTAGCGTCAGTGCAATCAAGTGGATATCAAAGTTTGAAGACAAGAAATTGTCAGCAAAACTATACTTAGAATACTGTTAATTAATAATTAAATTTTTACATACATCTAGATCTTGATTAGAATAAAAAGTGAAGGTAATGTAATAGCCAAAGCAGATACATCATATTCTGACGTACCATATACTTAGTTTTGTTTGGTATTCTTTTCTTTTTGTTCTTGTTGTTTGTTTTGTCTTTAGAAAAGCTGGAACCAAGGTCCAAAGGTGGAACTCTGCCAGAGGCTAAAATCTCCAGAGGGAGAGAAACACTTCGGCTAAGAACCAAAGGCCCTGCTACTGTGGAGGAAATGGTATGGTTATCTTGGGGCCCTTCAATAGTTTAATCATCTAGCACCTGACTTATTCTTCCCCAAGGTTGATAAGGTAAAGTAGGAAGGAAAAGTCTAGATGTTGCAGGACTTAAGACAACGACTGCCTTCTGCAGGGAGAAATGCTTATATAAAGCTGAAGACTAGCAGGGATAGGATGGGGCTGAGGAATCTGGATACAGAGAGCCTATATTTAGATGTCATGGATTACATGGATGAATTTAAGGTAGATTAGACCAAGGAGTGTTGAAAAGAGGGGAAYGGTTAAAGAGTTGGTTCTGTTTCTGACACTGCAAAGTGTACTGGGCTGGTGTAAGGGCTGTTGTTAGGAGAGGCTAATAACATGAATTTGTGTAAAACCAGGATTAGGGTTTGGAAGAATAAATGTTATTTATTCTGGGTTCCTGTAAAGCTGATGAGGATTTGATGAAGATCTGTATTGTCAGGATATGTAAGGCCCCTGTTTTCTTTGAATGTGAGCGCTGTGTGGCTTGACATTAGGAGAAAGGCTCAGGTTTGTGAGAAGAGGGAAAGAGAGTAGAATAATGTTTTTTACTTGTAGGTTTTGTAAGTCTAGGTGGCTAGGATAGGAGTAAGGATAATCAGTGGCGAATTGCTCGTTATTTTGAAATCTGCATGGATATAATCATACTTTTTGCTCTTTTTCTCCCTTTATTTCAACAAAGCCAACTGAAGTTGAAGAAAAAGCAATTAAAAAAGTGGATGAGCTTCTTGAAACATACATGGGGATAAGAGATATTGAATTAGGTGAGTTTTTAACAGATACATTACTACAAGATTAAACCATTTCTCATTTTCTCTAGTCTAAAATCCAGTCTCTGGATGTAAGCGAAGCAAAATTTGCCCAGCATGCAGTCTCAAAAACTTGTCTGTGTGTGTCTGATAAAAAAAAGAATCTCTCACTACAAGCCTTATGATGTAGTTAATTAATCCTCTATTCTTCCTGCACATTATCTATACACTATTGCATGAATTATTTAGTTGTTTGCCATTAACTGTCATCACTGTATTCGTTCTGGCATATATTTTCTAGTGGAGCTTACGTGTACCACATTTAAGGATTGTTAAGGATAAGCATGTCTACTTGCTTTTTTGCTCTTTTGTCCCTTGGCTTAGACACCCCAAAGTTGATCACTGAAGTTTGAATCTGAGATCTTCATCAGTGAAAGGGCAACTATTTAGCAAGGGAACTGACAGAGTAATTGCACAAATTTATCAAATTCTCTAAAGCCTGTGTTCTGAAGAACATGGGAAGTTTTCCAGAATATTTACTAGCTACCACAATCATCAATTTATAACGAAAGAAACTATTCAACCCCAGTGTCATAAGTTCCTTAGAACTGCACCAAAGTGTCCTTGCAGCTGTTGCTTCTCTCTGTTAGTCTGACAACAACTAAATAGGAACTTCTGTGTGGGAAGAAGCTGCAGTCTAGCTGAGTAAGAAGTGCCACTGTAGCCAGCTGTGGCTGGGTGTAGTCCCCATACCATCTTGTGGAACTGCTAATACTGAGACAAAGAGGAAGGTATTTATTGTTATGGTAATATCTAAAAAAATCAGCCAAGAATTAGGAAAGGAGAAGCTAAATGGAAAGCGATCTTGAAAAGAAAGCTTTTATAAGAGAGAAGTGGAGGAGGCAAAGCAGAAGAGAAAATAGATCTGGCATGAAGCTAAGGCAAAGCAGGAGGGTTGGACAGCCAGCAGTTAGCACAGAGGAATGAGAGCAATAGGAGATTATCTGAATAGCCAAAAGTCCTTTGTTGGCTGCTCCTACCAGCAAGCATCTGTTTGGCAGCTTCTACTAGTTTTCTCACAGGAAAAATTGTAGGTAAAGTATTATTTGTTCCCCAGCCTAAGGTAGAGGTGGGCTTCCTGGCATAGAAGAGAGAGCGGAGCTGCCCAAAACTTGTGAATTCTGTTTTGTAGCTAATATCTAAACTTTCCAATTCTCAGAAAACTAAAAATTCTCAAAAATTCTGTGCCCGGCAAGTCTAATATGTGATGCCCCTGCCATGTAATATGCTCCCGGGAGCCCTGTGTGGTGCTGACCCTCTGTTTAGGTTAGGGAGGATCCCATATCCTGTCGCTCTCCTGCAGCCTCAGCCGCTTGGTCCGTCTCTGGCTCAGGCTTCAAAGCTCCGAGTCTCGTGCCAGCTGTCCCTCTGGGAGCTGTTTTTGTCCTGCAGCTGTTGCGGTCCTGGCTCAAGCTGGGCTTCTGGAGGGTCCTGTCTTTGCAGGTTACCTCCAAGGTCCCCAGGCTCCTGGCCCTACAGGAATAAGCAGCTATAGGTGTTCTGGTTTTGGTCTCCATAGCCCAGAACCCTGAGATCCTAGGCTAGAGCATGGTTTCTTGCGATGTTGAGGTGTGCTATGCTCTGCTCTGCTCTGGGACAGGGAAGCAAGTTCCCTTGGGAACTAATGTTCCCTGTGTTTTTGGCTCTCAGTATTTGAACGGGATGGCTCTTGTACAGTAGACTGAAGACTTCAGCTTTCGGCACATATGGCTGAGCTGATTGCCAAGAACCTGGTAGAGTTTTCTCATGAATTCCTTGATTCCCCTCCCCCCCCCCCCAAAAAAAAAAAAAGATCTAATGTCCTTCATCTTTCAGTATGTAGTTTGGAAAGTTTCAAAGAATGCCTTAAAAGAACACTCAAAGAAGGAAGAGGTCTTTGTCCTCAAAGATACTCTCTTCTTCCCAACTGGGTGGTTGTTTTGCCCTTCACCTCTCCCTTCTCTTCTTCCCTAAAAGGCAATGAAACAAAGAGAAACTGTCAGGAATCAAAGACTACAGGGTTCACGTAGCTTTAGTTTGCACCTTTGAAGCCATTTCCTAAAGTTCAAATCTTAGAGTCGAGGGCCAATGGTGATGACAAAAAAAAAAGTTTTATCATTTTTAAACAATTAAACAGCTCTAGGACTCTTTAGGAAAGGAGAGCTAATCACCTGTCACAAATCTGTTCAATTAACATATGTCAGTTTTTCATATACTGGATGTGATCAGTCACCCATGAAAATGAAATATGAGGAAAGGATTCATTCAGAGAATGCCAATCACCACTCAGCTAGAAATTTCACTCATTACTCAAGCCAGATTAGTTGAAAATGCAAGTCATCACAATGCGACAGCCGACAAGTGATTAAGATCTCAATCATTGCTCACTCCCATGCAGTTCTGTTTGTCAGAAGCTTTGGATGTCAGTTAATATTGCTCTTTCATCTCCATTAAAATGACACGTCCATGGTGTGATTGAATTCTAAACCAGTGCCCCAGTTCTAAGCCAGAAGTTAGAAAGAAAGGAAAGAAAAAATAATGTAAAATTACAGACAGAATTAAAGATGAGATAAGGCCTTTAATTTTTGCATAGTTAAGTATCTTGGCAGTTTCAAGAATGGCTGACTAAATCCACACACAAATCCCTAAATTGGAGCAAAATGCTTGGAAATCATTTAATGGAAATGCATACACTTACTTCTTTTTTGGCACAGTTTTTTATTTTCAGAGATCTAAATGCTGTTGAGATTTACATACCTGCCTTTTGAATGCACTTTTACCTTTTTACCTCTTTACTCCATTTTACTGAAAACTGGACTTAATCTGCAGAAGGGACACTTGGCTCTGGAAATATATTCCTCAGCCATTTTATGGGCACATTAGAAATTGGGCCAAGGCTTGACTTCGGCCTTCTTTAAAACATAAATGCACCATTGAGAGGTAATTCAGATTATTTTAAATCCTGTTAGTGCTTTCTGGTAAAGGAATGTGAACAGTTGATTAATAGGAGGGACTCAGGAAGCAGTGTTAGTGAAAAATACTGGTGGCATTTATTTTTTTAAATCTGTGAGGCTTGAATTGTTATGGACTGTATTTGATCCCAAAGATTCTGGGTGGGAGGAAGCCTGGATCTATGGGATCCAACCCCAGAATGCTACCGATGGAAAAATGATGGCAAAACGGGCTTCCCATCCAACATTTTTCTTTCAGCATCTTTTGGCTAGCTCTTCATCCACTGATATTTTGTTCTATTTTGTTCTATTTTTATGCTTTTGGATGATTATTTCCTTTTTGTTGTTCCCTATAACATTGTCAGACATTACATATCTTTGCATGTTCTCCATCTGTTTAGAAGAATTTCAAATCTACTTCTCCACTCTTGACTTTATTTTTCAAACTTACCATCTAGTCAAAATGTCCTAACAGGTTTAAACTTTTTGTCACCCAAGCTTCTTCTCTTGGCTCACTAATCCAACCCAGCAATATTGGATAGATGTTTTTATCTTGAAATGCTTTGACTAAAGTGATATTCTCCCTGAATCTGTTGTTTTCTGCTCCTTCTGTCACCAGACGTCCATTCCCACAGAATTTTATTGTATACACTCTGGGGTTTATTGTTTATGACTGTTCATTCACTCTGAGAGAATAATGGGAGTTTTGTGAAAAAGGGAAAGGTAGCAAGTCTGGTTAAGCAAGAAAACTTCTCCACTTCAAGAAGAATTAGTAGTTAATAAAAAGAAACAAGAAGACAGGATATTTCTAATGGTTCCTTGAGTGCCAGATCTGACAGTGTTCAACATGAAACTAAAACCGAGTAATGTTAAACACTGGAAACTGCAATGACATGCTTCATTTTCTGTCAAGTCCTAAGGAAGCTGAATGTGAATTTTAGCTCTTTTAAAGTGTCAGGCCAGAATAATAATATTTGTTACCTTTTGATGAAGGCAAAGCTTCTGATATCATTACAGCTAAATAAATATTGAAGTTTCTGTTAAGGCTTCTGAAAAAGTTTTTTTAGAAGTTACAGGATAGGATATAGGTAGCAAAACCACTATGTAAGGTAGATAGTAACAATGGCAGGCAGATCATAGCTTTCATGGCTTGTGCTGCATGTGTCGATCAAAAGTGAAAATAAGGATTTTGTGAAAGATCTTTGAAGTTATTTTAAAGGGACTAGGTTTAAAAAGCCAACATACTCCTTTGTTCATATTCTGGGAAGCCTGATATTGAGCTTCTCAGTTAAAGTTGAGAAGACTTCTAATTCCTTTCATCACTTTTAAGTTTGCTGAACTTTTCACATTTTATGTAAAAATTTCTCAGGTATGAGCATTGCCTGAAGTGGGATTTAAAAAAAAAAAAAAAAAAAAAAAAAAAGTGAAAACAATTGGGACTATCTGGAGTGTGGAAAAATATTCTATTGGAATAAAATTCCTGTAATCACTTATTGTGCAGCTGTTACAAGAAGCAGTGGGGGAAAGGGAGGGGAGCGGAGGCAATTTGGCATGGAGCTGTCACCCTCTGAGAACCAGTGAAGTTTTCTTCAAGTTGGCAAGTATCTGCTAAATGTCTTGGCAATCAGTAGGTTTTTATTTGCCTTGGGAATTACGCATTGCAAATGTCATTGTGTAAACATTCATGTTCTGCACAGCTGTGCCTACCAGGGGATGCCATCCCATGTCTGTGTTAACTGCCTGGGGAAATAAGAATATGTACACTGGGTGATAGAGAAGACCGGTCAGCTGTAGTGTTCCTGTATGTATGAAACTGGTGAAGCAGGGTTCAGCTTTGCACGTTCGTATACATCAGTGGTACAACTTGCGTGTGAAAATCAGGAAGGATGGCTTGCACCTTGCAGGAGGATTTGCCGCCCGGTAATACAACCCTGCTGACACTAGAGGTCAGCACCACGCTGCCGAAAGCGTACACCCCCGCAGTGACCGGCCTGCGATCTCTCCGCAGGAGCGTATTTCATTGCATCAGGTGAACCTGGGAAGGAGAATGTGCTTTAATAAATATAGCACGTTAAATGTACCCTGGTAGTGCTGATTACAGTTGCTCAATACAGTTGAAAACACTTTTATTTGAGGCTGCTGCTTTCGCACGGCGGTGACATTCTGACTCCTGCTTGACTGGGTTGAAAGTTGTCTTGATTATCTAAGTTTAGTGGATTTTGTTTTCAAGTTTGGTAAATCTATAATAAACTATTTTTAAGGTTCTGTTTCATAATTTGGGAAGCTCAGTCTCTAAAGAAAACTGTGTTTGAAGTAACATTTTCTGTTAATGACAGAGTTTATTACTGTGTAATTCTGAGGTTTCARCTAGGGCGGTTGGGCTGTAGTATAATGCTGTGTTGTTTTATTGCTGCTGTCTGTGTCATATGGCTCTTTCACATGTCTTGACCAATTTATCTTAAAACTGGCTAAATTCCTTGCTCCCACTCTTTCTACTGGAACACTTGTCTAGATCCTCACTCTGTTGATGGCAACTTTTTTTTAGTATCTTGAGTAACTGCATCTAGACACATTTGCTCTTGTGTCACCTTGCACAGCTCTTCTCCCTCCAACCCTCTCCCAGTGTCTGTATAGAGTAACTTCATATGCTGGTTCATATCCAGAAATCTGTGAAGTTTAAATTACACCCTTCACCTCATTACCTCCAGGGTTGCTTCTCTGAAAGTACCTTCTTATGCCACAGTGTCAGGGGATATAGGGTGGCATTGATAGGACAAATATTTGTCTTCCGCTTGTCAGGAACAAGAGTTCCCTGTTTAATGCCTGTTTCCCATCCAGACTCCTCTCAGTCAGTGTCCCAGGAACTTCACAGGGGACACAGAAAGAATCAGCATAACAGGGATAGGGTTTCTTCTGGCAGGGAAACAGGTCTTGAGAGTCCTTGAGAACCACTAGTCGTGCCTGGGAAATGGGGTTACGCTTGAACTGTCTCCATCACAGTGTTTTGTTTGTCAAGATTTACGTAAATTTTCCTTGGACTGCTTTGTGTAGTTTGGCACACTGCAATTCAGTTGGAAGCCTCACGTCTGAACGTAGTTAAAACCAAAACGTCACATTGCTTCAGAATTACTGTTGCTGACGTCTACAGTGTGGAGTGTGGCTCAAGTTTGCTTACAGCTTGTTACAAGTTTGCATAACAGCAAACACTGTTTGCCAGAAGTTCATAACTGTCAATAAACTTGAGCTGAGTTTCAGGTCAACAGAATAATATTAAATACATTTAATAAAACTTCAGAGCAGGGGAAGTTTCTTTTCCTTTTTATCAGAGAGATTTTGCCATGTTGATACAACACAGTGCATGCAGTAGACAGCAGACTGTCCCAGTGAAGATGGTCTTCTGTGGCTTCAGAACTTCCTTCCCTTTCTCAGGCACTGTAATACAAGTTTTCCACTCTGATATCCCTCTAAGAAAAGGCTAGAAGCTATCAAATCCTTCAGCGTAACACTTGAATTTGATATGCTCATGAAGAAAATGGTGGTTACTTGATGTATAACACATGATGGAGGACATCTTGCAGTTTGAGGCAGGTGTGTAAAGTAATCACGAAATGAAGCAGACTTTGAGGGTTTCATCTATTGTACAATACCGTCACTTCTTGTGAATATGAACAGAGGCTGTGGAGTAGAGATGGAGCTCAGGAAATAAACTGCATTCAGCAGTGCTGTTTGTGCTGACAGTGTGAGTCTGTTTTACAGAGTCTTCTGCATCCCTCAAACCATGATAGCCTGCTGCCAGTAGTTCTCCTGGCCTAGCTTAACCAGGAGAAACTCCTGTGCTGACACTCTTCATCCTTCAGGGAGGTGCAGGTGCCATGACCAAGGGAGGTTTGAGCCCCCACAGTTTTGATTTGCTCTAATGTCCCTGGGTTGCCAGCATCCAGTGTTGTTTGGGATAGACTTGTAATTTGTTCTAGAATCTGAGAAACTGCGCAGTGCCTAAAGGTGAGGGATGAGCACAGCAGCTAAGGGCTGAGTCCTAAGCAACGACCCCAGTGTAGCCATTTCCAAACTAAAGTCTAAAACTTGATAAATTCTGATACTTGGGTGTTAAATAAGAGAAAATGCCGTACAGCATGGGTATACAAGATATCACAGTCTACCTCTGTTGTATCAGACCTCTCTGCTTTAACTTTCCTGGGTACCAAGATGTTCCTAGTCTTTGGTGGCTCCGGTTTATTGTGCACAGCAGCAAGGCCTTTCCCATGCTTTTGTGCAATTTGAACCACCTGGCTGAGACTTCCAGAAATAACTGTGATCTTTTTCACTTCATAGTGGCATAAGCACAAACTTTCCCAGCCTTGACGGTGCTATAAATTAAAGATTTGCTTTTCRGAGCTGGAGGTAATAATAACTGAAGCAAACTCATGCACTGAAATTAGTTACTCTTTAGTTTGGACGGTATTGAAAAAAATGTAGATCCAAGCAGAAGAATAATGTGGCTCACAATAAATGCCTCAGTCTCTTTACTACCTGGAGGTGGTTTTTGGGTTAAAAAATTAAGCTGAAGTTAATTAAAATTAAAGAAAATTAAGCTGAAAAATTAAATAAATCTGTTTGAGGTCATATGGTAGTTTCTTGAGAGCACAACTTCTTTCAGGCAGTTGCAAACATAGTGTGTCCAATACCTAACAAACCAGATTTTAATTTTCTCTGTATTTTACACAACACATTAGTTGAGCCTAGTATTTGAATTCTTGTTTCCTAAAGTAGGGTATTCAAGTGTGTTCTCTAGGCCCATTTATCATTACTCCTTTCTAAACGCAGGTCATGCTCAACATTTAAACTTGTAAAACATGGGTTGTTGCTAGCAAACCCATACTAGCTTGGTTGCATGTATCTGTTATGCAGGCTGTATGTTGTTTTCCATGTTCAAAGCCTATGCCTTTTGGCTTTCTGTGAAAAACTTGGCCACTTTAAACTCTGACTTGCTGAGATCTTTTCTTCGTTGTTTAGAGGAGAAAAACATTCAGGTTTGCCTTTTGATCTTCTGGTTTAGATCAGCAAGCTCATATCAAACTCACTGAAGTTGGTGATGAACTGGCATGGGTCTTGTTATCGCAGAAGAGTCGTGCTTAACCTTGTTTTTAGACCCATGCTTAATGTGCCTTCAGTAATGAATGCAGAATATAATTTAATAAGATTAAAATGAAGGTTCATTGAATTAAAAATTAAACCTCTGCCAAACAAACAGAAGAATATATAACAAGCACTCCAAGGAAGCTCTCCTGTTTAGCAGAGCAGAATGTAGCTAGTGTGTGGGGATTTAAGTACATAGTTCCTATTGAATCCTAAATTCAGTAGGTAAGCTTTACATCTCCCGAAGATGACCTTACCTGGTTTTGAAAATAGACCTTGAAAAACTGTCTTGGCCATTTATGTTAACTGTCACTTTCATGATAATTACATTATTTTGTTTTGTTGCTTTTTAGCTGCAACAATGGTGGAAGCTGGAAGAGACAAGAAAAACCCAGATGAATTTGCAGTGGCATTGGATGAAACTCTTGGAGACTTTGCATTTCCAGATGAGTTTGTCTTTGATGTATGGGGAGCAATAGGTGATGCTAAACAAGGACGACTGGAATGAGAACTGTGCAGTTTATCAATTCCTATTTGAAAATACGAAATGATTTTTAAATATGTACATCAGAATTTTAATACTTTTATTGATATGAATCCAGGGTGCTCTGTATAAGTATTCTTATCTGAAACTTTCTTTTGCAAAGGAAGGTTTCTAATGGAAATATGAAGATAAACCCAAAGTTCTGACAACTGCACATTTAAAACAAGCATTTAATTTACATGYAGAAATCACTGTGAGGACTGTGTCAAGGAGATATATTTATACAGACATTGTATGAAAATTAGGTATTTTTTATTGTACATACACTTCGATATCAATATTCTGAAAGTGTTAGACATATGCAACAAAGAGTTTGGATTATTTTATCTCTTCCTTAGAAAGGTTTATAAACTTGTTGAAAAACTACCTAGCTACACGCTGCAGTTCCCTGGTCTTCTGTTGTTCTTATGTATTCACGTACACAAAGAGCTGAGGAAAACCTAAAGCCTTAGGTTTTCTTACAGTTTGTCCTGGATGTAGTCTTTTCTGTAGACAGAGCTGGGAAGAAGCTACCATGTTTCTGAAGAACCTGAGTTCAGGAAAAAAAATATTCCTCTGAAACATGAGAACTAAGACCTTTGAATGAAAAAGGCTTGCTTTCATTTGAGTCATAATACACACTGTCTGGGTATTACTGAGATGAGTAAGTAGAAATGCTTAAACCAGGAAGCTGCTGCTTTGTTCAGATGGCATATTATTGCAATAGGAACTGCATAGGAAGAAACAAATGTTAATTTTGATTACTATTCATATATTTGAATAATATCCGTGATCTGGCACTGGAGACTATAGTGTATGACTAAGTGCTTAATTGATCTGTTGCATATGCTAAATGATTTGCTGAGATCCTATGCAGTTCCCCTCGTCTGTTTTTTTTCAACATGGCAAGATAGGAGAGACATTGAAGGTGTTCAAACCTGGAAGATATTATTGTAAAGCCACAAACAATCGCAGTTTGGATGAAAATGCATGCCTAAACCCTGAAAAATACATTAAACTAATTTTAGATGTTAGGATTTACAATTATATTGTACATAAGCATTTATTTTAACTGATAATATTTTACTAATAAATCTCAGATTATTAAAAATGAACTGTCTCTTTTAACACATCTGCTATGCCTGCATTTATCCTCCTGTTCACTCTGTATTTAATGAAGAGCAATGCAATAAGTTTTGTTTTACTCATAACTAGATTCTTTATCAGTTTTTACTGTGCTTGGTTTTAATCAAGACAAATATTTGCTCGTTTGTTTAGAAAAAGCTATTTTCAAGTGATTATTTTAGCCAAATAACATGCCATGAGTGTCCTTGAAAATGAAATTGAACAAGAATGTGGGGCCTGACCTGGGAAGGTGTCATAGCTTTTTAGTATTTTTATATTTGTATAAGCATATAAAATAGTAGGTATTACAAAAGTTTTTTCTAAATCGCTACCTAGTTACTTTTCTTCTGAGGAAAATGGGTTTCACTGTCTTGCAGAGATCTCTTTAAAATAAAGACTATGCTAATAATTGTACATGTTCTATGTCAATGATTTTTTTTTTTTGGTCTAAAACCAGGACACTTTGAAGTATCATTGAGAGAACAGGTCCTCATTCTCTTTACTATGTTATTTAGGAAGGCTCCTAAACTCCACTTCAGTCTTTTGCACATGTTACAATAAGTGAATATTTGTTCTAGTTATGAAATATCGCATGAAGTCTTATAAATACTGTTCAGTGGTCTTTCAGTGGGGATAATCTCCAATTTTATAAATGCTGTTGTGAATATTTTGCTCTTGTATCTCTGACTTAAGGACAAGCTTTCACATAATATAGATATTCCTTTTTATGAAGTGAGTAGTACAGAGTACAGTATGGAGGTCATACATTTTCTTGTATTTAAGAAGTTCAAAGGTGTCAAAATTTCTCTTAATAGTACTAGTGCCTTATATCACCAGTGTGGGATGAAATCTATATGTATCGTCAAACAGGTGTGATCATTATCAATTTCTATATGTAGAAATACATATGGATACAAAAATTTAGGCTATTCTCAACTTATGAGAAGTAAAAATATATAATTTTACAAGAAAATTTGAATTTTAGTAAAACTTGAAAATAAAGAAACTTTGTAAGGAGGTGGTTAAATTTTATATATCCCATAGCTCAACTGGGGCCATGAGAAGGTATTATTTTGAGAAAGGAGTGTAATTTTAGGACAGAGAGCACAAGATGGATAGCGTTTCTCTGTATTTAATAATTGCAAGTCTGAGCCCACAATCTTCCGTTGCAATTGAGCACAGTCTCTGTCTTGCACAGGGCTACTTTAACTAATGTACTCTTGGTAATGAAGAGTTAAAGTATTGTGGGCCATATAATTTACTCTTTAAACTTCTTTTAGGTGAAAAGGAAAAATGAAATGTCAAGAATTCCCTGTCAGTTTTAAATTGTTTTATATAAAACTCAAATGTGAAATTTTGTGGAAATGTTTATGTACGCTAATGTTAGTAACCAACATGCCACTGATTATAAAATCAATTAAAGTTAAGCATTCCTTCTTAAATAGCAAAAAAAAATGTACTATGGAAGAGTCGTATTATAAAATAATACATGAAATGTTACCTGTAGCAGATAACCCATCATGTGTTTTGGCTGTTCGTTTTATTTTGAGAAATTAATGTTGTTCAATCAATTTATCCTCAGAGGATAATTTGTCTCATTACACTGATAAAATAGCGAGATAAAAATGATCTCTGAAGCTCTAATTCTGCACAGAGCTGTCCCTTGTCATAGTGGCCTATCTTTGTGGAGTTTATTTCAGAACTAAGATTTAAATAGTGATTGCAATTTTACTAGCATTTACTGCAATAAAGTATGTCGATATATCTTAGTAATTTTTCTGAGTTCTCATTTACGCATACACTGTTTCCAGCACATAAGACATAATGGTACCGCTACCCAATTTAGTAGATTATTTGCATTTTCCAGCTATGCATGAATAAGTTGTCACATGAAAATCACGCTACCTTATAAAGTATGATAAATACTTCTTGCTCTTTGTAATGATTTGTGTAGTAAATTAATGTTGTTTTACTAATGAAATACAGCCTGCAGATCCCTTTAAAACCTAATCAATAATGACACTAAAACCTTTGCATGCTTTGTAGCGTGAAAATGTCATTAAATGTCACTGCAAAAATCTCCCAAATTCATTTGAAGTACTAGTTCTAGTTAGTATAAGTGCTGATCAGAGTAGGACTATAAACATCTTGTTAGTGTGTGTTGCAGGTGGAGGTGAATGTTGGTGAATAGTCCTCTCAAAATCGGAGGTGGAATGAGACAAGGTAGTAACTCAGCCTGAATGCTATTCTACAAGTAACTGATTCCTTATTCTTATAATTTGGTGCAGTTTGCGGGGAGCTGGCAGATATATGCAATTGTTTGTGCCTTTACTTCCAGACTTACTGCTATATTCAAGATGACGGAAAATATACCACTATTTTTCTCTGTAAGCAATAGTCTTTAGGTGCAACAGGGGGATTTAATGAAATCCGGTGTTCATAAAGTTCTGAGCTCATAATCTTAAAGATATCATGAGCGATGAATATTTCACACTTTTAAAGGAACTAATTTTGCAAATTACAGATATATCTTTTGCGACACCTTTAGTATGCCAGATGTTGCTTCAGTTAAATTTGATTTTATGCAACCCTGTTCATAATACAGTTGTTATTCAAAGAGCTATTAATATAATCAGTGTATTTGGGAAAATCTCGTCTGCTGTTCAGATTTGCACCTTGATTTGAATAATGCATATATTCTTATTTCTGTATGTGATTTTCTTCACAATTTGTCTTTTTTTTTTTTTTTTGAGATAAATGTAATATAAAGCTTTGAAAATCTTGTTCTTTGTATTTGAGAGTGAAATATTAATCTTAAAGTTAAGCTAATTTATAATATTTTGTTAAGAAAAAGCTATCAGGCAAGATGTAAAGCAGGGTATAAAGTTTTTAAAGTGCCATCTGTGATGACAAAAAAGCAAATTGTAGATTTTTTTTTTTTCCTGCTTTTTAATGTGATCTTCTGCTACTTTTCAAATTGCATATTGTTTTTCATGAAAACAGCTCTGAGAATTTGTATTCCAAAGTCTGAATATTGTAGTAAAATGATATATTACTCTTAGTTTTCTTTCTGCCAGGAGATATTTCAGAACAATTAGAAGTCAGGGTGTTGACTGTCTGTCCTTTTGAAATCAAATGCATCTTTGCCATGAACTTCAGAACTCAACTCTAGCAATAAGAGCTTAATCTGAAATTTATATTCAGTATTGTTTTCTTTTCCAATTCTCTGACTCCCTGTGTTTGTAAGGCATTTTGCCTTTAGATGTTGTTATACTTTGAAAGATCTGTGATTTAGTTTATGAAAATATGAACAAATTTACAGGCTTGGAAGTCAAAGATAGGGAAAATCCTCAGCGTTTCTTGAAGATACATGTAAATAGTAACAGTCTTTATTAAAAATACGCAGCCTGCAGTACAGACTTTGTCGTCAGAAAAGGTATATTCAATGTGTGAGATTCAGGGAATGACAACTAAAAAGAAGAAAAAGATTAAGACAGCATAAATGTAAAGAACCTATCTCTCTTTTTATTGAAACACGTGCACTGGCTTTAAATAGAACAACACAAGGTCTGTAGATTGAACAGAAGCAACCTCCTGAAGTGTTTAGGCTGCCTTATCTCTCAACTCTTGTTGCTTGTGAAGAGAGAGGTTGTGAACAGCTTTTTCAGTTTCCTTTAAATAATGGCAGTCCTTTCCTAAATCTCTATTGCTGTGTCAGAGTTCTTTCAGAAAAATGTAGCTGTTGGTTTGTAGCTGAATCATTAGTCTGTGGGGTTCTCCCAGTTCCCTGAGAACTAATGCAGATTTTCAAGTTGTCATAAACTTAATTTTACTATATAGTATTTGAAAGAGGAAAAAATCAGGGAGAAATAAATGTCTTCTTTCAAACTAAACGGTATCTGGAAGTTCCACTTTTTAGAGTCATTACTGCAATGCTTCTGCTGCAGTGACCTGTGTGTAGGATGCTGAAGAGTAACAGAGAAAATGATATCTGGTAAAATCTTTTGTCTGAAAATCATGCCAAAACAATCACCATGTAGTAAGAATGCTTTGTAAATTATTAGGAAATCATCACTGTGGAAAAAGAGTAACTGCTATTCAAAAGCTCAACAGGTAACCCCAGCTTGTGGCATAAGGTAGAAGTTTTCCAAGAGCTCAGATGAAGAACATGACTGACCACGGGAACAAATTCAAACCTTTCTTCCCAAATCCTTGTCTCACTTCCTTTAATCTTGCTGTCCCAGTCATGTTTGCTGAGTGTGGTCTCTGGAAACTGATACATAAAACTGTGTGCAAACCACAGGAGCTCACAGAAGGGCGGGCAGGCTACTGGATCAGAAAAGGAAAGTGAGCTTCTTCACATAGAACGAAGTGCTATGCTATTGCAGTTATGAGGATAATCATTTGTTGGTACACGTGAGGAACTGGTCCTATCTTCCTTCTCCCCAGTTTCCTAACATACCCACCAGACTGGCTGGGGTATAAATCAATGAGTAAAGATGGGAGAGCATCTGGCTGGATACTTTAGTTTCTAACCTTTCCAACTACTAAGCGAGGTTGAGTCTATGCGTCAGACTAGAATAATTTCGTTTAGGTTGGAAAAGACCTTTAAGATCATCAAGTCCAACCGTTAACCTAGCACTGCCAAGTCCACCACTAAACCATGTCCCTAACCACCACATCTACACGTCTTTTAAATACCTCCAGGGATGGTGACTCAACCACTTCCCTGGGCAGCCTGTTCCAATGCTTGGCAACCCTTTTGGTGAAGAAATTTTTCCTAATATCCAATCTAAACCTCCTCTGGTGCAACTTGAGGCCATTTCCTCTTGTCCTATCGCTTGTGACTTGGGAGAAGAGACTGACACCCACCTCCCTGCACCCTCCTTTCAGGTAGTCGTAGACAGCGATAAGGTCTCCCCTGAGCCTCCTTTTCTCCAGGCTAAACAACCCCAGTTCCCTCAGCCGCTCCTCATAAGACTTGTGCTCTAGGCCCTTTACCAGCCTTGTTGCCCTTCTTTGGACACGCTCCAGCACCTCAATGTCCTTCTTGTAGTGAGGGGCCCAAAACTGAACACAGTATTCAAGGTGCGGCCTCACCAGTGCCAAGTACAGGGGGACAATCACTTCCCTAGTCCTGCTGGCCACACTATTTCTGATACAAGCCAGGATGCTATTGGCCGCCTTGGCCACCTGGGCACACTGCCGGCTCATATTCAGCTGGCTGTCGACCAACACTCCAGGTCCTTTTCTGCCGGGCAGCTTTCCAGCCACTCTTCCCCAAGCCTGTAGCATTGCATGGGGTTGTTGTGACCCAAGTGCAGGACCCGGCACTGAGCCTTGTTGAACCTCATACAATTGGCCTTGGCCCAATGATCCAGCCTGTCCAGATCCCTCTGTAGAGCTTTCCTACCCTCAGGCAGATCAACACTCCTGCCCAACTTGGTGTCATCTGCAAACTTACTGAAGGTACGCTTGATCCCCTCATCCAGATCATTGATAAAGATATCAAACAGAACTGGCCCCAATACTGAGCCCTGGGGAACACCACTTGTGACCGGCCGCCAACTGGATTTAACTCCATTCACCACGACTCTTTGGGCCCAGCCATCCAGCCAGTTTTTTACCCAGTGAAGAGTATGCCCGTCCAAGCCATGAGCAGCCTGTTTCTCCAGGAGAATGCGGTGGGAAACGGTGTCAAAGGCTTTACTAAAGTCTAGGTAGACCACATCCACAGCCTTTCCCTCATCCACTAAGTGGGTCACACTAGACCTTGTTCAAAGTAAATTCCTGACACAGGATTTGTGTGGATGTTGGGTACTCGGCCCCAGCGGTTTTGGTCAGCAGACCTGCTTCTGTGGTTCCTTGAATGCTTGCCGAGGTGCACCCCCTATCCTGCCCTGTTAATGTTTACTAGGAACGTGGGCTCATGAATGTAGCATATAAATTAATGCCTAATGAGTTTCATAAGCCTGGGTGTTTTATCTTGGAAATTAACTGTACTTTTTCTCTTTGGAGGGAGATAGGTTTGTCTGAACCTGAAGGTTACAAACAACGGTCCCCAAAGCTTTTCTGTTGTGTTTGTCTAGCCATTGCATGTTTGAACTTTTCACAGAGGCAGAGAGAATGAAAACAAGATTCATTATAATATTCAAATTTTTTATTAATAAATATGCTTTATATTGACTTGTTTTTTCCTGTCTTCTTTTGGGATGAATAGTTAAATATTTTATTATTAATGTTTCTTTTTGGAGCATGAACTGCATTAATTAACTACTTAAAAGAAATAAGGTATTTAAATTTCAGATGAGCTCTAATTGGAGAAACATATTGCTCCACAATACTTGGCAATATCTAAGAATGCAAGTTTCTGCTTACTAAAAAGATTGTTTTATTAAGTATTCCCAAATCTTTTTCTTTGTCCTTTTAATAAGGAAATAAATTTACAGAATGGTGAACACCCAGGGAGGAAAACTTTTAGTTTAGTGGAAAAAGCTTTTAATGACAGACTTATGGTTACAAGTTGTGCTTGTAACACAGATGATCTAACGACGATTTGTCTAATCCTTTCACTTGACAACTCTTCCAGTAAACGCACCAATTTGTACTTTATACATATGAACTTTCTCTGGCTTGAAATGGGAAAGAAAGCATGGTAAATCCATTGCAAGTCATATTCTCCAAGCATTCATAATATTGAAATCTCTGTCAGAACCATTCACACATCCTTTCCAAACATCCTTATTTTCACAATGCAGATTTTGTTTCCAATGAGTATTTTTACAGATAATTTTAACTGCTGAGCTTAAGTTTTGAAACCAGTAAGCCTTTTTTGAAGTATCTCTAGCTAAGCTGAATTTTTAATTATCAGATGCAGAAACTCATCAACAGAATGACGTAAATTTCAGCTCTGTTAGTAAGAATACCTGAAATGCCCAATGGATGTTTGTCATTAGCATGAACAAACTTGGGAGTGAACAAATTCTAATTGTAGGACTACAAAAGTAGAGGTTGACCTTGTCCTTTCTATGCTAACAAAACAAAATAGCATGTTGTTTCATGGTTGATATGTTTTCATTATCTATAAAGTGAACCAGGAAAGAAAGGGACCAACTATGATCAAAACAAATGTTATAAAGTTACAAGTATGACCTCCTTCCAGGACCAGAAGCATTGTGAATCGAGGTGAAGCTCTAGATAAACATGATACCAGTACGAATGCTTTCTCATTTGGTAAAGAATAAGGTAATACTTACCTTTCAATACCACAGGTAAGTGAATATAACTCTAATGTTACTTCTCTGTTCAAATATAGTGAATCGTTATGCTGGTTTTGGCTGGGATAGAGTTAATTTTGTTCGTAGCAGCTAGTATGGGGCTAGGTTTTGGATTTGTGCTGAAAACAGTGTTGATAATACAGAGATGTTTTCGTTATCACTGAGCAGTGCTTACACAGAGTCAAGGCCTTTTCAGCTTCTCATGCTCTACCGACTGAGAAGGCTGGGGGTGCACAAGAAGCTGGGAGGGGGCACAGCCAGGACAGCTGACTCAAACTGGCCAAAGGGATATTCCATACCATATGATGTCATGCTCAGTATATAAACTAGGGGAAAGCTGGCCAGGGGGCTGCTGCTTGGGGACAGCCTGGGCATCGGTTGGTTGGTGGTGAGCAATTGTTTTTCATTTGCATCACTTGTCTGTCTTGGGTTTTATTTCTCTCTCTTTTTGTTATCTTCCTTTTCATTACATATTATTATTACTATTATTAATTATTATTATATTTTATTTCAATTATTAAACTGTTCTTATCTCAACCCATAAGTGTTCTCATTTTTACTCTTCCAATTCTCTCCCCCATCCCACTGTGGGGGAGTGAGCGAGCAGCTGTGTGGTGCTTAGTTGCCTGCTGGGTTAAACCACGACAACTGTGTACTATCTATTGAATGTGCAACTTTCTTGGCAAGGTTCTTGGCTGGAGTGAATTGCCACTAAGGAAAGATTCATGAAACTCAGCTCAGATTGATGGTTTGGTCCATAAGGTCCAAGGCAGCTAAAGCATTGCCTGAGAGGGAAACAACTCTTCTCTTGAGTTGTGCTAATGGTCGAACTATTGAGCTAGAAAGTTTACCAGAAGACTTTCTCAAGAATTGATCTTGGGACTGATCTCTTTTTTTAAAAGAAAAAAAACAAAAAAGACCTTGGCACAAAGAATAGGCTTAGGTTAATGAGATTGCTAATGACACAAACTGGGAAAGATGACATGACTAAAAAGAATAGTGGAATATTATCCAAAAGATGGCCTTTAAAACTTGATAGAATAGAATAGAATTTTAATAGTTTAAAATGAAAGGTCATAACTTCAGGGACTAATAACTGAGGAAAGTTCTTCATTTGAGATGATAGATGAAAAATACCTTGATGCACTAGTCATTCATAGAATGACTGTAAGCCACTGGAGGGCTGCATCTGGGGAAAAATGACTGTGGTGTGCATCACAGGGAGGAAATCCAGGAGAAGCTGGGAGGTAATGTTGTTATCCAGGGCAATGGTGAGATTTTTATCCGCAGCAATGTGCTCAGTGCAGGCTTCCCCTGTTTGTTTAAACATTGGAGAGATTTAGAAAAAAGGCCTAATAAGATGATCACAAGAATCTTTAAAGATCAAACTGAAGAACCTGCATTCTTTGGCACAGTAAAAACAACAAAAGAGTGTGTTAGGATGGCAAAAATCTTGAAGGGGGAAGAGTTCTTCAAGCTAACCAACAATACATGTGCGTATTATGTGGCCATGAACTGCCTTCAGTCTGGAAACACTAGGGAGGATTTCTAACCACAAATGGAACAGCTCAATGGAAGAGTATGGGGACAAAACCCAGGCTGGTTTTAGGGCAGAACTTCAACCTTTACGAAGAGAGGTTATATGATACAGTTGCTGGAGTGCCAGCAAACAAGATGTGATCCCCCAGTAGGTTCCTTCCAGTCCCAAGAATTGCTTTGGCTGTGTTGAATTACCAGGTGTTTCAAACTTTCCCAGGCTCATTTAAACATGGACAGATTTGGAAAAGGCTGATAGGATTATGAGGAGTGAAGGAACTTGCCTTTTTGGATGCAGTACAATGCCAAAGTCTGCTTGAGGTCTCTCAGCGGGGTAGGCGATTTGGGATTTTGCTGCTCCAAAGGTGTGAAGGGAGATGGCTAAGCCAAGGCTTTCCTACTGCATGCCAAAAGAAGGGGAGCAGTGTCAGGGAAGGGAAGGAGATGCCTCTGGAGAGTTAAGGTTGCTACTCCTGCTGGGGCTTGGAATGATCACTTCCACAAAGAGCTACTGGTCCTATTGACTTTTCCTTTGGTGGTAGCAGCTGGATCCTGATTTTTGTATGGATTTGGTGCACCACAGTAATTATCCTGTCCTAGGTCTATGCTTAAAGCTAGCACTACAACTTTTGAATGCAGAGAAGGAGCCTGCCAGGGTTTCATCCTACCACCAGGAACAGCTGAGAGAAGTTCCGGTCTTCAGCAATATTCAGGTGAAGGCACTGAATTGCCCAGGACATATGAAGAGGAAGAGCTAAGTTCTGCTTAGCTTCTAGCTATGGTTGAATGAAGAAAGGGTGCAGACAACATAGTGTCCATTGGTCATGCTGCAGAGTGTTGCCTGGGATGCTATTTTCTCTGTTCTCTAGATTTCTAGTCCCTAGTAAATACAAAAATGTGTGAGATTTGTACCCTGCTAAATTCACTACAATATGCTCTTCCCCTCTATTTCTGACCTTTCAAATTTGTGGTTAGTCTCCTGAATGATCAGGGGAAAAGGAATTAGTAAATAGCTTTGGCTGTAATCTGTATTCAGCTCTGTGTTGAACATCCATTATTTTTATGGCTATAATAAAATGAATAGCAGTGTAACAGCTGCCTTGGGTTTTCAATTAAATGCATTAATACATATGCAAGAAAATAGCCTGTCTCAATAGTATTTATAGGGAAGAGAATATTTTCCAAGATTTGTTGCAAATCATTATTATGTCTTATTTATCTGGCATTTGGAAACGTGAGTGGAGTTGCAGGCATGCTGCTTTATTACTTGCAGGTGGAATGTGTGATAATCAGCCTGACCACTTTGCAACATTTCTTACCGATGACAATTTTCATTGCCTAAAAATATGGCTTTATAAGCTCGATGAACAAGACTGTAGTCACTGCTGGTTTTAGTAAGAAGGTGGTTAATGTTCACAGAAGGGCCTGAATGCATATTTACAGCTTTGCTGCATTATTTTTAAGAGAAATGTTGATGGCACGAGTGAAGTGTGTAAATTCCTGGTTTATTTCGATGGTTTGAGGGCAGGGGGTAGTTGCTTTGCTCATTGTTTCCAAACTGCTTTCTCCAACATGCTTTATTTTCTTCATCTTCGCTCCATGTCCGAATCATGCCTTTGACAGTTTCGTTTGCTTACAGCTTTCATTCTTCTCCTTTGTGCCTCTAAGCTTGCCAAACAACTGAACAATAAGGGAGTCGCTTTGTCCACCCAGATTAGCTTTTGTCAGGCTTTGCACTACAGCCCATTTTTCTACTCTTTCCAGCTGTATCTTGTATTTGAGGCCTCACTGTTCCTGCCAATGAGTCTGACGGAGCAGTCTAATCACACTATTTTTACAGGTCTGTTATTCCTTGCAGGAGAACGATAGACTGCCTAGTATCTATTATGTTTCCACCATAGCAAACGCAACTGCAAAGTCATCTCGATATCAGAGCATGGAAGTTGGCTGATTAAAAAAATAATAATTACCATCCTGCCACATTATCTGCTTCAGCTCTAAGGCAAGCAGCAGTTTGGGAAGTGTTTTATTAAATCTTCACTCCCATATCCAGAGTAAGTAATCGGGCCTAATATTTAGCAAAAAAGCCAGCTGGGATTAGTCTGAGACAGGTAGTGTTATGTATGTAATTCAGACATTTTACTCTTAGGACTAAACTCCTTTTATTGAATGGTTTCACTGCAGAAAGAATTGAATCTTCTATTACTGAGAGCACTTGAATAAATGAGTGAATAAAATAATGAATAACCTTAAACCATTTGGACTGTGAACTTGACAGTTCCTTGACAGGATTGCAATCTTCTTTCTTCCCAGTGCCTCTCCGTCTCCCATGATCTCACATCCACGATCCCTCGGCTTTCCTGTTTACCAAATTGGTGTTTGCTAGTTTACATAGAAACAGAGGTGGGTAACAGAAACTTGTTTATTATAATTAATTAGGATTTCATACTGTTTCTTTACGCATCTTCTGAAATTGTTATCTTCTTAAATCTCATCATGTAGAAAAAATTGCCAAAAAATTAAGCTAGACTGGAGTGTTGAATTGTTGCAAGAGATCCTCATCTGTCATAAACAGTTCTCAAAACATTACCCTCAAAAATCATCACAGAAAGTACTTTACAATCCATGGCAACTGGCTCAAAATCATTAAAAAGCAAATTGAAATTATTTATACCTGATACTGTCACTGTGCAAATAGAAAACAGGTCCTGTGATACATTTAAGTGGACAGACAATGCAGATTTTATGAATTTGAGAAGTTTATTTTGTACAGCCCATCACCATGAATTATTTATAAGGGGGTGATGAATGATGAAAGGGTTAAGTAAGCAGAAAAAAATATTTCTATTTAAACACTTCAATTTGCGGGACAGGAATGTATTTACTTTATCTGGCAAAAGAATTCTTTATTGTTTGCAGTGTCGTAAACCTGGATTTTCATATCAGGTTTCTACTGTCTAAGGAAGTACATAAATCTACTCTCAAGCATCTGTCCTGAAAAGCATATAATCTAAGCCAAGACTAGCTATGTACAGACAAAAGCATAATGCAAAATAACTAGGGAACTGAAAACTAGAGATTAATGGTAGATTTTTTCCAAATGCCTCAGGGAATGAGGATTTTCAACATTTTGCCCGTGTCTCACAGAACATGCTGGACAGAGCGAGCTGCACGACTCAGATCTGCCTTCACCCTGAGTGGTTTTTCCCCTAGACTCTGTTTTCCCTCAGTTCTCTGTGCTCAACTCTTAGTCAGTATGCTATACAAGAAAAAAAGCATTATATTTGCTTACAAACATATGGGAACAAAGAAATGAGCTCTGCTTTGTCAGAGTTCATGGAAATGCGGGTAAGATAATTTCTCCTGGAAAATGTGGAATGACACTTCCTTCTCTCAAGATTAAAACCACCTTTTCAGCAGTTTCTGCTTCGTGCCTCTTCCCTCAAATTACTTCCAGCCAGCTTCTTGTAATTACCTCCTTGTTAGGTTCATGTGGGATGGGAGTTTAAAAGATGACATCACTCAGCCACATATTGTGATATGTATGAGTAATCAGTAGTTAACAATGCAACAATTAATTCCTCTGTGGCATTTTATTTGTCACTTAAAAATATTCCTTTGACTCACAGAGTAAGTCATGCCCTGCAGGAAAAAATCTCAGCTCATTAGAGCTGATCTGCAGTTGTCACTTGGCTTGTATCTCCACTGACGTCGCTGGGCCTCATTTATTTTAACCTCGATCTGGTATCTCACCTCTTTTTTTTTTTTTATAAAAAAGTAAGCCTTTCTTTTTTCAACAAGCCTGTATGACAAAGTACAAAAATGGCTAGAATAAGGTATGCCACTGTATGAATGTTTCCTCTGAGCTTTAGTCTCAGTGCAAGAGGCATCAGTGTCTTCCACGGTGTCCTGATTTGCACTTAATTGCCTTTCCTAGAGATCAGTCCTGCTTCTAGTTTCTCTGTGGATTTCCTTATTTCTTTAAGAGTTCATGCTCACAAGAGTAAAACTTTTTTACCTCTTTGCCTGAAGCTGTTTTAAATATGGCTGATGAAACTGAAAAGCCAATGACATCTGTTTTTCTGGAGGGAAAAAAAAAATCTCAAGTCTTCTATACTAGGTTGGTCTGCACAATAGAGATCTTTTGGAGTACTTTTTCCTTTTTTCTCAAGGAAACTCCCAAATGACATAGTTTCAGCTCTCACGTGGCCTGAAAAGCATAAGGTAGCATTACAAGGCCTTGTCCAGAGCGCCTGAGGAAAGGTGCTGTCGTGCAGGTGGGGTGTATGTACAGCAGCACTCCGAAGATTTTCAGTGACTCCTGGGTTTTGGTCAATTCAAGCAGTCTCTCTTGCAAGGATCTTAGAGGAGTGGCAAGGAGGGCCAGCTTCTGATAAAAATATTTAATGTACTTGATTCTCCTTGATGTTTTTGAGTGAAAATGTTAATGCGGCAAAACCACAGTGAATGCTGGGCTTCTGCATCCACGTGGGGCTTCTGCCTAGGTTTCCTGCTTGGAGCGTGGCGCTGGACAAAGGAGCGTGCAGCCGAATCACCACTCATGTGGTGAGTCTACTGCATCTGGGAGCCGAAAGCCAGCTGGGAAGGCAATCAGGGTGTGGGACGGGTAGAGAGGAGGCTGACGTCCTGCTTACTATTCACCAGCACTAGAGCGCTGTGCACGGGGTGTGCAAACAGGGACTAGGCAGCGAATGCAGCAGCTGATGTGAAAAGGCACGCTGGGAGCCCGGGGGCACCACTTGGGGACCGATCGCCCCAGTGCGGTGGTGGTGATGGTGAGCTCCAGAAGAGGGTACCTTGCACCACCGGAGTGACCGGCTTGCACACCTTGCACTTACTCCTGAGGCAGGGCAGGGCTGAGGGGAGTGCCTGCTGATGGGGGATGCAGGAAAAGCCGAGGAACTCCCTGTCTTCGTCRTGTCAGTCTTTTCTGGTGCAGTCTGCTCTCTGGCAGTGCCTCGTGGCAGCAGAGGAACAGGATTTTTCAACTCAAGTTCAAAAAAGCATTTTTGGTGTGGTGGGGAATGCTTTCTCATCCACCTCTCTTATCATTGAATGAATGCAGTATCAATCAAGTATTTTACATGCTGTATACAAATGCATCATTAACATTGGGTTATGTAAATTCATACCCCATACAATTTGCCCTCTAAAATGTTTTCTCTATTAAATCTTAAAGTCCTTTTCTATAGTAAATCTTGCTATACGCTATCATTATTCTACGCATCGTGCAGCTGAGGCAGTGATGGAGTAAATRGCCTGCTAACAATCTCACAGAGGCAGAGCCAATCAGAGGCTAAACCACTTTTACTCTATGCAGGTAAAACATGAATTTTGACTGCCAAATTATTAATACATTGCTAGAAATAGGAAAACAAAATGACTTATAAGTGGATTATAAATGTGAAGGCAGCAGAATATTTAAAATGCATGCAGATAACTACTGTGTACTGTAAGTGAAATTCCCCATATTCTTAAGTGGCAATGCCTATTTAGGAAGATATCTGAAACATGCTTAAGTGCTGCAGTACACCCTATCTGAAATGATAACGGTTGAGATGACTACGGGTAAGCTAGCTTTATTCTTTTGATAAATCTGGTCTGATAGACTTCTTTTTTTTTAAGCTGAAAAATCTGATTTGTYGAAATCAAAACTTTTTCTAAAACCATTTGATTCAGTTTGATAGCTGAAGATATTCTGTTTATACAGGGAGTTATGCACTCCTTCTGCCAGAGAACAGCCAATCACTTCATTGCAAGGTGCACAGTCAAGCTGATGAAATAAATATTTTATTACTTGTAAAAAACAGAATAGCTCAATCTACCTAGAAGACCTAATGACTTAAGATGTGCACTTAATAAAGAGGAAAAATGAGGTTCAGTTCGCTAATCATAATCGTGGAAAAGAGGGTCTGGTCTGGAGGCAGGTTGGTCATATCCCTGGCAAATACGCCCCAGCAAGTTGGTAGAATATGTGATTGTCTCCCTTATAAGATCTCGGGGTTGTTTCAATTTAGAGTAGAAATACTATTAAAATTTTGATTTTCTTTCTCTTTTTTTGGACATAGTTTCATACCCAGCTCTTGTTATAAAGCCATGTGAGCAGACTATGTGGGCAAAAGCCCAGGAGTGTATCAGGATATCTTCCGAGAAACAGCTTTGGGAACATGCTGCAGCCAGAGGCTGGGACCCAAACCGTTGACAAAGGGAAAGGAAAATAGGAGAAAGATTAGAAAGATATGAAGCATCAAAAGCACGAAGGATGATTAGAAAAATATGGTCTGGAAAAAGGACGATCTGCCAAATGTGTGAAAGTGAACCACATACAAATTTAATAACAGGGCTGGATAAGTTGAGCAACTGCCATACAGAGTAATCTGTATTAGCCTCTGAGAGAGAACTGTTCATAAAAAGGTGTGTTTTTTATTAGAGCAGAGAGCTTGCAAAAACGTAAAGAAAAAAGAAATGGAAAAAAAATCCATTTTTCCAGTTTGGTTTGTTGAATGTGCCAACTTAACAAAAATACTATCAAGGATCCAGTCAGAGCAATAAAATGACTTTCAGTCATTTTTGAAAGTTGGGCAATTCTAGCCTCTTGCATAACGCCTTAGTACTGATCTGGTAATTCCCGCATCCATCTCATAATTTCTGTGAGCTCTTAGCATATCTCTGAAATGTGTGGATAGTGATATAAAGGGCTTCAGGAGATGAAGGATCTACTATGTTGGCAGGTAAGGCACTTTAATGGGTCAACTCTCTTCAGTTAAAAAACCCCCTCAAACAACAGAAGTGCCATTTCTTGACCTAACCGTAAGCTTCTTTGTGGCTCTTTCTATTATGAGAAATGTCTTCCTCAGTTTGATCTTCCTACGTAAGCTGGTGTAAAAGTCTTATGATTTAAAGGTAATAGTGCTTCTGTTTTGGTGCTTTACATTTATGTATACCTGTTCCTGTATCCCAGAAGTATAACTACAACTGCTTTCAACAGAACATGTGAATTGAACATTTCTAACTACATCTGTGATGGTTACATTATGCCTTTGTTCTTGGCCTTGTTTAAATAAAACAAGATCAGATGTACTACTCAAAACAATCCAAATCTAAATAAAAAATCAGAAGGAAAACAGCCAAGTGATTCTTAGAGGAAGCTCTTGATTCAGGCGTGGCTGCTAAACAGCAGTTTACCTTGAATAGGTTCAGATCCTCTTTGTTTATAGTCATTAGTCAATACATTTCTCTGGCAAAATGGGGTTTATGTCTCTGAAGAGTTAAAGTGCATGGATCTCATCTTCTCTTGTGCTGGCTGTGAGACTATACGTGGGAAAAAACGACTGATGCGCGTTCTACATGGTCCCCTTTATTCCCCCTGGCACTGAGGAAAGCAGGAGGGCCAAAATGGTGCTCTGCACCTGAGGGATGCGTACTGGGAGAGTCCGGAGGGCTGGAGAGCAGCATGCTTGAATACAGTGCTGCTTAGCTATAGCACAGCCTCCTTGTGATCTGGAGAGTCTTTTGCTGGAGGATGTATGTCCTGATGCACATTTTCATGGGATCATTTCAAGGCCACAGCTGTTCTGTTTACTAGGGATATGAACCCCCCTCCCTGTCCTCACAAGAAATACTCACAGATATGCATATCCCTGCTATTTTTTCCCAAGACCATATATGTAAAAGCTGGAAATTATTTGAAAGACTAAAGATTTTAAATCTTCTAAAATATTTTAAATATTTTCTCTCAGAATCAACACTTAAAGAATTTAAGGAACATTAAAAATATTATTAGAGCTGTATTTCTGTTCCACAGAATGATTTTCATTACTTATGAAGAGTGTTTTAGGTCTCAGTATTTGTTGGGCCTTAAAATTACGTTGTGGCTATCTACAACACAATGAATACACATACAAGCTAATTTAAATGGTAGTGGAGAGTGAGAGTCTTTTCATGTTCCAGGCATTTTAATCTGCAGAAATTTCTGACTACTTCTTAAGCCCATTTTATATATCCCTCCTTTACGTTTAAAGACAATAAATCTTGTATTTTCTATTTTCAATCTTTTTTCTCTTCTTTTTTAAAGATATGTTAATAGGCAAAACTACATATGAATACATTAACATGCAGTGCAGCTTTACCTTTAACAGTGAATATACTGACCATTGATTAAATGGAAAGACTGGGTATTTAGCTATTTCATAAATTTATCAGGACTATGTTCTTTGTGCTAATTAATTAATCAGAACACATTTGAAACTCTGAAATAAGTAAGTTAAGATTTAGTAAGTAATTAATAAAAATGCCAGCCCGTATGTACTGCAGATACTTTAGTTTCTTTCCAAATTCTTCCTCTCCCCCCCCATAAATTTTCCCGTATTTGAAGAAATGTATTTCAGTTGACTACTACATTTTAAAGATTGTAATTGTGAAGACAAAGCTTGGTGAGCTCATGCTTTAGTTAATTATTTCTTTTGGCTTTACCTGTAGTAAATGCTTTGCAGCTGTTTCCAACTCATCTTGTATCAGTACAACATTGTCAGGACAATAAATTCTGCTTAGGAAGCGTTGTATAAGGTACAAGAATTGTATAAGATACTGTTTCCAGTCATGAATTACACTCATATGCTCATTATACTCATCAGAGAGATTTCCAACCCTCTGAACTTTCCCTTCGCTGGGATTACACCAAAGCATTAGGGAAAGGACTGGGAGAAGTTTGTGTGTTTTCCACAGCCATAACATGTCAAAGCCTGCTGCCTTCCCTGCTCCCTCCTGCTCCCCTGCCCTGTTCACCAGGAGCTCCCCTCTTCTCCCGAGCATGCTGCTGGGCCCCTGGGTGCTATGAAGAGTTACGAAGCTGCAGGTCTGACCTGGCGTGGGATCAGCAAACAGAAGACATGCTTCTCCAGTCCGTTTTGGTGTATTCCTTGCTTTTCTTGTGCAGCAGATCTACACCTCTAAATCTGATCAAGGGAAAACTAATTGATGATGTAATATAGTCACCCCTTCCGTAGGAGCAAAAGCAGAAATCAGCACAGCACGGACTAGGAGATGAAGAGCTGGCTGGTTGCTCTCAGTGTGCGCTTGGTAGTGGGTTACTGCCAGTGAATGGCTGTGTGAGTCCAAAGACGCTTCTTAGTCCTTGGTTCTAGCATTTCGGGGGTGAGTAGGCAGAAAACATTACACATAATGAACAGAGGTTACACAAAGATCGAAAGTACAGTGAATACTGAAGGGGCGGGCGTTTGGGATGGTGTGGACTGTTTGGTGACATGGTTTTATCCTTGCATGGCTTCCCTGAGAAGCTTCTCCATAGCACAATGTGACGTGTGCTCCCAGACATAGGGTAATGTGTATATGGCTGTACAGCCGGGCCTATTCCTACCTCACAGCCACTTAATGATTGCATTTTGCCCTGGGTATAGCCAAACAATCTGTGTTTTAATATGGTTAGAGCTAAAATCGTGCTGCTGGAAACAAAACAGGGAAGTGTTTTTTCTAGGAGGGAAGGCTGTCTTGGGAAGCAATGACTCAGAAAAGGACTCTGGGGGCGAGGGGGCTCCCAGTGCAACATTATAAAGGTGATTTTTTTGCTGTCTGAACAGAGGAATAGGAAATAGTTCAACCTGCAATTACCCACAGTACAATGGTTACCGGAATATCAGATGCAGGTCTGGAAGTTTATTAATCAGGGAGGTCTAAGAGAGGAACTCCGAGATTTGAAAAATCCAGCAAAGTTTATTAAGGAGAAGATAAAGGAGCAGCTTGACCGTATGTGAAGCAGAGATTTGATAACAGCAGCTCTCCTGTCTGGCTGGCAGAGGTATAATGAGATCCGTGCAATTAAATTTAAGTCTAGGCGATTTAGATTCCAAGCAGGTACATCTTAAACAGTGTGATTTGCCAGTGGAATGATTTAATAAAGATTGTAATAAATTCCCCCTCATTGGACATTTTAAAGTCTGAACTGGATGCATTTCTGAAGGAAATGCTCCAATTCAAACAAGATGAATACATAAAAGTCTTATGGCCCAATTTATTCAGGAGGTCAGACTGGAAGATTATAATGATCCATTCTGTCCTTCTATTGTGCAAAAAATTGCCCAGTGGTTGGTCTGTGCACTTTCATCATGTGAAAGGATTATTTCTTTAGCAGACCCAAAGTATATCAATTTAACAGAGAGCTCTCAAGTCCTCTTCTGTGATTCTAGCTTTTGTACTAAAAGGAATGGTGACCCTAACTCTTTTGTTTTTATTGCATTGAATTGGTTAATAAGGCTAAGAGCTGATAATGTGTTTAATGTTGCTCATATATCTTAAGCCAGTATGAGGCAATAATGAAAAAGGCAATTACTAGATTCATTTTGCAATTTTAAAAATCCACGTTAGTGGGATTATTGCGCTTTTGACTCGAGGCAGTACAAACGTGGCTTCATACAGCTGATTTCTGAGTAATGGTAACTGCTGGTCTGTGAGCTCTTCCTGTGCAAGCTACCTCCAGATACTGCTAAGTAATAGGGAAAGCATAGGTTGCTGCTGTGGGTTATCTAGCAGAACGCAAACGTACACAGTATTTCACCCTTCGTTAATGCATTGCTGCTCCTCTCTTCTTGGTTTCTCTGCTCTATTGGAATATAAAAACTAGATTGCTACTAGAAAAAAAGCTATGCTATCGCAGAGTTCAAATGAAGATGATATTGAGAAACTTCCTCAAAACTGAGAAAACCACGGCAAATTTGGAAGAGAGACGGTTATGCTAAATAAATGTTAAAAAAAATTTAATTGGAGAAATGTCATTTAAAACAGGTTAATTAACGGTTAAAAATACATATAATTTAGTTACTTGAAATATCTTCCATTTGATACTCCAAGCACAGTATAGTGCAATTCTTAAAGATTAGCATTATCCCGTGTTGCCTTAAGAACTAATATTTAATCTTGCTGACTCTCACTCATTTGCATATTCCTAGACTTTCTGAATTAGACATGTTTCAGCATGCGAGAGACATTGCTGCCAGGCATTTCACAACTACAGGGAATTCTCTTCATTTCTCCCCCAAGAAAACTGTTTCCTTCCTGGTCGCTGTTTTGCAGACTGTTATCTTCTCTGCACCCTTGAATTCCTTCAGAAGAAGATTACTTTTTTCTGCAGCTGCTGGAAATACTGCTGCTTTCTGTTTTATTGCAACTAGATGCCCCATTTCTTTATTCCTGACTACAGGCTTTGTCCTTGATTAGGTACATTCCTTACCTGCTCCTTTTCTTTTGTAACATTTATTTAGACCTAAACGTAGGCATCTTGTAAAGAATATAGAAATAATCTCAGACATGAATGTATAACAGTCCAGCTATTCCATGCCTGCTCCTTACGGGGTCATTGGTTTGATTGTCCAGCTTTACATAGCTGATTTTGGTACGCACCAAAGCTCGCAGCCTGTACTCCCTAAATAAAGAGGCAGACTGCTAACGCTGGGCGCTGACATGCCTATAGCAGATTGTGCGACTGTACTCTTCATTAACTCTTCATCCAGCGTCTCTTAGGTTCATTTTCTTGAACTGGGTCGAAAGGTCAGTCCTATGGTGTTCAGTGAAGTCAGGTCCAGTTTAACATTGAAACTGCCTAGTTCCTCTGGGCATCCTCTATCAGTGCTGGAGTACCCACCCGCCCCTTAAATTTTGTCTGTCCTAATTAAGCAGCAGAAGCAATTGCTGTGTATATTGGAATCACACAAAATATGATATCGATCTAGTTGTTTGCATTTTATCTGATATGAAATGCACACAGGTTTCTTAGATTGTTTTTATACTAGCTGCTTGTAAAACCACGACCTATAAAGGCTGCAGAGTGTGAGTGCTTGAAGCGGTACGTTTTTCATGAGTTTAGTATAATGCTGCCTGTTTTGATCTAACTGTTCATGTTACCATAAATTCACAGGTTTTCTGAGAACCAAATGCATGCACATGCTGTAGGTTTGCAGTATTTGCAATTGCTGGCAATGAGAAATTTTTCTTTTAATAATTTATTTCTATTTAGGTAATCTTAGCTCCTTTTGAAAAGAAACGCTAAATTATTCATGGACTACATGTTTACTTTTCTCAATACTTTAGAGATTGACAAATATCTGAGAAGAGAAGAGAGCATCTGTCTTCCATTACTCTGTTTAAAAGGATGAAAGAGGAAGTGAAGACCCTTTAATTTGATCACAAAGGAAATGGAGATTTGCTAGTCTAGTTTTGATAAAACGTACATAAAAGTTTTTAATGAGAGAAGAATAAAGTTAATCAAAGTCAGTTCAGATTCAAAGAAAAATGTATCTTGGCAGTTTTGAGGTTGATTAACCACTTATGACATAAAAAATATGGAAAAAATGTGGATTCTCCCCGCTACATTTTAAAACCAAGACTGGATTTTAAACCAGTCTGACCAGTGACCAGTGAAACACTGACCAGTGTTTTAAAAGAAATATTCTGGGTCAAACAAGAATAAGTGCAGAGACATCTTCTTGTCCCTTTATAGGGATTGCTTTGCAACTGGTCTCTGGTAGCTTTTATGAAGTAGTTTATTTAGCAGACCTAAGATATGTGAGTATTAATACAGATCTTTTGAACCTTCTTCAAACTGTGACTCTAGTTTTCATAATGAAAAGCAGCAGGAATCCTAACTTAGATTTCTAGAAATATATTCAGTTTATTTTAATTGTGATTCATGTGAATTAGTTAATAAATCCAATGGATAATAATGTTTTTTAATGTTGCACATACATCTTAAGGCAATTACGTGGCAATAAGAAGGAAAAAGCAATTCCTGACCTCTTTTAGCAAGTTTTATAGTCAATAAAAATGACTGCATGCCTCCTTAGTGTGTTGAGGCAATCCGAAACATGGATTGAACATCACTAATTTTAGAAAGCGAAATGTTCTGGAATTAGACTGGATCGGCATGTCTGAGTCACTGTTTTAATGGCACCAGACTGTAGGATCTGCCACTTGGCCCTTTGCTTAGTAAGTGTGATTGTCATACATGTGGTTTGGTTAGAAATACTTAATATTTGCTGATTTCATTTAAGCTAGCTCCAAGTGAAAACAAATGCTATCATGAAAAGCACAGCAGTTAGAGGTGAATTTAATAAAAGCTGTTAGACATTACAACAGACAAAAGAAAACATGGGAAGATGAAAGAGTTCAGTAAAATTGTTCCCAGTAATTTGTTCACACATTGTCAAGGAATGTTGGATTTCGTTTATGTTTCTTACAGTTTATAATTTTTTCTTAATTGGAGTGGAGATTTAATTTGAGAAATATGGGGCTTGCTTGTTTTTTCTAGATGGAGCAGGCCAGATAGTGACAATATTTAAGTTCTGCATATTGATCCTTTTCAGACTTCATACCTCTGATAGAACAAAAACTTGAAGAAAACTGCATTATATTCATTGCAGATTTATACAGCACTGAAAAATTATTTCAATCTGTAATCAGATAATAGCAAGAACTGAAAAGATCAGTTTGGTATCTTTAGTTATTGCTGCTTGTGCTGGAGCTGCGGTTATTCAGATTTTTGTTTTTGGCTCACTAAGGGAGGTTGTATGGCCGTGTATGCTCTGTCTTTCCCAGGGAACTTTTTGACATGACCAAACTGGCAGAGGCTCTGCTATGTGAATGCGTCCTGGGTACATACTTGCTTTTGGGGGAGCGGAGCAGCAGTCAACATTTGACTGAAATTCTTTAAATGGCATTCCCTAGAGGTTTTTTTTTTTTCCCCTTAGAACATTGCATTTTCCATCAACTAGATTTAAAGATAATCAATGGGAATAACCTTTATTATAGCATTTCTGTAGATTATTTCTGGGTAGACCCAGGACATAGAGACAGACTGAACAATGTGATTAGTTAACCGCAAGCTCAAATAAAAGTGTTAGCCTTGAAGCCTTGAAGTTTTTATTTATTAGTCATGTGAAACAGTTGATTTACCAGATCAGACAAATACCATAATTTGACCTGTATTTGTTTTTTAAAAGCTATGCATAACTTTTGTACAAGAAACCAATAATGAACAACAGGTGACTTTGGTTTTGGGCAGGGCTGGGGGGAAGTCAAGGATGTTCTTCCTGTCCTCAATCAGTAGTGACTCACCTATGCTTTCCATCTTGTTCCCAATGTCACTGAAATGAAAGAACTTTGTTCATTACTTTCACTGCAATTTGAACAAGATGTGAGGATTGCTATCTTTTCTGTTTTCCATTCCGTCTTATATTACTCTGTATGTTCCTGTGCTCTTGGTAAACATCTATTTTTTCTGGACCTTATTAAGACCCATTTCAAACAGAGAACTGACTTAGAGAACCTGATCTTGTAATTTGAGCAACCCAGCTTAGATGCTAAATGACAATGCCTCCTAATATTTCACAGTGGTGTATATAATGAATATAAAGGGTTTATATAACAGTACTATAATATTAAAAATAGCATTTGCTATCTCATTTCTTATTAACTCTACTTTTTTTTGCCTTCTATACCTGGTACAAGTTGAGCAGATACTTTAATCTGTGCACAGTGACTACCTCATCTTCTGCTATGCACTTATGATCGGTGTGGAACTCGACAACATGCAGAAGTAATTGGGACAATTAACATTATTGACTTTCATTTGTCTTCATGTTGCCCTCTGTTCAGCTGTGCTTAGATTTAGCAGAAATAATTTTTGCATGATTTTTTTATTTTGGTATGATAAATGTTTTGAGCAGATTTCCTTTCTGGCACCAGACACATGATTTCTTACAGTTCTCTGTTTTGTTTTGTTTTGTTTTTAAAAACCAAAACCCCCCAACTTTGATTTTCAATTACATGAAGGCATTGAAAATGAATTTTCAAGTGGATGTAAGGATAACTTATGGAAAGTTAACTGCGGAAAAAAAACTTGGAAAAGAATGAAACACCTCATCCTGGTGCATCACGGAGATGCAGAAATTAGTCTTTAAAAAATGAAGTAGAGTCTCTTAAAGTTACTCTCAATGTATTTTTTGAGTGGATTCTTTTTTCTGAAGAAATCTTTTTTTTTATGTTAGAAGGTGACTTGTTTTATGAAGAACAAAATTGTTGAATTAATTTTTTTCTCAACTTTTAAGGAAAAAAAGGGAGAGTCTAGCTTACTAATGATTAGGGATGTTGACAAGGTAAAAGTAGGAGTCCTGGCTTATTTCCTAGGACTATTTATAAATTTCAAATTGGACATCCAGTAGATAAAATAATAATTAAAAAACATCCAAGCAGAGTCAGAGGAAATGTATGATGAACCAACCACTCTTGCTGTGCAGATTTTTTTTGACACCAGGACCAGCAACATTTTTTGCTCTGCTGAGCAAAAGCAGAAACAGTCTCAGGGTGACTTCCACAATTCTTGCAACATCTGTAGAGGTGTTGTCTTAAAGTAGTCCTCTACCAGCTGTTAGTCCATCTCTTCTGAGTAACACAACGAACAGCCTTTCCTCCCCTCTGAACAACAGCCTATTCTCTTGCAGAGCAAGAGAGTTTTCTTATGGTTTGTTGTTATCCCATTATATCGGGGTCTCAGAGGCCTTGTGTTAAGGCTGTGTGTTCTCCTAAGTGGTTATAGCCAGCAGACTCCGCACCCTCCACACCCATTGGAAATTTAGTTCTCTTTGGCGGTGTTAAATTCTGCATCCCTGTGCTTTGTCATGTCTTTGATTGCCAATGCATTGCATGTTATGGAAAAATACCAGGAAACCACATGCCCTTATTTGTTTAGATTTTCCATTCTTTCCATTTCAAGGTAAGTAGGAATTATGTTTTGAAATAGGTGATTCACAGGCATAATCATTCCAATTTGGCAATGATATTGAATCATAGTGTCACATCCTTTAAATACAGCACAAAATTTTGCAATATAAAGAAAATGGCCTTGCTTATACCTCTGAAACTTCCTTGGTCATCTTATAGCTCTTCTTTTCTTAACTTTCTTAGTTCCCTCTTCTAATGGTGCTACATATTCATGTAGCAACAAAGTCAATAAATCAGACCTTCCTATTTAGTCAGGTGTGCAAATATACTTAACTGAAGAGCAAAGAAAAGAATTATTTATAATATAAATAATTAAAGTGACACAGAGAGGTGGATAGGCTGACGCACTACAATTAGCAGGAAGAACATTTCTAAATAGAGGGATATAAACTGAGGGATATAAAATTTTATTTTATAGGTCTGTGAGGCCCTCTTGCCCTCACCGGATGGGCTTTACTTCAATGGGGTTTTTTATCAGTGGGTTTCTTATTTTTTAGCTGAGACTTGACAAAGTCACATTATTTTTGTTCATTGCTTCAGTGGTTTTAAATTATTTTTTCTACCAGAAAAAATGAAAAGCACCGTCTTTGCGCTGGTGGTTATAATCTCATTTCATGTAGATACAATTTTGAAACTTTTCCAAGGAAGCACAAGGCCATGTAAATCCCCAACTTGGTACTCAGGTAAGATCTCATTGCTAATTCGTCAAGCTAAATGGCTGTCTCATTTAGCCCTCTAAACAGTACGAACTGACAAGCAGTGTTTTCTGTGTAAGTGTGACTTGGCAGGCTATTTTTTCCTACCTGTCTTTACCCGTACCGATACAGTAAGAAATCATTACCATGAGATTAACTCATTTACTTGGAAGAGCCAAGTTCTCTGTCTGGCTATCTTCATGATACTTCTGTGTTTCGCTCCCGCAGCGTCCTGGAGGAGCTGCTGCTGCTGCAGGCGGCCCTAGYGCGCAGCACCGCGTGCGCTCGCCCTGCCAGCTCCCCCTCAGCGCCGGCTCCCCCTCTCCAGGGGGCTGTGTGGGGGCCGAGGTGGGACCGTTAGTGAGATGCACTACCCTCAGGAAATTCTCCTCCAGTTCTTCAGCATAAGGCAGTTGAGAGACATTGCAGAATTTGTTGCTGAACTTGAGAAGGCGCAGAGTGTGCTTGCATGGATGGGGAGGAGCTCTGCAGAATGAAGGCTGCGATAGCCTTTCTTTTTGCCATGGTGCTTAGTAGTACAGTTAATATTGGGTTGAAGAAAAAGATCTCACTTTACTATCACTTGTATATGGCAATCTTGAGAAAGAAGAGTGACCTCTGCCATCCAGAGTGGTCATAGTCCAGATCAAAAATCTCAGTAGCTTGGTAGAAATGGTGGGACCTGAATGCTTTGAGAATGCTTTGTATAACAGCCATTTAATATCCCCCAGCCTTAGTGGATCTTTTTCCTTCCCTCTGGAGCTGTGGTTATCACAACCCGCCACACTTCAGACCCTGGAAAAAGCTGTCAACAGCCTGCTGTCCTGCCCTGTGACCTCTTGACTGAAAAGTACATTGCTTGCCATGTGCAGGCACAGTGCTGCAGCATTCTTCTAGCCCCATTTGGCTCTCATTTACAGTCAGTGGAACGATCAGTCAATATCAGATCAGTAACCAATAGAGCTGCTGACTGTTTAGAACAGGAGAAGACATTTTCCTCATTTTTTCCCCTATGCATGCAGCACTGCAATGGCAGAACTGCCTCTGATTTCATTCCTGCGAGAGCAGAGGGTACCCATAAATTATTGTCTGATATGCTTCCAAGTTATAATTTTTCCAGTTATATTTTCTTGCTTTATTCTATTCCCTTGATTTATTGATAAGATATAAAGCTTTTAGAACTGAAAGCAAAAACTCAGATACGGTTACCTTGGGAGCCTCTACTGTGAAAGGCAAATGAGCCATTTACCTTCCCAAGAACACCAACTCTTTTCATTGCTTCCCTTTGCATGACCAGTGAAAAGATCAGAACTTGGCAGGTGGCATAACTTTCTGAAGGCTTATTTTTTCACTGTAAATGCTTAACGAAATAGTATTTAATTGCTTCTGCTAAGCTTTTTTAAGTGACAAGTAAGATGGATCTCAAAATGATGGATGGAGACAGGGTCTAATGTGCTTTTTCAGGAGACAAATGCATTGCTGCTTCATCCTCACTCACTCTGGCTCCACTTTCTGCAGCATTTGATCAGCTGGGCTCTTCTCAGCCAGAAGCGCTAGATCAACAAATGGCTAATATTGACTCCCTCCCTGCCTCATCGGGCTTTGTCTTTAAAGGCTACAGAGATTAAATGTTGAAAGTACAAAGCATTGTTCAAGATATGGCTACATTTGACCATTGGAAAAAGAAAGAAAGGAAATTCAAAATCTCAACTAACAAGCAGCATGGTTTCTATTCTATCGCAGGGCCATTTGGTCTGCCTGAAAAACACTTGTTAAACTTGCCTGATACTTCAGACTTGTCACTTTTCTGACAAAACAGAGGGGAAGTAGCCCTCAGAAGCAGGCCACAGACAAAACTAATGATGTTACTCCTGTGCACTGAATCACGCTGGGAAGGCAGCTCTTATACGCCTCTTTTAAAAACAAGATAACGTGGTTTCTTTTCCAGAAATGTGCTAGAATAAATCACCTTAAGTAACAGCATAGATTTCAACTTTAATTTTTTAAGTCCCCAAATACTCTGATTTTTTTTTGTGTTTTATTGTTATTGTTGGTTTTTTTTTTTATAAATACTTTCTTAATTTAATTTTGAGTTGCCTACTTTGCTTACTTAAATTCCTATTTATTTAAATGAGTGAAATAACTTTGCAGGTCTGGCTCTTGCTGTTTGACCTTTCTGCTTTCCTTTCTTAATGTGTCTGTCATTGTAAAATGACATCTCTCTTTTCAGAGTGCAGTAAAGGTTATTTGAAGGCCTTATAATCGAGTAAAGGCATAAGGTAAGATGTTGGAAAAAATATATATAAAACATAATTCTGAAGAAATTCTGACAGAAGAACTATTCATCCTGTGCAGTGCATGAGGTCTGGGAAAAAAATGCAATTGCATAGTTAAAGCTTGTATCATAATACAGAAGCTGCATTAGGCAACCTCAAATCTGGCATTTCTTAACTTTTGAGAGTTTGGCTTTGTAACCTCAGTAATGTTGTTTTTTCTCTGTGTGTAGCTCATCTACTGTTGTCACCTAACAAGGGAGATGATAATTATGGTACAACTGAACAAAGTTACAATAACATCCAGCATAAAATGCTTGTGTCTATATTGTCCTTTTTCACATCTGTACTTCGTGTTTGCTGATTTCTTTCCAATGCTCTCGGCTAATTTCTGTCTGATGTTTCTGTTAACAAACATGTTCTGAAGATTAAATGCAAACCAACATGTCTGAATTCTCAGTTGGATAAATTGCTATGTGTTCATTTTTAAGTTAAGGTTTATGTGAATGCCAGTGGAGAACCTCCATGATATTTGAAACTTCCAGACCTTACTGTTGCCTAATCCAAACAAAACATTCGGGCACTGCCTTGCCTGAGTTGTTTGGTAGCTGTGTTGGTAATGCCATACACGGAAGTACGAGAAGGGGAAACGAGCTAGGGCAAGGGATGGGTTTAACCTGTGTCATACAAGATTGTTTCCAGAGACAAAAATCTATTCAGCACATCGCTGTGGTTGAGTTGCTTCTGAAAGCAAGTGGCTTTACAAGGACCGTATCCCAGAACTTCTGCACAGATTTACTACTCTCTACTTTTGTAATATGAACTAAGATTTCTCCCTTTATTTCTAAAATTACTCATTTGTTTCTGAAATAGCATAAGTTAGTGTGTTAAGAAGAATTGCTTAATTTTTCTTCAATAAAATACACTGAGAGAAAGCTTTTTCTTAATCTGCCTACAGTTGAAAACCAGAAGTGAACAAAAACTCCTAGCCTGCACTGGTAGTCCTATGAGAAAATGACTTGGACAGGTTTATAAATTCTGTCTAGCTTTCTTCGTCCAGAAAGAACAGTTTCCCTAAGTCTGTTTAGGCTGTTCTTTGTCTAATACCCCAGGCATTTTTGTCCTGCTATTTTGGAGCCTCCAGACTCCAAAAAAGTTCCAGTTTAGCTGTTGCTTTTCTTTAATTACGACAGCTTTTTATTTTGACTTGGAAGTCTACTTAGTACAACCATGTGATTTGTATTCATCTATTTTTCTTTTCCACTAGCTTACAAACTGTGGATGAGAAGTCCAGGGACAAGTTAAATTGACTAAAGTGAGTGAGAGCCTTTCCATTGGCTTTAAAGGATTTGGACCGGACCGTTGTAGTTCAAAAAGATGAAGCTAATTTTGTGCATATGCACTTAAATTTGGCTACATCCTTTTGAGGAAGTACAGTGACTCTTCTTAGCTGTGTAACTAATTAGGTGTCTACCACTGTAACCAAATACTTCTAGTAGCTTGTTAAATGAAATGGCTAAGCTTTTGTGTAGTTTTTTTCTTTCTCTCCTGCCATGCCCTTGAGGGATAATATCTATAGTTTTTTAATATAACTTTGCTGAGTATTTTTTAGAGAATGTGAGTTGGAGATATATACTTTGCACTGGAGTAAGGAATAGTGAGGTTTGTGACAGCTTTTCATTCTGGGTACGGACTGGCCTTAGGAAAGGGTCATTTATTTCTAAGGAATACCTTAAAATGGGGAGCTAGAGTAAGAGTTTTCAAACATCTTTTCAAAGATGTTCAGTGATGTTTTAATTGCACTCTTTTGGGAAACTGAGTGCCTGGAGTAGAAGAGCTCAGGTCTAGAATTTGTCTCTCTGTTCTATGACAAATGAGTGTAGATTGTGAAGAATAGGTTGCTATTGCTTCAGTTGTTGAGGAGACCAGCTGCAGTGTCCTGTACTAGCTAGAGTTTGCTAACAGTGATGGCTTTATGCCCAAGTAAATTGCATTGTTTGAATCCACTTAGGATGTGACTAAGGGACTTAATACATAGGCATGGTCATAATTCCTAAAGATGGGATAGTTATGTTAGCCCTGCAGAAAGGGTGAATTTGGTTGTTGAGAAAGACAAAAATAAGAGTACAGATGCTGCTGCAGCTGCAAGCAAGGTATAAATTTAATATACAGAGCTAATGCATTCAAAGGGAACAGACAGTCTCTTTTCGTGGAATTACCTTTGCAGCTCAGTTTCATCTTGCAGCACATTTCCATCCCCAATTACAAATGTAGCTCTGGACTTTCATTTTTTTTCAGCCTGAACTCTAAGCTGATTTACAGGCCAGGGTCCACATTCTGCTGAGAGATTAAATACTGCTCAGCGGAAATAGTAACATCATCCCTTAGTTTGCTTTGAGTTGTACTTGCTAACTGCATACTCTCTTTCTCCTAATCCTAACCTTAGGCTCATCTATAGGAAAGGCATAGTGATTCCAGCTCTTCCCCAGCACACAGGAAAAACTGGCATGTTAAGGTGCACATCTGCTGGTTCTCAAATAAATCTGCTAAACTAGAGCTAAAATACAGCAAAGATATGACCTATGGTCTAGAAGGATAGAAGGTACCTAAGACAACTACTGGCACATTTCTGTTATTTTAATGCATGTTTTAAAATTATTTTTGGAAGCCAAGAGAAGTCAGAAAGAGATAAAAGATGTATAAAAGAGTACTAATATTATGAAAGAAGAACTGGTTGTCCTTTAACAGGGGCATAATAAAGACAGGAAGAAATCTAATAGAGCAAAGCAAAAGTTTGTGTACTTGATTGTCCTCTATAAAGTGGGAATAGCCGGACGCACTCATGGCAGAGGAAAAGGAAAACTTGACTATTCCTTACTCACAAAGTTACTCAACCAAGAACGTAATACAACCATGAAAAAGCAAAAGTCTTTCTTGGAAATATCAAGGGAAGTATTACTGGTGAAGCCAAGGAAATATTCAAGTTGTTGTACATGTCAGTTAATACATAATAATGGTATCTGCTGCTTTTATAATTGTTGCTTAAGAAAGAGTCATTCAAACTGGGACTGGATTACAGGAAAAGAGATAATATTTTATGAGTTATACTAAAAGACTTCAAGTTGTTTAGATAGCAAGTGAGGATGAAGTGGGGATATGACTGCTCTGTTCAAGTGTTTCAGAACAGTTTCAGTTCCAGGATGGGAGAACAGCTGAAACAAAATAAAAAAAATCCATGCAGGAAGAGATGGCTGAAACCTCCTCCTGGGCACAGGGATGGCGGGAGGTAGATAATCAACAACGAGACATTGACTGAGGTTCCAGAGCAGGAATATGGGGATCAACTGTGGAGGCAGAGTTTGAATTTATGAATAGGATTATGTTATGTGATTATCTGTTTACAGCAGGTACCACAGAGGCTCTGATGGTACGGCTGAAGAAAATGAAAATAATCCAGAAATAAACTTAACTTTCCTATGAGTTAGAAGTAAAATGTGTTTTGATTATGGGAAGAAACTTAATTTTATATGAACTGTTTCCACTGAGCTTGTTTTTGAGGCACGGAACGAGGTTTCTAGCTCTGCCAATTATATCCTATTTGATAATCTATACGGTGCCTATTTCTCTGCCACTTAGGAATAACAGTATGAAATGAAACTGAATTCTTATTTTAAAATGCTCTCACATCTTATAGTGAGTCTTATAAATACTAGGTATTACAATTATTATTAATCCTGACTTTTAGGGAATTTCTTCTGTCTGTGGTGTTTTTGCAGCTTATTGACTGATCTGTATTTTTAGTCCTATTCTGAAATACACCTTATATTTTAACATATTATCGTAAATGTGCTTATACTGTCTTACATACAGAGTCTCTTGCTCTCTAAAGCAATGGAAATTTTACTGAGGTCATTAGGTTGTTTTTCTGCTGTTCATATATGCACAAGTTTGATAGACAATATTGTCCAGGTCAAAAACAGTGGGGAGCTTAATGCAATGAGTTTGGAAGAGTTGGTATGGTTGTTGGATGCCTAGGAAGAAAGTTTTGCTTTGCACAGCATACCAGCTCACGGCTGCAGCACAGGTCAGACAGCAGCTCTAACTGTTGTATGGAAATCACATCTGTATTGTGGAGGAATCAGGTGGTCTGTACTCACAACTAAAAGTGCTGTACTGTACATAGTGGCAAATCTGTTAGTAGAGAAGGTGAGGAGGCATCATTATTAAAGCATTAAAACCATAGCAACAAAGACACGACATTTTTAGCAGTGGTGGAGATTAATTCTTTGTATCATTTGCTGTGCTTCGCTGCTTGCAAAGGTGTTTGAGTACCATATACTTTACAGCCCGGTGAAGCTTGGAAAGGCTGGTTTCTGCCACAGCATCTCCAGTTTACTTCACAAGTAGTAGAAAGAAATGGATCCTGAGGATTTCCCTAGCATCTTTGTTTTAAGGGAAAAACATCACTTCTCTGAGGCTCCATCCTTTCTTCACCTGCTCTCTTGACCGACACCTGCTCATCTTTACAAAGACAGCAGAAAACCTGTGTGAACAACAAATACCAAAGTGCAAATTTTTATGCTATGCCATTGAGGAGGCTTCGCTGTTGTGCTTCCTCCCACTGCTTTGTGCCTGAGACTGGAGGAAAAGAGAAGTGGTATAATGTTTTGAGAGTAAAGTGAACTTTGGTGAGATTTTTTCAATAGACAGTTTGCTGACTGTTCAGTGTATTTCTGGACACAGTGAACACAATGGATGAGGCCAAACAGACTTAGGGAGAATGGATTGTGGAAGGTGACCTGAAGACACTTAAGAGAGCCTGAGTCATGTTAGATGACCTGTGTAAGAGGAGAAGTTTCTTTGTTTTGCAGCTATTTTTACAGAAAAGTGGTCTGGAATTTGAAAATTTTATTTAAAAAAAAAAAAAAAAAAAGAAGACCTGATTTATGTCAAAAAGGCATTACTGCAAAGCTGCTGTAAAGTGGACATTCATCAGTAAAGTGAAGGAAAAGTCCTATCAATTATATCTGAAAAGATATAGGCAATTCTAGTGGATACAGTGCAGTACTGCAAGTTTATACAGCTAAATAAATCATGGTGTAACTAGACTGAATTTATTTCAAAAGCTGTCTTGTTTTCTAAATATGATTTTAAAGGTCAGTTTGTTAATTTTCCACAAAACCTTCTATTTGCCTTAGCAAGGCTCACTCCAAGCACCTTAAGCAGAGATTCCCATATAGTTAGCAAAAATACATTTGTCTTGTGTTATGAAACATGACAGGTTCTAAGTTGTTTCATGAGATTGTATGAATATTTTGAAAAGAAATATTTCTGCTCTGGAGGAAGGCACAAATGTCAGCAGCACCTGTGGAAGATGACTGAGTTTTCAGAAAAAATAATTTTCAGATGAAAACTGAGGGCACAACTACTATGCATGCAGATAAGGACTAGATTATTTCCAGCAGGCACCTTCCTTTGCTCCTCATTTCAAGAGGCAAACGTCATCATTGCTATTCACTATTACAGAAAGGAGGAGAGAAGAATGAGCAAAACTGAGAAAGGATGAGTCCTCCAGATGATGAAAAGGTAAAGGAAGGAAAAAGAGAATTGATGGAGAGAAGGTAATGGTCCTTTCAATAGCTAGGGGAAACAAGCTATTTTGCTCAATGGAGAGGTTCTAATCCTATTTTTAGCTGATATAGATCAATATACACAATCAATGTCCTGCACTTCTCCTCTAAGGCCTCAAAAAAATTCTTTTTTACAGCTGGATAACTGAAGCTGTCAAGTTCTTATTATTTGCCAAAGACCAAACTGAAGTTAAGGCGTAGCGTCTTGGTTTCCTGGCTATAAGCTGAATGTCCTCTCTAATGAAATTATTCCAAACGGAAAAGATCTCTACAAGACAGACGCTAAAAATAGAGTGTCTGAAGATAGTTCCTGAGATAAGGAGAAACCGGATTGTATTCCCTTCATAGGAAAAGGTCAGTAGATGGAAATTAAATATGAAGTCACAGAACTATTTCACACTTTAGCATCTAAAAGCATTATTTTCCTTTCCACTTAGGTTATGGATTTTTTTTGCTAGTGCTGTTTGCTATAACTTCTGGCTTACCTGGCAGCTCCTGACAAAAATTTCCTCAGTTCGAAGCATGTGGTTTTCAGTGTTATGAATGTGCCAAAAGATGCATTTGCTTGATTTCTACCTCTATAACAACTTTGTCTATTTGTAATCAAGTGAAAAAAACTTATTTATGGAATCAAGAACTAAGTGAAAGAAGGTTTGAAGATGATAATTTTTGCTAACTAACTAATTTAATTATAACTTGCTCATTGAATCTTTTCTCCTCTCTAGCTTTCATGCAATAGTATTCTGTTTATTCCTGTTATGTTAAATCTCTAATGTGTTTTCTCTCAAACTAAACAAGAGATCATCCAAATGAAGCATAAAATTCAAGATGTGCTCCTGCTGCCTTTTGGGTAAAACTCTGGAGAGTTTTTTGGTTCCCTTCTGCTTGCTTTTTGCTTTGGAGACAAGAACCGTCTGATCTACATCTACCTACAGGTTCCAGTGCACTGTATTTTGTGTCTGCACTCAGCTGAGAGAAAAGCCCATCCCGTGCTATCTGAGGTATTCTCTCTTATGACCCTTTTAGCTGTATTTTAGAGTTTTGCCTTTGCATTCGGCAAAAACAAGCACTGGTTTATTTTGACATTGAATTTTCTGATGGTTTTGATTTCATTTCCTTGCAAACTTCCAAGTTGCTTGTGGTTTTGTGGGCTGTTTTACTTTACAACAATGCTGTTGTGCAGCAACTTTTCATTCTTGCTAGAGCTCCAAGCGTTTAAATTTTTAGCATAATATATATGTTCGGCCACACAAGGCTGATCAATAACTACCTTGTCAATAAAAATATAAGCCAACTTTGCAAAGAGTTCTTGTAGAGTTCAACTTGGTTAAAATAGTTGGGATGTTTTAAACCACAGTTTATATGCACTACGATCAAATACTTTTATAATTAGAAAGCCAATTAGGAAAAGGGATACATTGGTAAAGGACACTCCACTTAAAAAAAAAAGAAAAAAAAAGGAAAAAAAAGGTTTCTTCTTTTAGGCTGCTTAGGTTTGATCTGGGAGGTTATCCAAAAGGAATCATGAAACATCCGGTCAGTTGACTTGAGTGCCCATAATTCTGAAATCTGAAACATCCATCCTAGCCTAAGGTGTCATAACAGTGGAGGAGTACTGGCATTGCTTTGTGGCTGTGTTACCATGATCTCATGGTGCGATAATTCTCCCTTCTCATACTGGGAAGGGCCCTGTTGCAATGACTGGGAGTGGAATACTATGAGTGCAAGGGTGGAAACAATCTGGTGGGGTCCTCATATGGGGTTGATAGAGCTCTACCATGACAGTAATGTCAGGATCATGTGGGTCATGTAATTAAAACACTAACGGAGCCAACTAGTGTGTGTGTGTGTGTTAGTCTTTCCAGTGCCAAGCACAATTGCATCCCTGTTTTATATAGGAAAATAGATTATTTGCAAGATGAAAATTAGCAGCAATTAATGGATTGCTCAGTAAATAGCCTGGAGGATCCTGGATGACTCACGGTTGTCCAGCAGCATAACTATAATACACAAAACTTCTCTACCATTCACAGCTCTTCCACTATCCACAATTTTTTTTTTTTTTACTTCAAGAGTAATGTGAAGAATTCTTACAAACCAGTTATCTACTCTGTTTCCTCCCTATGCTTCCTGGGGAAGAGATCAAGTGAATACAGTGTGCCCTCGCTTCTCCAGTAAGATCACTTTATAGATCTGGTAACTGTTTTCTTTCATGACATGAGTTTTGATATGTACCATTCTCCCCCTTTTCCTCATCCTTACCTAGTCTTCAGAATTAAATCTGGTTTGTCAGTGCTTTCTCCTAGTATTTAATATTTAATTTAAATACTGAACTCCTAGTTCAGTATTTAGCTGACTCTTACGTAGTTATGTGACTAGCTCACGGTAGTRAATCAATGAAGCAGTATTGAGATTTCCAAGGTGATGATAATGATGTTGAGAGTCCTGCTTTATTCTTGCTTTTACAGTAGTTGAAGCAGTAGATGTCAACTGAGTTAGTGTGTAAGGCAATGATAAATAAAGTTGAAAGTATTTTTATGAAAAATACATTCCCAGACTTCATTCAATGACAACAGTATTCCTGGCTGGAATTGGAATCATGCTATATTTGGTTATTGATATTTTTTTCAAAAAACCTCCAAACCAAACACAAAATAAAACCAAAAGACCCTCCGAATAGGAGTGTGGAGCCTCTTGCTGGGATCCTTAAGATGGCATTTTTTAGTGGTGTTGTCCTGGAGGTTGAATAGATTCAGGGTTTTACAGGAGTAGGCTGCTTGTTAAGATTGTTACATTTTATACTTTGAAATTATGGTTTGCTGAACTGACTTATCTGTACTTGCATATTTATTATAAAAGATGACCCTGTATGCATTTACATTGTCTTTTCATAGTATTAGCAACAAAATGGACACTGGGCAATATTAATGAGAAGAGCTGATAAAAACTTAGGTGTGAGGTTGGATCTGCTGATGCCATTGCAGTGTGTGAAGTTGTAAGAGAACATTTCTACACAGGAGGATTTGGCTGCATCTAGACAAGATGGCCAATGCCCTTTGCCAGATTTATAATCTCAAGCTGGTAATATTAAATGGTAGTATGAATAATGGTAATATGAATATATGGCATAGAAGGTATTTTGGCAATATTTGCATATTTTGGCAAATGAACTTTTTTTGATTTAACTGCTTCAGGAAGAGAGACCCAGTGAATCATGTAATTGTTGCACAAAACCAGCCATCATGTAGCCTATAGAGAAACTGGCTCTACTGCAGTCTGTTGGTCAAAATAAGCAGCATATTGAAAAAATTACCACATTACTTCAGGTAACATTATTTTATTATCCACATGATGGTGGTGGTCATAGTAGAAATCAGGAACATGGCACAGTAGAATGGTTGTATTGAAGGTTTGAGGGAGACAAAATTGCAACTAGAGTCGCTTTGTTTTGCCCTCTATTTCCTCTTAGAAATGTAATTTGAAAAAACTATGTGAAACCTTTTTCTAAAAAAAACCCCCCTCTTTTATGTCAGTGAGAGGTGTTATTAATTACATGTATTGCAGATCAATTTTTTAAAAGCTGTAGTCAATCACAGCATGTTTTATTTCTGTTCCATGATTTTAGAACCACGTAAGTTTTCTTAGCCTTGAAGAAATATTAACTGTTTTTCACACAACATTACATGCATTAATAAGTTGAATGAAACGTAGGAATTTCCCAGCTAGAACTGAACACTGGACACTTAAACTGGCATGATGAATGCTTGCATACAACTTCTGCGCTGTGGTGTGCTGCATTCCGGAGGAAGAAGTTGAGCTCTGACTGAAAGGAGGGATAAACTGTCTCAGCAAAAGGATGGAAAGTGGTTACTCAATGCAAATAAAATACAATCAAAGATGAAGTGGTAGAAAATATGGTCTGAGACTGTCAAAGGTATTTTCTTTCACTGAATTAGATACCATGCACTAGAGAGGAGACGAAGGTTTCTTCAGAATATAGGCAGCTTGTCATGTTTGTGAAGTTTTCAATTACAAACTGATTACAAGGAAGAAATTCTAGACATTGTCTGTTTATGGTTTACCTCAGACTGTTTCTTCCTTTCAAATTATTTTTCTCTTTTTAACAGGAAAGGTTCATTTCATTTATGCAAAGAGTGACTCTGCAAATGATGCTGTATTTCTTGCTCTTATTTGCATAAAAGCATAAACAATGCCACTAACTTTAAAAGGACAGGCGTGTCAAATTAAGTATGGCTTTTTAGAATAAGACCCAGTTACCAATTTTTATCATGGTTCTAATCCGTACAACCGAACACAAGTAGTTTGCACAGAATCTGTGCTAACAGGTAAACATGAATTATACCTAAAACGCAGGACAATTCTAGAATGGTTTTAAGAATAAATTCTTACCCTTTGTATTTAAATCAGCAGGGCAATGGTATATGTCAACACATGGGTTTGATTTGGGTACATTTTCCATTCTGGACCACCTCATATTCTTTCTTAAGAGCCAAGAGAGAGTGATCTCATAATATGGCTTTCCAAACGGTGCTAATTAAGGACTTTTCCTGCCAGGTGCTCAGCATGCTCTGCTCCTATTGCTTTCAGTTGTGATTGAGGGCATGCTGCATTCTCTGGGATACAACCCTATTGTTTATGAGTTTAAGTTAGCATTGCCAAAAGGAATATGACATTAGAAAATAAACAGCACTGAGGTTTACTTTGAGGATCCCCTGAATTAGCTGTTTTTTTTTCTTTTTTTCTGGGGAATATCAAAGTCTACATCTGGAAAATATCAGTGTGACATATAAATACTGACTGACCGCTAATTTCACAGAACAGTCTTTATATACAACTTGTGGGAAATCAGTTTTATGTTAAAGCAATAAGGATCTAAAGTCTCCTACTGACTTAAGAGCTCTCTGGAGCAGTAACTAACTCTGCTTTCCTTCCTGTAACATAACCCAACCTCTGTTTCAAAACCCAGTGTTGTGGCCAATTAATATCATGTAGTTTCCTGATAAAGCCTCAGATGGGCTAATCCTTGGATATAAACCGTGCATGGTTATTACTGACAGCTTCCTTTGTTCCTGAAACCCACAGTACGTGCCTTTTACTTTCTTTTAAGAAAAAAAAGATCAGAAATGTGAAATGTAGTAGGTTGTTGATTTTTTTATTAAATTGTGTATGTGAGGCATCTGGGAATGAAGAAGGGGGCATGTTTTCAGCTTTAAATTTTTCAGCAAGATAACAACTTGCAGAAAGTGTAATCACAAGGGAAAATCTTTCCTCTTATCCTCTGGGGACCTAGTCTGCATCCAGAGAACCAAGTCCCTTGTAGGACAGAGATGGGTAAGAGCGAGGAGAGATAAAGGCTTTCTGGTATTCATGCTCAGGTGTGCCAGAGTCCAGCACTTAGGAAATGTCCTCCCTGTGCTGTGGGTTAGCCAGCAGGAGCTGGAGAAGGGATCAGCAGAGCTAAAGGCTGTGGTAAAGTCAGTGCTGCAGCTTCATGGGTGGATTATTCCTTTCATTCTCTGGTATCTCTGTAGGGAAGAGAATTTCTGTCTGTTTAGTGAACACTGGAAGGTAGATAGAGCTCTTCTATTTCCCTAGTCAAGGAAAAAYATATTTTTTCTTGAAGAAAAATACAGTAGAAAAGCAGGTATTCTGCTACCTCTGGTTTCCTATATATTCTTGTTGGGTTTTATATTTAGGATTCTGTTTTGGCATTTCCAAATCATCATGACAGGAGGTACCTATTTCAAAGGCAGCCTATGACAGCTGGCAAAAGCTAACTAGTGCTGACATACCGCTGATAAGAAAGGGAAATAATTTTTTTTTTTTTTAAATGGAGGGTTGTGGGTTGTTTTTTTTTTTGGTGTGTCTCTCTTTAAATGGAAAAGAATGTTTACATTTCAGAGGGAGAAGAAAGCAAGACTTGTTCACCGCTTAGTGAGTGGTTAGTGCTGCTGCTTTTGTAAGTGCCAGCCCTCTGTGGTTCAACAGTWTGAATTTCTTTGGAGTGATGCTGTTAAACATGGTGGGGTGCTTTTTTCCTCAGATAGTATAGAAAGAACAGTACATCACTTAAAAGACTTCTCTCCTCTTCTGGTGTCCATGTGAAACTGCATCTACTTAATCAGCTGATTTTGAACAGAGCATCTACAAATCTACAAAGCATCCACTAATCCTTCAGGACTTCAGCCTTTTTTTAGGATTTATCTTTTGTCTTTTTGCCATGAACTGTGATTAAGCCAAAGCTCACAAATTAAATGGTCTTGAGGTGAAATGAAATGCTTTGAAGAAAGGTCTTGCAGGAAGTGATGTTTCCTGCGGTGTAAATGGCAGCCTTGCTTTATTTCGTACAGTTCAGTTGCTATAGCAGAAGGATATTAGGAAGCGCAGGACTGCTTGAGGACCTGTTGTTTTGGCTCAGATGTAGAACAGCAAAATCCTTGGACAACAGAGTTAATTAAATATCTGATGATGCTTCTGAAAAATAATGGTGCCAATCCTTCATCTCCAGTGGTTAAGGGCAGATATCTGTACAATTACTAAAGAGAAACTAATACTCTATATTCAAAATGCAAGCTATACTTACAAAAACATGTCTATGTGCTTATCTTTTACTTTAACACAGTGAATRCTAGCTACATTATACCTAACCTACAGGAATGTGCAAATTCAGATGCTCATAAATAGCAGATCTATACTATTTTCTTGCAACTTGATTGAGGATTTTGCTAAGAAAGTTTTTCCATGACTTTCRGTGTTTCAAATTCAAAGCTTCTTCACCCATTAACCTGTGGAGTCATGACTGGTGCTGTAAAAAGGTAATTGAATTTCCAGCCTTGTTTAACCCAGGCTAGAGTAACAGTGCTCTCCAGTTCAGTGTAGGCTGGTCTGAGCCTTGGCTACTGCAGTCCTTGTTGGTAAGTCCTTATTAGACCATCCCAATGGGTAAAAAAATTGGTTTATTTGTTGTAATGATAGCTTAAGATGATCTTCTTATGTCTTATTATACTGTGCTTCTCTAAAGAGGTTTGTCCCATTGCTCCAAGTCATTCCCATTTTGTACAGTTAAAAAATGTGTTATCCAAAGAATTGATCCAACTTCTTCGATATCGAGCTGTGACTAGGTAAGCATGATAATGGCTTTGTGAAAGTCCTAATAAAATATGAAAAGTAAGTTCATGTTAAATGCTCAGACCAAAACATAACTGTGTATTGAAAATGACAGTGTGGCCACGCTGCAGAATTCTCACAAAGCACAGGGACAATTTGCAATGACAGATGTGTAAGATGAGTCGTAATAAATTTCTAACAAGTGAGAATAAAATCAGTTCAGCTGAGCTAATAAAGACAGCAGCAAATAGACAACACTGTAAAACTCAAAGTTTAACAATCAGAAAAATGAAAGAATATTTGTAGTGGCTCTGTCACTGCATTACCAGAACAGTTGTTAAATACCTTTTTCATGTCACTGACTAGTAAGCTTCACACAACAAAGGACTTACAACAGAGGCGGCTGGTCTCTGTCAGTACCTGTGAGCAAGGTAAATTATTAAAATTAGTGTGATGAGAATTTTTCCTTCCCCCCCGGTCTTAGGAAAAAAACTTAGTATTAAGTTAGAAAAAACCTTGGATTTTACTGCATTGCTTCTTTAATCTTGAGGTTTGCTTTGGAAAGAAAATACATTGCTGAATGAATGTAGACAAGTTATTCTTGAGATGTAGCTTTTTCAGAACAACCTCCGCATTTTAAAAATTATTTTAAATTCATAATTAAAATACATTTCTGGACTTTCACTCTGTTTGAAGCCAGCATGGACAACTTCAATGAGCAAGCAGGGGTTTCTATGAGCTATGACCTCAGCGATGTTGCAACATTCCTGCTGTAAAACCCAGATGCTATCTTAGGTGATAAATACATCTGAGTGGTAGGGAAAGATTAAAGTTGTCTGGGGAAGAGCAGCTTAGCCAAAATGTTGAGTAATTAAATGGGGCAACCCCTGGCTTCCTGGAACGAGGTATAGTGATGCATTTTCTTAGCCACCATGTTCTAATCTGAGAAGCTCAGCGCTGCTGGAACTTGATCTAGTCCAAGAGCTATTGAGAGAGGGAGAGCGCTGCTGTGGTCCGGTGCCYAAGAGAGCCTGGGTTTAGCTCCAAGAAGCTGTAACTGGCCCATGTTACAAGTACTGTGTATGTTTGCACATGAAAACTTCAAGGTTCAGTAAAGCATTTCTGGAAAGTTTTCCCCCAGATCCTTTCAGTTTAAAATAGTGTTTTATGATCATGATTMCACCTTCTTTGAGATGAACGATAGTATTTCTGGTGATTTCATGGCCTATTGGAAACCAGTCCAAGTGAGTATGCATGTCATCCTACTGCAGTACAGCTTATATCTAAGCTCTGCTGAAAGAAAATGTATAATCCCAGTGTTTTTATAAAGCACTGTTTAGGATGCAGATGATGTTGTGTCAAATACCTAGTATTTTCACACATCTGGACAAGGCTTACATGCTACCTGGGTCTGCAGTGTACAGATTTGGAGGGAAGACTCTCTGCACAAATGTGTTCAGTGTTTTCATGCTGCCAAATGAGGATGGCTGGCTTTTGTCTGGGAGAAGCTTGACTGAACGTTCCTACTGAGCCAGCTGGTGCTGGGGAATATCATGTATATTTTATGATCTGTTAGGGAATACAGATGAGTCCCCACAGAGGTTTGTCTTCCTAAAATGGGACTGAGGTGGAATCTAGGTGCCTACTTCAGAACCGTGCAGATGTTTATACCTGCATCTTTTAATTTCCTCCTTTCATAGGTTTGTTGATCAGACAGGAGGCATTGTCCACTCTGTACTAGATCAATTTCTGGTGACCATAATTTCTGGAACCAGTTTGTCTGACTAGCCACAGATAAAGTAGCACTGTTTCTCCTCCAGGATACGAAACTCGATAGATAACATGTGGAGTAACTTCAGGGCACGGTTCCAAGGGACCTTGGCTGCATCAAGTGCAGGACATTACTGATGTGTCCTGGAATTTGATCTAGGGCAGCTTCTGGGAGAATTTACCAAAGCTGATGTCTGACAGAAAACTGAGTCTGTGTAAAAGGAGTATACACCTCATGTGCTGTTATTCTCAGACCAGCAGTCACATCTGCCTTCACCTGCTGCACCTCCTGTTCCTCTTGTCCTCCTCAGGGTGTGACAGTCTCTGCTTTCTCAACACGATTTATTCCTTCACGGTCACTGCTTGCACAGAGCCCTGACACAGCCCTCCTGGTTGTGCCTTGTCCTCAGCGGCAGTGTTGGAGGAGAGATAGGATCTGTCTGCATCTCCTTATTCTGTTTTCCAAAGGTCTGAGACTTTGAGCTCTTAATACCATCAGTTCCTAGGAATTCCTTTCCTTTGAATGGATTTTATTATCCAGCCCATGCATGGGGAGGTTTTCTGGAGGCTCTTTCCTGGAACTCCTCCTGGCTACACAAGAAGCCAGTTTCACAGTTTGCTGGTTGTTTTGGATCCACTCCAATGGGCCTAATTCTTTCCACGATTGTGGAAGGAGCTTTGACAGATAACTTGGGGGACAGTGTCCCAAAGTCTTCTTTTATGTATTATAAACTTAATTCAGCAAAGCATCATGATTACTTTTGACTGTGTCTTAAAATGACTGCATACTTGATTCTTTGATGGAGAAAGGCCCATGAAAGCACATATTAGCTATGGTTAGACCTGGTTTGGTCTCCCCATCTACTGTGTTTATTTATTTCCTGGGCTTGGGTGGGCACCGTTTTGTTGCCTCTGCCCCTGTGCTGAGGGACGTTCTGCCTGCACATCAAGCCATCCATCCCCTGCCTTCCTACGCCTCTGTAGCCACAGAAAGACAGCTTGGGTATCACAGGTGCTGAGTGTGAAATGATGAGAGCCCCACAATGCTGCGATGGGCAGCAAGATGTCAGAGGTACAACTGCTATCAGTGAGAGTATTAGTCGTTAGTTTTTATTTATGAAATAATTGAGAGACTGGGAAACATGAATCTTTGCTATATGGTTGAGTAAGGAAAAAAGTTAGCCTATGGTTAATATAAATGAAGCAGAAGTTTTATTACTAGCATTATTTAAAATATTATTAGACCCCAGTTTTTGGAACTTAATAAACTCTGTAAAGGAGATTCAATGATACAATTATTACTGCGATGATTAATTGCATGCTTCTGGCTGGATCAGGCCTGCAGCTGTGGTCTGTGTATTCTGGAAGTTTGAATTCAACTCCATTGAGGGCAAACACTCTTCCGAAACATTTAGTTTCTTTTCAACAACAAAGCTGTTATGTGGAGAAACGCATGTTGCTGTTGCCTATTTTTCTACTGTATTCTAGTTTTACTGCTATACTGTTGTTTACTATAAGCTGTTCAGCCTGCAGCTATGTTATCAGCATTAAAAAATGTGCTGAATTCTACCTGCTTTCTCCTTAGCTTGTCCCTCACTCTCCCTATCCCTTCATCTCCAATAAATCTCCATCTGGTGTTGCAAACAGATAGGAGGAGGGGAATGATGCTGAAATAGTTCCGTTTCCTACAAATGTAATTGCACTTTTCAGTTCTGAGAAAGAGCTTTCTTCTAATAAAAGTTCATTTGATCTTGAAAAAGCTCAGAGATGATTAGTGATGCCTTTGTACATCAAGGCTTTCAGTTTCAGTAATATAATTGATTTTTCACTGGTGTGTATAAAAACAAATATTTGAAGATGAAGCTACGCCAGGAAACTTTGAATTCATGTTGTGAAGAGTGGCACATGTCAGTAACAGGGCTTCACTTGTGCTTTCCAGCTTGAGATCTTAAATATCGTTACTCTGATTCATTGTGCTACAGAGGCTAGGGGAGCTGAAAATGTCTTGCTAAAGTCACAGGTGATACCAGCAAGGGACGTAAATATTTCAGAGATCTGGACTAGCTTTTGGGCTTCCTCCTAGAAAGGTTTGTGGGTCAGCTTCCCAGCTCCTCCACCTTCAGCCCTGGGGTTCAGCTGGGATTCAAGGCTTCTTAGTCCAGCTCAGCTGTGTCAACTCAGATCAGTTACAATGGGAAAATTCTTGTTAAGGAGTGAGAAAGTACTTGAGATAAAGCCACGCAAAGTAAGAAAAGTAAAAATTTTTAAGTATAATTTTGGAGATATCATAGATAGCAGGCCAAGGATTCAAGAGGAAAAGATCTGACATGAAAACGCAATAAAACTTATTTTTAAGAAGAAAGGAAGAATTCTCTGCTTGCTTCCTTTTTAGGAAGAAAGCAGAGAATGGGAACAATGATTCTGCAACCCGAAGAACCAGCTTGTCCTAAGGAAAGTCAGTGTCCTGTCCTTCCCCACCTGACAGTGTTTGCTGACAGGCAGTGATCCTAGTACATGTCTTATCTGGGRTAGTGAACATATTAATACCTATTAATACTTAGCTTTGTATCTAGTTAGTGCTAGCTATGGATTCAGTACATTAGTCAATATGTAGTTATTTTTGCACTGCTTTGTAGCATTACAGTGTAGAATGACTTTTTGCAAGAATGATATGCAAAGCTTAAAATTTGTCCAAGTGACCTGGAGAAGCAGCATTGCTGCAGCAATAGCTGAGAGTGGAATAGATGATCAGCCCAAGCTGTCTAATTTCATTGGCTGTACTGAAGAAGGGTGCTTTGTGTGAACACTCCTTGTCTGGCAGATCTTCAGTGGGGATGATGAACTCCAAGAGAAGGAGATTAATGGCTGAAGAAGGGGTAGGGTGGTACCTTGAAGCAGTTGCTGGTTTTGCTGTTCTCAATATCATCACTGTCTTACAAGTTTGTAATTGTCCTCCTTAAAAACTTTTACTAGATTAATATATTCAGTTATTATTCATATATCTTCTTATTTTGGGCTAAGTTTGTGTATACTATCTGATTCTATAATAATTTAGTTTTTGAATGTGCTAAACTAAACTGGACAAGGACTGGAAAAGGTTAATCTGAACTAAATGTTTATCTGCAGACTTGCATTGGGAAAATAGAACGTATAAATTATAACTGCTGCAGTTACAGTATTTTGGTCTAAGTTTGTAAAGGGGAACTACAAAAAGCAATTGCTTAGAAGCATCTGCCATGGTATAAAATGGCCAGATGGAGATCACCACACTTATTAACTGGACGTCAGCAAGGAGATCATGTGAAAGCTTCTCACCTGTTTTGTTGGCTTTGCTTACATTTCCCTTCATCAGCCTTTAAAGTTCAGCTGAAGGTTGTTTAAGCTGTGGTGTCTTTGCAGGGAAGCAGATAAGAAATGCTCACCCAACCTGCTATTGCAGGTCAGGAGGTGCTAGGTGGGAGACTAGCTCGGGGCAATATCCTCAATTGTTTTAACTAGCTCCATAGACAGATACTTGACTGTTGTTTTTTTGTTTGGTTGGGTTTTTTTTAAGCATTGACTACAGAAGTATGTTTTAATTGTAGCTATACTTGTGTAATGTATGTGTCTATACAAAGCTATCAGATATAAAATCTTTAAAAATTGGTACAAATACCTTTTATTCATTAAAACTTAGACAAAAAAAAACCATTAAGACTTATGTACTGATACTGTTGTATCACAACCGTTTGTGATTAAAATGTCTCTACATGTGAGCTGTATCCATTCAATATTCTGGATTGATGAAAGATTTGTTCATGGTAAGTAATGAGAATGAAAGTATGAATTTTACAGCTCAAATACTGGGTGATTATAATGGAGTTCAAATGTAATTTTGGATGTTCATAACTAGACCAAGAAGATGCCATTTGTCTCAGCTGGAGCAGATGGTTTGGATAGGTCACCATTTAAAAACTGAATTCACAAAGCATTTATTAAGTCCTTGAAGAATTCAGTAATTCTTTCCACTGGTACTTCTGAAATGTCCCAGGAGAAAAATTCTGCATCCATCAACTGCAGCTCCATGGAAAAATCAAAAGATAAAAAATGACTTGCTGGTAACATGTTCTAATAGCTAAACATTTTTGGTTTTATATTGTAGACATTTCAGTAAAGTAAGAATCTTTTCTTTTTAAAAAACATGGGAATGGAAAAGAAGTGAAAGCAAATTCTCAGCTGTAGCAGTGAGGTTTTATGATGCAGATTTAGAATGTTAAGCCCATGCTCTCAAAAATCAGATCGTTGCCTCATAAAATGATAGTGGGAATTATTGTCTCTTATTTCAAAAAAAGCAAGCCATTATCTAGAATGTTCCTTTTCACCTTGTTGTTAAAGCTCATTTTTCACTAAGTGCTTGTCCTGGTTGTGGCTGGGATAGAGTTAATTTTCTTCCTAGTAGCTGGTATAGTTCTGTGTTTTGGATTTAGTATGAGAATAATGTTGATAACACATTGATGTTTTAGTTGTTGCTAAGCAGTGTTTATACTAAGTCAAAGACTTTTCAGCTTCCCATGTTCTGCCAGCAAGGAGGTGCACAAGAAGCTGGGAGGGGGCACAGCCAGGACACCTGACCCAAACTGGCCAAAGGGATATTCCATACCATATGATGTCATGCTCAGTATATAAACTGGGGGGAGTTGGCTGGGGGCAGCAATCGCTGCTCGGGGATGGGCTGGGCATCGGTCAGTGGGTGGTGAGCAATTGCATTGTGCATCACTTGTTTTCTATATTCTATTATCATTATTATTATTATTATTATTATTCTCTCTTCCTTTGCTGTCCTATTAAACTGTCTTTTTCTCAACCCACGGGTTTTATTTTTTTTTCCTGATTGTCTCCCCAATTCCACCGTGGTGGGGGAGGGTGAGCAAGCAGCTGTGTGGTACTTAGTTGCTGACTGGGGTTAAACCACGACAGTCCTTTTTGGCACCCAATGTGGGGCACGAAGGGTTGGAATAATGACAGATCTGACCAGAACATATTAAAACAAATTTGTTATAAGCATTCATTATATTAGTTTAGTAGTTGCTGGTCACAATGTTGATTTATTTGCTCTCAAAGTTGTTGTATTTGTTCTCAGAGTTGTGTTACTTAACACCTTACTTGCTGTATATACTGTTTATCAGTATTTATGTACTGTTTATCACCTCTGGCAGGTGGATTAAGGTTATCGCTTTGCTGTACTGTGTAACACTGGCTTATGGTATGATAAAATTATTGGTCGTGGGACCAATCTGGTATTTGTACTCAGCATTGCTGCCACCTCTGTACTTTGGGAGCCATCTATTGGAAATTATTAATAATGACACTTTTTTTACTTTTACTCCTCGGAGAGCCAACCTATGGGGGAGACACCCTCCTCCATCTTCCCTTCTCCTCCAGGCTAATTACAACAGCTCTTGAGAATTTTGAATATCCTTGGGATGTTCAAACCAGCATATTCCTATTGCTATGTCTCCTGAATGTGTGTCAGGTCTTGCTTAGGGTTAAACCACTATTTAAGAATACTGCAGCTACTCCAACCCCCGCGACAGGCACTGCAGCTGAACCAACCCATGCCGATATCAGTCACCCCTATACATAAGAAGAAAACTTGGAAGCGAAAGTCAGCTCATTTAGTAAGGGATGAAGAAGCTCCTCCTAAGAGGGAGCAGGAGGAAGAAACATACTGCCCCGCCAGCGAGGAGGCAGACTACTCTAAAGCAGGGCCATCATGAGAACAGGAGGARGAAGAGGAAGAATTCCCCGCTTCCCCCTGAGGAAGAACTCGGTGGGAGGGTTCCTCCTTTTCCTCRGAGGGAGAGGAAGAACTCATAAATGAGACGGTAACCACCCGATCTCTATCGCTGAGTGAGCTGCAAGATATGTGAAAGGATTTCAGCCATTGTCCAGGCGAGCACATTGTCACAAGGCTGCTCYGATGCTGGGATAATGGGGCCAGTAGCCTGGAATTAGAGGGTAAGGAAGCCAAGCAGCTGGGATCCCTTTCTAGGGARRGGGGCATTGACMAAGYGATYGGRMAAGGGGCACGAGTCCTCAGCCTCTGGAGGCAACTCCTGTCAGGTGTGAAGGAAAGGTATCCCTTCAAGGAAGGTGTTATATGTCACCCAGGCAAGTGGATGACCATGGAGAGAGGTATCCAGTACCTGAGGGAATTACCCATGCTGGAGGTGGTTTATGATGACTTGGACAACAAGCAGTTATCCAAAGATCCAGATGAAGTCCAGTGCACATGACCCATGTGGTGGAAGTTTGTACGGAGCGCACCATTGTCGTATGCCAACTCATTGGCAGTAATGACCTGGAAAGATGGAGAGGGACAAACRGTACATGAATTGGCTGGCCAACTCCGGCAATACAAAGAAAGTCTCTTTTCCTCACTACGGGCCTGCATCTTGGCTGTGGAGAAACTGCCAGACATGCTAGCTGAGAAACTGTCAAAGGAGTGCCAGCAATTCTAAGAGGATATGTCCTGCTCCCCACCTGTATGAACCAGTATCTCAACCATTAGGAGTAAGCGTTCCTCTGCTCAAGAGAGAGGGTACAGTGGGTATACACCACGGGCCACCCTGTGGTTTTGCCTATGTGACCACGGAGAGGACATGACGAAGTGGGATGGAAAATCTACCTTGACCCTAGAGGCTTGTATGTGAGTTGCAAGGAAAAACAGTCACAAAAGAGGGTTATTCCAGGAAAATTGCTGCTCCAGTTTCCAGTGAGCTGTTCCCCAGACAGTGCAGAAGGGCTGATTTCGCTTCCGCTCTTAATAAAGGGACTTTTGATTCATACTTACAAGAAGTGAGTAATGAATACTATGACCAGGACTAGAAGGGCCCTGCCTCTGGCCAGGTGGAGGAAAGGGACAACTGGGTTTACTGGACTGTGTGGATTCGATGGCCTGGCACATCAGACCCACAGAAGTATAAGGCTCTAGTGGACACCRGYGCACAGTGTACCCTAATGCCATCAAGATATAAAGAGGCAGAACCCATCTGTATTTCTGGAGTGACAGCAGGATCCCAAGAGCTGACTGTATTGGAGGCCGAAGTGAGCCTAACTGGGAATGAGTGGCAAAAGCACCCCATTGTGACTGGCCCAGGGTCTCCGTGCATCCTTGGCATAGACTACCTCAGGAGAGGGTATTTCAAGGACCCAAAAGGGTACTGGTGGGCTTTTGGTATAGCTGCCTTGGAGATGGAGGAAATTAAACAGCTGTCCACCTTGCCTGGTCTCTCAAAGGACCTTTCTGTTGTGGGGTTGCTGAGGGTCGAAGAACAACGGGTGCTGATTGCCACCACAACGGTGCACTGGTAACAATATCGTACCAACCAAGACTCCCTGATTCCCATCCATAAGCTGATTTGCTGACTGGAGAGCCAGGGAGTGATCAGCAAGACTCACTYACCCTTTAACAGTCCCATATGGCCAGTGCGAAAGTCTAATGGAGAGTGGAGACTAACAGTAGACTATCATGGCCTGAATGAAGTCATGCTGCCACTGAGTGCTGCCGTGCCGGACATGCTCGAACTTCAATACGAGCTGGAGTCAAAGGCAGTCAAGTGGCATGCTATAATTTATATTGTTAATGCATTCTTCTCAATCCCTTTGGCAGCGGAGTGCAGGCCACTGTTCGCTTTCACATGGAGGGGTGTCCAGTACACCTGGAATCAACTGCCCCAGGGGTGGAAACACAGCCCTACCATTTGCCATGGACTGATCCAGACTGCACTGGAACAGGGTGAGGCTCTGGAACACCTGCAATACACTGATGACATCATCGTATGGGGCAACACAGCAGAAGAAGTTTTTGAGAAAGGGAAGAAAATAGTCCAAATCCTTCTGAAGGCCGGTTTTGCCATAAAACAAAGTAAGGTCAAGGGACCCGCACAGGACATGCAGTTTTTAGGAATAAAATGGCAAGATGGACGTTGCCAGATCCCAATGGATGTGATCAATAAAATAACAGCCATGTCCCCACCAGCTAGCAAAAAGGAAACACAAGCTTTCTTAGGTGTTGTGGGTTTTTGGAGAATGCATGTTCCAAATTACAGTCTGATCGTAAGTCCTCTTTATCAAGTGACCCAGAAGAAGAATAATTTCAAGTGGGGCCCTGAGCAGCGACAAGCCTTTGAACAAATTAAACAGGAGATGATAGTTCATGCAGTAGCCCTTGGGCCAGTCCAGGCAGGACAAGATGTAAAAACTGTGCTCTACACCACAGCTGGGGAGATTGGCCCTTCCTGGAGCCTCTGGCAGAAAGCACCAGGAGAGACTCGAGGTCGACCCCTGGGGTTTTGGAATCGGGGATACAGAGGATCTGAGGCCCGCTATGCTCCAACTGAAAAGGAGATATTGGCAGTATATGAAGGGGTTCGAGCTGCTTTGGAAGTGGTTGGTACTGAAGCACAGCTCCTGGCACTGGCACCCTGACTGCCGGTGCCGGGCTGGATGTTCAAAGGGAGGGTCCCCTCTACACATCATGCAACCGATGCTACATGGAGTAAGTGGATCACACAATGGGCTCGAATAGGAAACCCCAGTTGCCCAGGAATCTTGGAAGTGATCACGAACTGGCCAGAAGGTAAAGATTTYGGAATATCCCCAGAGGAGGAGGTGACGCGTGCTGAGGAGGCCCCACTGTATAATAAACTACCAGAAAACGAGAAGCAATATGCCCTGTTCACTGATGGGTCCTGTYGTMTTGTGGGAAAGCATCGGAGGTGGAARGCTGCTGTATGGAGTCCTACACGACAAGTCGCAGAAACTGCYGAAGGAGAAGGTGAATCGAGTCAGTTTGCAGAGGTGAAAGCCATCCAGCTGGCTTTGGATATTGCTGAACGAGAAAAGTCAGTGCTCTATCTCTAGATAGACTCATGGATGGTGGCAAATGCCTTGTGGGATGGTTTCAGCAACGGAAGCAAACGAACTGGCAGTGCAGAGGTAAACCCATCTGGGCTGCCGCGTTATGGCAAGATATTGCTGCCCGGGTAGAGAACCTGGTTGTAAAAGTATGTCACGTAGATGCTCACATACCCAAGAGTTGGGCCACTGAAGAACATCAAAACAACCAGCAGGTGGTCAGGCTGTTAAGATTGAAGTGGCTCAGGTGGATCTGGACTGGCAACATAAGGGTGAATAATTTATAGCTCGGTGGGCCCATGACACCTCAGGCYRTCAAGGAAGAGATGCAACATATAGATGGGCTCGAGATCGAGGGGTGGACTTGACCATGGACACTATTGCACACTATGAATGTGAAACATGCACTGCAATCAAGCAAGCCAAGCAGTTAAAGCCTCTTTGGTATGGAGGACGATGGTTGAAATATAAATATGGGGAGGCCTGGCAGATTGATTATATCACACTCCCACAAACCCTCCAAGGCAAGGACCATGTGCTTATAATGGTGGAAGCAACCACCGGATGGCTGGAAGCATATCCCGTATCCCATGCCACCACCCAGAACACTATCCTGGGCCTTGAAAAGCAAGTCTTATGGCGACATGGCACCCCAGAAAGAATTGAGTCAGACAATGGGACTCATTTCCGAAACAACCTCATAAACACCTGGGCCAAAGAGCACAGCATTGAGTGGGTGTATCACATCCCCTATCATGCACCAGCCTCTGGGAAAATCGAACGATACAATGGATTGTTAAAGACTACACTGAGAGCAATGGGTGGTGGAACATTCTAATGTTGGGATACACATTTAGCAAAAGCCACCTGGTTAGTGGATCCTAGGGGATCTGCAAATTGGGCTGGCCCTGCCCAATCAAAACTTTTATGTACTGTAGAAAGGGATAAAGTCCCTGTAGTGCACATAAAAAATATGCTGGGGAAGACAGTCTGGGTTATTCCTGCCTCAGGCAAAGGTAAACTCATTCGTGGGATTTCTTTTTCTCAAGGACCTGGGTGCACTTGGTGGGTGATACGGGAGGATGGGGAAGTCCAAATCCAAAGGGATTTGATTTTATGTGAAAATAGCCAATGAACCAAATTGTATGATGTAATTGCTATATAATACTGTATGTCATCACTCCTATGGTTGCTATATGCCATATCAACAGTATTACAGTAAGAATCACCCAGATTAATGAAGAGTGAACTTTGATGAAACTGAGCAAAGTGCAGCGGTGATGGAACCAGAACTGGCTTCAGCATGCAACAATCCAACACCAGACACCATCTCTCCTGCCCTGAAAGACTGCTATGACAGATGGAGCCCAAAGATATGGGCTAAATGAACTCAACGGACATTTTATAGGGATGGCCCATAGACTAAGGGAATGATATCTGTGTGTATGTATCAAAAGACAGGAAAAGTGATGGTGATTAATTGGAATGTATTGGAAAGTGTAGGACCTGGGCATGACGTAGATGGTATAGAATAAGGGGTGGATACAATTTTTATAGCTATCCAGTTGTTCTCTAAATCCTTAATCCTGTAAATGTTTTGTACATGTTTAACCTCAGGCATATAATAGCTTGAAGATAAGTGAGTTTGTAAACACTGTTACAGTTGTTTTTCATGGGGATTTTAATGGAAAAGTAGGAAAGACTTCAATATAAAAAATGACTTATTGAAGCAGATTAAGAATCATGGTTTCATCACACTGAGATCCTGTAAGAGTCAAATGCTGCACATTGGACATTTCATTCAAGGTATGCCTTGAAGACTTGGGGATGACTTTGAAATTTTTTTATTCTCTTTGGCAGTGGCTGTTCTTGAAACTTTCACTTCATGTACCTTACTAAAGTACTGGTGTGCCTTACTCATCTCTTTATATTTATGATGCTTTTCAGAGGTTAGTTACACAACATAATTGTGTCACGCGTAATATAAAAGTTGGAGCTCATTTTGAGGTTAGGCTACGAGTAGCAGCAAGTTAGAGGTGGATTCTCTGCATTGCATATCCTAACCACCTTGTTTTACTCTTTGCAGGATTTTCTCTTTTGCTTTTTTTTTAATATACGCGTAAACATAAATCCCCTATTTTCATATCTATACATGTTGAATCGAGAGGCAATAGCCCCCTTTCATTGCTTGAACTTATTATTGGTTGCAGTTATTTAGCTTTGGATTTAGGTTTAGGTTTGTGGCAATGGTTCAATCTTGCAGAAGACATATGGAGGCGTCAGCTAGATATCAGAGAATTACATTTTTCTTTGTTAGGTTTCCTGGGTATTCAATAGAAAATTAGTGCCAGGCATCTAGATTTCATTTTGCTGCTTTGTGTCAAGAATAGGAATTTGGAACAAAATTATTAACAACAAATTATTGTGCTGGCCTGTCCTTTTGCAGTCTTAAGACCCTAGTGATTCTCTTGAAGGTCAAGCCATAAAGGAAAAAGAGAGACAACATGCAGGGCCATTGTCTGTCTGTATTAAAGTGGGAATTCTGCCATGACAGTTGTTGGAGTGAGTGGATAAAGAGCAATGTAAATAATTGTACTCTTTAGGACAGAATCTAAATAACAGTGTTAGTTATCACTGGAGTTGCCTGTGAATCAAGAAAATAAAAGGAGTGCGGAGAATGCCCCTTTCTGTACACTCCCTTAGCCATGTATGGCAAACATTTTGCATTTTATAGTCTGTGCAGCTTAAAAACTTGAAATTTCCAGCATGGAGACTGAAAGAAGCACAGCTGGCTAGTCTGGGGATGAGATGGGATCTCCTGCTGCAGGCCTAGCTGGGGGAGTGGCTTAAAGTAGGGGTGAATATGTAACTGCCTGTGCTGGTTTTGGCTGGGGTAGAGTTAATTTTCTTCATAGTAGCTAGTATGGGACTATGGTTTGGATTGTGCTGAAAACAGTGTTGATAATACAGGGATGTTCCCGTTATTGCTGAGCAGTGCTTACACAGAGTCAAGGCCTTTTCTGCTTCTCACCCCACCCCACCAGCGAGGAGGCTGGGAGTGCACAAGAAGTTGGGAGGGGGCACAGCTGGGAGAGCTGACCCCAACTGGCGAAAGGGATATTCCATACCATATGATGTCATGCTCAGCATATAAAGTTGGGGGAAGAAGAAGGAAGGGGGGACGTTCAGAATGATGGTGTTTGTCTTCCCAAGTAACCGTTACGCGTGATGGAGCCCTGCTTTGCTGGAGATGGCCGAACACCTGCCCGCCGATGGGAAGTAGTGAATGAATTCCTTGCTTTGCTCTGCTTGCACGTGTGGCTTTTGCCTTACCTATTAAACCCACCAGTTTTATCACTTTTACCCCTCCAATTCTCTCCCCCATCCTGCCGTGGGGGGAGCGAGCGAGCGGCTCTGTTGTGCTTAGTTGCGGGCTGGGGTTAAACCACGACACTGCCTATAGTTAGTTTTCTACTTCTGGCACAGCTTGATAACAGTCACTTTCCTCAAAAGATGGATGGAAACCTTTACTTTGCCTCTGCCTAGTAATGATGAGATGGGTTATGTGAGGCTACTGAGCCATGGGGCTGGCTTGGGTGTAGAGCTGGAGAAGTGTCTCAGCACTGACCAGCAGCCTGGATTCCACAGAAATACTCAATTTACTTTCACAATCCTTTTTCAGGGCCAAATTTATTTTAAAGCTCTGCTTCAGGGAAATGTCCTCACTTTAACTTAACAACACTTGAATTCAGATGTGACTCCTTATTTTAAAATACTATTTAGACTGGGGAATAAAAGGTTTTTGAGGCCTGTTTTTATTCTTCCATCTTCAATTAATTAGTCATTATGGCCTTCATTTTGCTAAGTCCTTATGCAAACTGTGCAAAGAGGAAAAAAAAAAAGGTAAAGTAATTTGAAGCTTTCAAAACAATTCTGTGTAAGGATTTTGTTGGTACCTTGAAAATACCAAATAATTTCTTCTTGCTTTCTCAACGATTTTTTCAAAAACATGTACTCAATTTCTTCCAGTACTTCAAGTTTTTCCCTAGAGAAAGTTTCCACTGATTTAAGTGGCAATTTTGCTTGAGAAGAGAATATAGTTGGATTTCTTTATTTTGTTACTTTTAGTGATTATAATGGTTTGAAATCTTGTTCTTTTTTGCAGTTCCTGTGAAATTCATTGGTTGCTACCTTCTGTAACTCGTTCCTATGCTTGCATAGGTTTTATGACCACATTGTTATTTTTATTCCTAGAGAGAGGTACTATTTTAATCTATCTTTACTGCTGTCTAGACTTCCAGTCTGTGGCAATAAATATATTCTGTCAATATTCCATGTACAGCCTGATATTTCACTTTAACCTGCTTCTGACTTAATTTAAGGCTGTTATTATTACATCATGCAAGATAAACTAGCTATATAAGTGAAGCTCTCAACTGATGAAAGCTAGCATAATTTCTGAGGCTTTCTTAATAACAGTTTTTGTCTGAAAATATCCTGCATGAAAAGATTGTGCAGGATTCCAACAAAGTGCTGTTCTGTAATGCCAGCTACTTAAAAACAGTATGCAAGTGTTATTTGAATTACTGACTTGCATCTTCTGAGTATGTATAGTGCATCCTGCTACTGCTGATACTGAAAATATACTTTAGTACAGCACCAAACATCTAATAAAAAACCAAGAATCCTAGATTTAGTTCTTTCTCTTGACTAAAGGGAATTGAACCAACAGCTTCCCAGGAAAAAGTTCTAAGAAAGTTAGTTTTTCTATAAAGATGAGCTACTTTTTGGAAAAAAAAATTAAGACTTATGTAGCAAAGAAGCATAAATTATAGTTTAGTGGTTAAGGTACCACCTGGTAGTGGGAGACATGGGCACATGTCACTGCTCCTAAAAATGTCTCTACTTCCTTCAATTTAGAAGTTTCTCTCTGAAGCTCTCCACTGTTAATAAACCCATGTCACCATTTAACTTTCCAGCCCTATCAGGAATTTCCCAGATTCTTTGAATTGCCACAGTTTTGTAAGATTCACAGTTATTTATGGTTTGGGGTTGAATGTTATGAATAGTTTTCTTCAGAGTGTGTGTGGGAAGAAACCCTAGCTAAGATGTGTCAAAATGTTTCAGTATTTATTGGTTTTGGAATGACATACTACTTGAAAAATTGCAAAGCTTAATAGTGACTTAAACACAAGAAAAAGAAACACTTTGAACAGAATTAAATGTTTTGATTAACCTCAAAATAATTTGTTTTTATCATCAGACTGATTCTGAAAAACAGCTTTTTTTCTCTTTGCTTTAGCCAGTGAACCAAAAAATCAGTTATTTTCATAACTTTGTTTTTTTATAGTATTGCTAAATTTGAAACCTTGATAATTCTCTATTAGTATAGTGTAAATTTACATACTCAGTTTGATAGTCCTGTGTTGTTAAATAATTAATGATTAGTTTTGTTAAATGTCCATTGCTATGCATTTCTGTTTAGAAGTCATGGCTTCTGCTAAATGTATTTCCCTCTGCTGCTATAGAGGAAGGCAGTCCTATTATGGTTATTTTTCCTAGCAAAATTTCCACAATAATACCACACGTTAAAATAATTCTATGATATAAGGTTGGTGACCTTAAAAAATTACATATAAAGGAATGCTGTGAGGCGGGCATGGTAATAACTGGGCCATATCTAAAGAATGGTACATCCTAGAGTGGACTAAAAACCAGGGAAATTCATATTTTAATAATTTCCTACAAAAATAGATCAAATAGATCTTAATGTCTGAGCTTCTCCTTGTGCAGATATGGAAGGTAATGGCTGATTGCAAATTCAGAGCCATCCCTTGTATATTAAAGTCTTGGCAACAGAATATTGCTCTTTAAATTTAGTTCAATTTAATATAAAACATTCTTTAATTACAGCTCATCTCAGATGAGGGGAGCTGTTGAGCCTTCTGATTATGTATTCCCTGTCTTTTTTAGCTAAGATGTCCTCATTAATGTTGAAAAATGTTAAATGTTAAATAATGTATTAATGACAGATACAATCAAATGAGATGAAGTTATTTCCAGCACTTTGTTTTATTTGTATTTCAGTAACAGAGAAATCAAAATCAAACCCTTGCAGCTGAATCTACTGCACACCAAGTATGAGATTTAGTTCGAGGTATTGTACCTCTATTTATTTCAATGATGTTTTGCAATGACCTTGATTTCATGGACTGTTTTTTTGATTCATGCTTGGTAGGATCAAGCACAAACATATTACATATAAAGGAAATATATGCATATGTGTGTGTATAGGCATGTAGATATACATAAAAAATATAAAAGCCTGAGTCAAAYGGAAATTTGAAAATCTTGTACATTGGCAGAGTTGCAAGCAAGTATTAGATAAGTCAAAGAAGATGGTTCTGCCATTGAAACATTGGACCAGAAATTAGGACATCATTAAAATGGAGGGTTATGCCTTTCCTTTCTAATTAATTCTGAGGTTTCTGTAAGTTGTAAACTCTCCTGGTGATCTCTTGGTCTGTGCATGTATCTTACATACAGCAACAGACTGTCTTTCCAAGAAGGAAAATTAGGCCATTCTCTGAGACCAACGGGAGTGGCACAGATCATGTCATGTGTTTAATTTGACTTCCTTCTCAAAACAGGATGGCAGCATCCAAACTGCATATTGGGAGTGGTCCCCAATATGGGCTGTGGCTGGTCTTGCGCTCATGCACTGTCTGGGAAGGTGCTAATTTGTTAAGGTCAAAACTCTGCCAGGGGCATGCTAGGAATTCAACAGTACGAGTCTTTGCCGGTGAGGGCTTAATCCTCTTCCCTGACCTGTTTTATTTATTGGTATCGAAGTAGTCAGAGAGCTCTGCCAAAATTGAATTTTCAAAGCACTGTCGTAAGATGATAAGTATTAATACAACTAAGAAGGTTCTGTGCTTTCATCTTAATATGATGCTGGTCTTTATTTTCTAGTCTGAGTCAGTTTTCCAACAGTTCACAGAAAAAAAAATCTTTAGAAAGAAAAATAAAGATGTGTAATATATTACACTTTCATTATATATAATGATAAATAATTCTTAGTACCTGTGTTACCATACAGAAGATATTAGAATTTCTTGTATTATTCATCCACTGCATTTTTTATGGTATGACAATTTTGTGAATAACAAATATGTTGTGCATAATCAAATTGTTGTGTTAATATCCTTGTGGCTATGGTTTTATTTTAGCTAAGCACTTCTCTTAAAAACAAGCAATATATTATTTTCATAATTAAAAGGTACTAATTTACTGTTAAAAACTGGGAAGAAAGCCAACCAAAACCTCTTAATGGCTTTTAATTATATTCTTAACATTAGTGTGTTACCTAGTTGCTTTATTCTGCTGTTACTGTTAGCACAGAATTGGGGTGGGGGTGGGAGAGGAGGCAGGAAGAGAAGATACCAGCTTGGAGTTTGAATGATTTGCCAAGATCTCAAATCAAAAGGGTCTGACATAAGAAAGATCTATGGAAAGAGGAATTCATGGAACAAAAGGAAACAGGAGAAGATCAAGCTATGAAATACAAGTGGTGACAAACCTTCCATAAAGGATTTTTTCCATTGTCCACGACATCAAAGGTGTCAAGGAGGGGGAAATGCATAGTCTCTAAAATTTGCATAGAATGAGAAATTTTGAAGAAGGAAAGAGGGGAGAGGATGCAATTCAAGGAGTGCCACAGAAATCATTGTTGAATCATTAATGAACTTGATGGCAAAATGAAGAAGTAGTAGGAAGTTGTGAGAGACCGTAAGAGACCACACTTAGCTTTTGTGGAGAATGCTTTAGACCAGTCATGAGATATATTTTGACTATGGCTTCAAGGAGCCGTTATATTTAGAAAAAAGAAATAAAACATTATTGCAATATGTAATAATTTAAATATGAATCATAACCCAAAAGAGGCTAAGCACTTCCCTTGCTATGTGGAGAAAAGGGTGGGACTGAGGAAGAAATGAGAATGAGGCTTCAGGAATTGCTTAGGAAACCTGGCATACAGTATTTCTAATAGTCATGTAGGGTATGTTCATTGAAATAATGGCAGGAGTGATCCACTGACAACAGGAAATGAAGATTTGGAACTTCCTTGGTCTGAGAAAGAAAGCAGCTGATCAAAAACTTTCCATAGAGTCCCCACAGCTTCTGTCCTTATTCTGTCAGAATCCAGATCTGTAAACTCTTTTTTATTTTATTTTATTTTTTCTAATTGGAATTTCTGGTGGAGGTGCCTGGCTGCAGGATATGATCTACATTGAGGGAATTTCAGTAGACACAAAAAACATGCTTATAAGAAATGCTGATAACTGGCGAACAGTAGAATTATTCAATACAATTTCATTACAAAGACTTTGCAACATAATGTAATTCAGTCCCTTGGGAACACAGAGATTTTGGTTGGAGACTTTAATGCTGGCTTGAATGTCTAATATGCCATGAGAATACTATTTGTATTTTAGTATGAACAACTTTGTCAAAATGTTTTTAATGAAGCAAGAAGGTGGAAATTTTTTTTTAAAATTATTTCYAAAGTCAGATCACAATTGTTGAAAAGATCTTCTAGGCTTACAAAATAGGGAAATTAATCTGGACCCAGTTTTGAATTACTTAGGGTTTGCTGTGTATAGATCTAAACTCTGTACAGCTCACTAAAGCTGTGTAGTAACTTATAGCTTGATCTGGTGTCCTTATCTTGTCATTTCAAATCTATGACTGTATTGAAAGTTGCACTTCTGAAACGTGAATTTGTGTTACATAACCTACTGCCTAACTTACACTGGGAAACAGAAAAATTATATGAACCTTTGAAAAGGAACACCACCAGTTTTCGTTCACTGGTATGAGGAAATAAATTGAAATGGTGGCAAATCAGACTGGGCCATTTACGTCATCATTCATATTGGTCAAAAAAAGCCTTTTGTCAGAGACAAAAGAAAGAAAATCTATGAGGATAGCAAGAATCACAAGATATCTCTCTGTTGCTATAGTAGGTATGGATTTTCCCAGACATGGGAAAGTACTGTAGAGTACTGCTGTGTAAGAGTAGAAGTAGAAAGAGTATGGACTCCATAATTTTTCATCTGCTCTGAAAAGTATCTGTGTGGAAAGGATGCATGATTTTTCTACTTGCTGTGAGCATTCCCAGTCACAGATGCTTATTTTAATGAGCAAGTGAGGCTTTTCTTGTGTTTAACCTCTATCAGCCTTACAGAACCAATCCCACCCTGGGTTGTGGAACAGCTCGCATAGTGTTGCTCCCTCCTGAAAAGACTTACTCATTGATTTCTGGACCCCGCAGTAATTGCACTGACTTTATATTCTCCCACATGTGGTACTGAGTTATTGTACTGGGGAGTTCCACTGATCTCAGAGTTGCACCCAAGATCCAGATAAACCAATAGCTACAGTCTTGTTAAATTCAGTGGGCTCTTGATAACATTTAGTATTTATACTATTAAATCTTTAATAAGGTGATGATGTATGGGCTAAAGAACACAGCCGCCTTTCAAGGATGTGAGCTGAGTTGACCTCTGTCTTTCAATTCGCTGACCAAAGAGCTGAGAGAATGCAGGATGATAGTGATGGGCTAAAAGTAAACGGCCACATGCCTGAGCAAAAGGAAGCCAAGGAGGTGATTTGAGTCATAGGCGCATCTCTGAGTCACAGTGCCTCCCAGGGTGATTGCTGGGATCGTGCTGAAGTTTATGACCTTAAGCAAGCATTATTTTTTTGCAACTCATTGACCCAGTAGCTGCAGAAGTTAATATCATTTGGTATTTTCTACGTGTCAGTTTTGCAGGGTTTCTTTTCAGGCAACAGCTTCCTCTCTGTTGGGAAAAAGGTGGGGGCACTGTGTTATGAGACATGAATTTTCAGGCATCAAAGGCAGATGTTTCTCTGAAAGTTTTAAATGCTAAAATAAATATTTGTGTTTTCGAATTAGAGATGAATACTTTCCTTTGGATAGGGGATGGGAACCTCATGTGGAAGTGAGATTAATCTGATTTGTACCTAGACAGGCAAATTGTCCAGAGATTAAAAGAATCAACTGCAAAGGTGAGGAAAGAATATGAAATGCTGAATGATATTGCTAGACAGCTGAAGTATATAATTTTCCATGTTACTCTGAGGACAGTGTTCGCAGTTGTTGAATTCACTCCACAGATTATATGTAGCTCCATTCGTTAATAAAGCTATGTGTGGACGTCAGGGCCCATTCCAGAAACCAGTGCAGTGCCTCCTAAAGACGCCTGCGCTGGTAGCTGTTTAGCTGTTAATGGACTTCATGGAACATATATTAGCCTAGTGATTACCATCCCATCATTGTCCTTCTGTTACAGGAGGTGGCATCTGTGCAAAGCAAATGTCTCTATTATCATCCTTCTCCCAGAGACATTATAAAGTGGTAAAACTACACCTGTTCCATTTCCAGAATATCATTTGCAGGTGGAAGCTGAATCTGTTATTTAAAAGACTTGTTAATATGACCAAAATGTGGCATGTAAAATCTTCTGTTGTCTTCATGCCAAGTGTTGTGAAGTAAGTTGTCCAGAAGGACTAAGCTGCTCTGATCAGATGGTAGTTCTGCTTGGRGTCTGCAAACCTCTTTGATTTGCTGGCATCCACAGCTTCTGCATAAAATAAAATAGTGACATCTGATGTTTGGATCAGGCAATTCTCTTTTTTTACAACCAAAATAGAGCCAACAAGTCCTTGTTGAGATACAACAGTAAACAACTTGGTCATTTTCTGCTGTCCTTACTCATCCTGCAAATGCTGTCCTCCTTGTGGTTGTTAGCAGGGGCAATGTTAACAATACCAGCAGTATACCTGGGATCTGTTACAGGCAAAAAGGAAGGAGTACCTGATGGTGTGACTGTTTCAGGCAGCGTAACCACAGATAATCAGTCTAAGGAGCTGTCTACCCAGTAAAACGGTGGTGTGAGGTAAAAAGGCTTTCTGTACACAAAGTAGTTTCATTTAATTAGCCCAGCTTACAAAATAAGAGCAGAGATGTGGTAACCCATGTTTTGCCATGTGTCAGTACCGAGGTTATGGATTCAGTACTCTTGGAAAGCTTATATTGTCTAAGAGTTGCCAGCACATGTTGATGTCTGTGGCTGCATCTTCAGGGATGTGACAGTTAGATTAAGCAATTCTAAGAAAGTCAGCTATGTTTTTCTGAGTAGTGATGAAGCCAATAGAATGGTTTGAATTTTTTTATATGGTGCATGATCTATTGTGGTTTGTTCCTGTGATTTCACATGGCTTGAATTATATTTCATTGCTGTGTGGGTTTTATGCTAATATTTTGGAATGATTGTGTGATGCCCATTTTTGCTATAATGTGTGATTGAAGATCCAGTCAGTGGCTTTTTTCCATAATCATCATAGCACTCCATCTTATTTCTGCCATTTTGAAATATGCTTAAAACTATGTTAATCACTTGAAGTTTCAAGCAAAGACAGACACTCACTTGCCGTTATAAAAGGTACCAGTCACCTACTGAATTAAAAGGGTTATGCTTTTGTGATCTGAGGTATTACGCCAAAACCCACCTGATCCCTAGTCCTAGACTGACTATAAACACATGACAGGTAGGGGCAATGCAATTTTCTACTGCTCTGACCATGGACCAGCTTTGAAATAATAAAACAAACTGTACTGTCCTGCTCCAAACAAACTGAGCTCTGTCTACTCTTGACACCATCGTGGGATTCTAGACACAGTAGGCAGGACAGATAAACACAAAGGGGTTGTTCCTCTCCTTTTATGTATATTTTACTCAGTAAGAAAGAAACAATTTCTCTGCTGAGACTGATATGAGGAACTGGTCCTGAATCAGTGTTTCAGGTCCACGTTATTATTTGCATTTTGGCAGTTTGCTTTGCAGCCACAGGCTTGGGCAATTTTTTTATAATGTTGTCACTCATGGTACAAAAGTCTCCAGGACATTGTCCGTTTTGCACACAATACCTATTCTTTGCTTCTACTAAAAATGTGTAGTAATTACTCTGAGTACCCTAATTCTTAGCAAAGAATAAATGAGAAGATTAATTATTCTTCCTCTTTTTGAAATTACAGTCTACCCCCAAACTTTGTTTTAAACGCATATCAATTCTCCTGCTGCATGTCCTGCCTAAATTTCTTTCTGCATCCAGTTTTGTCTCATACCCAGTCCCTTCTGGGAATAGAAAGAATTGCTTCTTTCATTTGGTCTCTCACTGTGAATTCTTGATTAGTTTAGCATATTCCCTTTTCCAATATATTTTAAGTCAGAGAAAAAGGATTTTAAAAAGCAAAATGATAAATCTGTATTTCTCTCCATAGCAGCAACACTTTTCTTGGCTCGCATTCACTACTTTCAACCATTTTTTCATATTTAAAACTCATTTTACTCTGTGGGACAGGGCTACAGAACACAGTGTTCTCTTATTTACCAGCTAAGTAGTAGGTTAGTAATATATTAGAGAGCTATTTATAAAAATAAATTAAAATTAATATGGCTGATAAAAAGAAATGATGAATTATTTACCATACAACAGTATTTGAAAGTTGGCCAAAAAGGCATTTTTAAAAAAGGATCTTTATGATAAAAAAAAGTGTTATCAATATAATAACCGCACACATAAATATTTGTAATATATTTACATATATTATAAATACATTTATATATGGTTGGGTTGTCCATTGCTGCTTCGCTAGTTCCATATTTGTCACAGGTAGAACAAATGCAACTTCCAGGGCTGGCACAGCCTCATCTGCTTGTTGAATCCTAGTTCTCCTTGTGATACATGTGCAGCCGACTACTTGGCTTCAGGCAGTGGATTTCAGACTTCAGTTAGTTTGAATAGTGGTAAAGTTGTAAATGTTAAGTTTAATGAGATTTATGATCTGTCTAACTCAAAAGGAACAATGCTGAAGGGATCAAGGACATCTCTACTCCTGCATAAGACAATCTTGTTTTCTTCGTCCAACTGTGCCAATGAAAGAACTCTTTGGCCCCTAACTCCTCATTCGTGATTCGGCTTCTCTGCCAGTCGAGCAGGTAATGTAATTGCACTCTTATCTTATTAGAGCAAACATGCCAAAATAACTCTAACCACTGCTGATTTTGCTTGACGCTAATCATGGAGCACCTGGAGGCAAGCTTCTCCCCCATTGCAGAACCCACTGCCCCAACAGGCAGCTGGGGTAGTTATCTCTCATACTGGCCCGGCTGGATCTGAAATAAAGTATAAGCCCACCTTTAGCTTCTTCACTAGGCTGATTCTGTAATGGTTTGGTGCAGCCCCAACTATGTTGCTCAGCTCTCTGCATTTGCACTGCTTTTCTCCTCTGGCATGATTAGGAGTAGGTGCTGCATGAGCTGGTGCAAGTGAAGAAATTTATGTCCAATATTTGCTTAGCCTATTTGGGTTGAAGGTATGCCTTTCTGGAAAAAATGGTCTGAGCACGGAGAAATATTGCAGGTCCATAGTCCAGCACTGAAAGCTAGGAGAGATCATATCTCCTCAAGTCAAGAAAGAAAACTCAAGCCCGTAACAGACCACTGAAATGCAGTTGCTGAAATTGTGTTCGAAAAGATTCTGTAGAAGTTGGTATCTTCATTGAAAATATTTTTTGCAAGTGAAATGATACTATAAGTACAGAATACAGTATGAAATTAATTTTCATTAGCAAGCATCCTGGCACTTACCCAGCTGTACTCAAAGCTGTTAGAACATGCTACAGAAATGTACTCTGTCCAAAACCGATTAAAAGAATGAATCTGAGGTTGGCTTCTCCTGCTGACAATCCCACTTATAACACAAAAAGACTGATGCCTTGTCATTTAAAAATACACCAGAAGCTAAGGAAAAGAAGCTTTAACCAATCAGTCTGGGACACATGCATTTTTAAGCTAGCAAAGGATTTCTATCCATCTTGTGGTTTTGTTTTGCTTTCCTTGTTGTGTTCAGTGTTATTCATGAAAACACTGTTTTAAATCATCTATTCCTACAGAGAATTCCTGGATGCAGAATAGTGTGAATAGCCAAGAACTCTGTAATTGTTCATCCTGCATAGTCTCTGGATTTAATTCCTTTCGAAGGTTTGCCCAAATTGAAATGTTTGGCTGTGAGTTGGTACTCGTGAGGGAGAAGCCCTCGTAGATTGAGAGTGGCTAGCAGTGCAGTATAATGCTGTAGGCATCCTGTCAGATATACCATACTGGTCCTAATAGTACTGGGAGCTGGGAGTCACAGCACACTGTTAGTACAGCTCCTCCTCTGGATCCTCAGCTGTAGATTTATTCTCTTCTGCGTGCAGCTATCTTTGCCTCAGGTATATTCAGCTTGGCTGTGTCTAATTGTCTGACCACTATAGTAGTCAGCACTGGTTTGCTGTACTCACCTGGGCCAAGGTAGTCCCAGAAGTTGGGGAACCAGCCCTGAGGAAGGGCTTGGTGGTGCAGTGTAGCAGCCTCCGTCAGTGGGAGAGCTGGCGCACGCTGATCTTAGAGCAACCTGGGCACTGTGACACAGCAGTGGAAGAAGATTAGCACAAAAAGCAAAGCTTGGTCCCTTTCTTCTAACAGAAGTGTGTTTGGGGGGGGATGCCTGCTGAGTGCTGGAGCAGTCTTTTCATCAGATTAAAAAAAAAAAGCTTAATCAATAACCACCAAGCATGAGTAAGAGCAAGATGTGCTGACTGGCTGGAGAGAGTGCTGCAGGGCAGCTGGCATTCGTAGTGTGGTTTGCTAGAGTTGAAGATGGAATTTTTCTATTAAAGGGAAACTTACCTTGCAATTTAGAGACATCTTGTTATTGTTACTGCATACAGTAATGACTTGTGTGTTTAGACTGAAATAATAATGAAAAATGAAGCAGAGGATGGACAACAGTATCAAAGTGTTATTTGCAACCTTTAACTGCCAGGGAATGGTATAACAGAAGATTGCCCTTTATTATAAGTTCTTCTGACTGAACTAGGAAATGTACAGAGAAGCCTCAGGTTTTTAATTAATCATTTTAATACACTTTCTAAATGCATTCACTGCCTTTTTCATTGCTTTCTTAGTTGCCTTTGTCACCTCAATTACTGAGAAACCAGCTCCAGGCAAACTTCATAAATATCCTCGCAGCAACTTTTCACGACTATTTGGCTTTTATTTGCAGATGTCTAAACAGATGCTGCAGAACAGTCTTATACAGGGATATATACCTTTACTTACTGTTTCTTTCTAATACTAGCTACTCTTCTGAGATAGCACAGTCCTTGTATTATAAAGGCGGCTGATGCACTATTGAAATTTTTGTCTGGGTTCTGTCTGGCAACATTTGCATTGTTGCTAAACTACCTGTTTTTCCACTATTCTTCTTTAAGGACACATAGGAAGGGCTAATGCTATTTCATGACTTGATTTCACAATCAAATACTGCCAATGCTAATCTACTTAGTTTCTGTGCAATTAAGTGACCATACACTGCCTACTCTTTTTAACTGAAAGTCAAGTGACTTAAAGATGGTCTGAATAAGTCAAGTGGAAATGTGACCTTGTATTAATTTTTTTCTATACCCGCTACTCTACTTTGTTTGCTGAGGTTTTGTTTTAGGTGGTCTGGCACCTTCAGATCTATAGTATTAAAGGTAAAGAAGAATTACAAATTCCTAAGCATGCTTTCCTTCACACTACTAAGCTGTCCATCAAGTTTTTAATGTGTTGCTATGTCAAACTTGTTGTATTTTTCATATAAAAGCAAAGCAAAGGACAATAATTTTGAAGTTACTCAGTGATTTTTTTAAAAAAAAAAAGATTTAAACTTTCTAAGCAATTTAAAGTGACATCCTATAATAACATGATATTTTACATAAAATACTAAAATTCTATGTATAAAACACTTCCAGCACCATATGCTTGAATTTTTTTGTTTGTCCACTAATGGCTAAAATATAAATAGCCTGTTTATATACAATTTTTTTCATTTGAATACCCTTTCTTTAAATTCCTTTTTAAAAAAAGTATTTATCTTACATAATTTATCATAATATATGTTTGCAAGTTACATACTGAGATATCCATCCAGATACCCCGAAAGGCAGCAGAGGTGCTATAGCACAACCCACTAAGCTATTCAGTAGTAATTCACTTCTGAGTGGATCCATAGATAATGAGGTGAATAAAGACAGTGAACGCAGAAAAGACTGGACCTGCTTTTATGGTTTACATAACACAAATAATATTTGGTGTTGACAGATGGAATAGAGTGCTTAGGACTCGGTAATAAAGAACAAGAGCCCAACAGATAAGAGAACATTGAGTGTAGAGGGCATAACTCTGTAACGGACACACAGTGTTTAGAAGATGAACAATATAACAAACTAATTATGTTTCAGTACAAACAGTGCCTGAACAAGAGATGTGGTCTGAGCCAAGCTCTTGGTACATGTGGCTCATGCAGCCCAATTTACATCACACTTTTTCAGTGAGTAATTGAGCACCCTACCGTAGAGCTGTTTAGCTCTTTGATCATTTCCATGTGCAGTTATCATACATATGCAATTCCAGAAACTGCATGCTCTATTCAGAGGTGCAGATAATGAGGTATTTTTGCATTTATTTACATGCAATTAAAAATCCAGTGGCACAGTTTGAAATTTTAGGTCAACCCAAAACATTAAAATATTGTTCTGCATAATAATACAATTGTTTTGCCTCTTTGTCTCTTCTTAGGATACTTTAGTGTGTTTCACATGATTGGAAAATTACTTTTCTGGCCAATCATGGGTTTATCTTCACAAATCGGCATAAAAGCCTTACCTTCTTGGCCCTTGGAAATTTTTCACTGAGAAACTGCCCAATAAAGCTTCATTTGAAGATTCACCTCAGATCAGTAAGAGCTGCCAACTGTCTTTAATCTCTTGAGGACCATCTGCCTTTTTTAATAATGTCTTATTACATTAACTTCCCTGTCTGCGCCTTTGGTTGAGTTCACTTATACGCATGCGCAGCAGCAATTCTTTCCCTTTACTATGCATTAACTTCTGTCAGGTAATGGTGTGTTTTGTGTTTTTTTTTAAATTTTTATTTTTTCTCTCCTTTGGTATGCCCTATAAGAAATTACTCCAAAAACCAGGGAATTAAAATTGCCAAAATGTGGTTCCACTGAATATAATTAAACAATTGAAAGAAAACACATTCCTAAATGACAGTAAGGAAAAATTTCCCCAAACTGCGGGAACAGGATATATGAGCTACTAGAGGTTTGGCATATTTTAACATGCACAGGAAGTTCTTTTCTCAGAAAGAATAAAATTTACTTTTTGATGTCCCTAATAGGAGGTTTCCTTAACCTGAACTCAAAGCTGAATGGAAAATAAATTTTGAATTGTTGGTTCAAGTCACCTACTACTTTTCTAAGAAGGCTGAAGACTACACAGAATCACTGGGTTCAATTTTTGTCTGCTACCRTGTATATAATAGAATGTGATATAGCCCTGAAACTACAGTAACTTAATACATAAATTTAAATTGCAGTATCTGTAAATTTTTTTCTGTGCACTGTGGTGTTTTTATACTCAAAATATGACGTAAAAATAGTCAAGAAAAAATTCAAGGTGTGTTAAAGAGAAGAAAAATGACACTCCAGCAAATAATATATAATCTGTCAGATTTCTTCTGAATTTTGCTAGTGGCTTGAATGGGAGAGAATTCACTCTTCCTCCTATTGAAAAGGGCAAAGCATAGCTATAGGTTAAACTTCCATTGCAAGATTGCCTTTAAATTGAATTGTGAATTGTGGCCATGAATTGTGGTCAGAAAGCTTCCTGGCTAGTTGTTGTTTGGTCCAAAGTATCAGGCATATATTGGGCATATGTCTCAGTTAAGAGGCATTGAATCATAGCTGAAAGGCTGCAAAGAAATGGGCTGTGTAAATTCTTGCCTCTAGCTATAACTGCGGGTGGTGGTTGACTTTGTAGGAGCACAGAGGGCAGCCCTTGCAGAGAGAGGTCTGGATGAGAGGTCATCCAGGAAGTAATTCCTTACTGCTGCGCAAACATTAGGTGCTCGTCCTGAGTTTTTCCTCTGTCTCTGTTGATCCATCCACCACATGCGAGGAGCTGAAGTTTGCCCAGRATGGCTGGCTCTTTTTGGATCCTGTCTTCGGTAGGTTTCAAGGGCTGACCTTAAACATTACTACAGCTGTGTTGCACGGGTTACCAGTGTGAATGGCTGGCAGCAAGGCAYAGCCATGGTGAGCTGCGCATGCCTAGGCACAGTCCTCTGGTGGGATCATCTAATGTACTTGGATTTTGAGGATAATGTTCCCTTGGAGCACTACAGAGGCTGAAGGAGATGATGAAGTGGTCATTTTGAAACAGTCAGATTCTGCAGAAGGACCCAAAGCATGTTTGTTTCCTTTTTTTTTTTTGGACTGGGGGAGGAGTGGTTTAGACCCACTTCAGCCCGAGAGATAATGGATGAGACAGCAGCAGAAGTGAGACTATTCTAGAGGTTTTGTGTCTGCACAGCTCCTTAATGAACTTTGAAACTGGATGATGTGGTAGCACTGATCCATGCAGTCTCCTGTGAACTGGATCCCCAGCTGCAGAGAAGCCCTTGAACTGTCTTGGTCACTGCTGGTCCAAGCTGCAAGCAGCTGGATAGGAAGGAGGGAGCTGGTGGATGGAGATGTGCAGAGGAACAATGCTCTGCTGTGTGTAGAAAGGGAATGCTGATAGAGTTGCCGGGAATCATTAAGGAAAATGTAGCTTATTCTTTCTTTACACACATATTCTGATACCATGCTTTCTAACTTGTTCCATTTCCCCCAGTTCCTTAGACAACCTTTGGAGTGCAGGAACATGGAGTGGTTGCATCTTAAGCAAAGAGATCAGAGAATTTCCCGCCCCCCATCTCCCTTGATGGAAGTTTGAATGGCTTAATTTTTTGACATACTGACAAAGCTTTTCTTGCTGACATTACTCATCTGGCATTAGGGTCACAGTGGTCTCCCTTGCTTTGATGCCTGACAATAAGTGAGAACTCACTGCGTGAAACAGCTGGTTGTAAGTCAGAAGGCTCTTCTGAAATTATATTCATTTGACGTGCTCTCTATGTGTTGTTTTACTTTCATGTGAGACACATTGATGAAAGGATGGAAGTTACTGTATAATGTAACCGTATTCTTGAGAAATCTCTATTTCTCATGTCCTTGCCTAATAGCTTGTTACAGAAAAATTTATTTCCAGCCAGTTATCCTATATTGCCTTTAGGACCAACAGTAGGGTGACAGTTGCTTCAGGTGACAGTACATTTTGTGTGCTAACATAATTAAATGCAGACAGAAGCCATTGTTAAAACAAATAAATCCTACAACTAGGGCCCTGTACTCCCCTCTGTGGGAGAAGTTAAACAATGATGTATTCATGGGGGAACAGAAATTAGAGATTTAATGGAGCTATCTGCCAATGCAGTCCCTTTCCAAATTGCTGCCATTTCTCCACAGGAATTTCAGGGCTCCTCCAGCTGTGATTTTTCTGGGTGCCCTTTTAAAGCTCTTAATCAAGATAACCAGAATAACCCTTTGGGTCTTAGGTTTTTGTAATAAATCATATGAGAATGGGGACCATGCTGTTTAAAGCAAGGAAGTAAGGAGAAAAGAAAATTAAAAGAAAAAAATGCAAAAAATGCCTGTTGTGAATCTCACAGGATTCTTTCTTTTGTTGTTGAAATTTTGGTTTTGCTCAATGGTTTTAAATAGCTGCTTGATTTCCAGGCTTCAAAATCACAGAGAATAGTCAGTAAGATTTCTTGCATTTTCTATGTGGGGAATCATTACTTGCATATACGGCATTTCCAATGGCCTCATATTTGTGGGTTGTCAGTGTCTCTTCTGAGGACTGGATGACTTTACATCCAAATTTTTTGAGTATCCTCCAGTCTGGAGTGTATTGAGTTTTTTAATGTGTGTACGTGTGATTAACTAGGATATCTGTTGACATGTTTGAATGTAATACTTATGGGTTTCCATTAAACTCAGCAGGATTGAGCAGTTCTGGAAACAAATCATAAATATTCATGCAGAGCACTCCAAAATTCAGATACCCCAAGTATGTGAGCTACTGAAAGTTGGTGAGATTATTAAGTTTCAGACTTGCTAGAAGCAAGAACTATTAGAAATGGTGTAAAGGTTACTGTCCTATTGTTCTTTGCTGCCTGTTTTTTTGCAGATACTTAGTACATTTTTTAAAGACATCTCTACCTTAAAGTATATATCTCAACTGACTTGAAATCTGATGGCTGAGAAGTTTAAATCCAACAAATAAAAATTAATAAGATGTCAAATTGGGAAAAAGTCCTGAAATCCATTCTTGGTATGGTGTGTTACCTTTTTTTAGTAAGTAAAATATTCTTTACGTGGTTTTCTTTGTTTACGTAGGAGAGAAGCATTGCCAAAGGAAATGCAGAAGCATTTGTTTAGAGAAAAAGCAGCTCTCTACTCACATAATCATGTGAATGACTAAATGCATAATGGGATTATCTGGTGAAAGGTGCATTGGAAATTACTGTCTGAAAACTCAGTTCCCATTAAAAGACATGTGAATGATACACCTACAAACAAAAGAAACTAGAAACTGGCTTTGGTGATATAAAAATGGTAGCTGATAACATGACAGCATTTGGAGCTATGTTACCAAAAATCCCATACCCTTTTCCCCAGCTCTTGCTTTCTGCTTATCTGCAAGGCTGAGCTCTCAGCTCTGCATAGTCACTGACTTCATCCAGAATCTCAAACAATGGGAAAGCAAGGACAAATTCAGCAACTTACTGCAACTGCCAGAGTGACAGCAGCAGAAGGAAAAGACAAAGCAAAGCAAAAAAAGCTGGTGCTAACAACAATGACATCTAACAACCATCTGACATAGTCTAGAGCCTGTGCTGTACTGCTCTGCCTGCCAGCATATTGATTTTAAACTCTGCATGGCACCCAGATGCTACAGTGATAGGCAATAAATAAATAACATTGTTTTGTTCACAATGAAGATGACTCAGGATGCTCAAGAGACAGGGAATGATTCATATACAGCCTTCAGACCTCCATCAGCTGTAAGCTATTTTGCTTGCCCTCAGGAATTCAGTAACTGGGACAGGGAAAGAGTTATTAGGGTGTTACTGCTGTGCTTGGCTACTAGATGTTAATTTACAATTGTTCCATGTTCAAGTAAGTTGTTACTTATTCCTCAGGTGGCTGCAGTGAGGATATTGTGAGAAGTTGCATGTACTAAGACGTGTRCCTGGTGGAATGAATTCTTCTACCGTTATAAGCCATGGAAGTGAGCAGCACAAGGCAAAGCAAATGAACTGCAGTCTGGCTTCTCCTCTGCTACAAGTGCCTTTCTGAAGAAATATTACCATGCTCTTTCTCAGTCCTGCACCTGATATTTGAATTACCTTTACATAATTTTGTACTTTTTTTTTTTCTTCCTAGAGGGTGACAGAACGGCAAGGTCCCAAGCTACACTCGATCTTTTCATTGCAAGAGATATGCAAAGAAAAAGCGTAGCTCAGTTTGAAGTTATAATTTCCTTTTAATTGGTCTGTACTTCTTCATGGCCATGGAAGAGCTCCATTTACTGCTGCATCCTGTTCTTGCTGGGTATAGATAGAGCTTGTTGCTCTTGTGCCTTTTCTCTGTTGTTCAAGTCTAACTCTCTAAACTTTTCAGCACATGAGAACACAAAGCTAACGAAACCCATCAGATCTGTCACAAATGTTATGTGAGAATGTTAAAACTTGGGGAACAGAGGCATAAATTAAAAAATGACATGCATGGTAGAAAAATGACACAACTGGTTATTCTGAGAGGCAGCTCGAAACTCCAGGTGTCCTGGTTCCTTTTCCTTACCTGGGAGGATTTGAGGGCAAGGTTCTAGAAGTAAAAGAAAATTTTTACACGGCCGTACTGCATTGTTTAAAAGCTCTTATTTTTCTCCTTTTATTACAGCTTGACAACTGTGATTAGAAGCAAATGTCTAATTTGCGAAGGCCAATTCAGGAATACAATTGCTGTCTGACACTGTCTTCTGTTCTGCGCAAACCTACACAACCATGAACATCCAGCTTCAGCTTTGTGCAGCATGGGATCCAGATGGATGTTTTTGCTGAGTCTGGGATTTTGTTTACAAATGCTTCCACTCTAAAAAAAAAAAAAAAAAAAAAGAATTTCCCCACATACAGTTAGTATAAGCCATTAAAACAAAATGCATTTGAATATCATATATATTTAATACATGTCCTAAAGGTAGGGATGCTGAATTTTCCTGCCGGGTTTTAACTCCATTTTAACGTTTTCTGTTTCTTGGTTTTATTTGTCCTTTGAACAYGGGTTTTAACTATGCTGTCTGAATGACTGTTTTTTTTAAGCTGAAATTTTTTCCATGTTTCCTAATGAAAAGAGCCTCCTCCTGCTTCACCAGTTTCATTTTGTGCATTAGAACAAAACAGTGCAGGAGGATTACATTTGTCAAACAAAATGAAAACATACTTAAAGGACAGATATTCTTTCCAAACACTAATGGGGTTCTTTGCCTAGGTCTACGATAAGAGTTTTTAACCACTGCAGAAGCTCGGGAAAACTCTCTGGAAGTTGGGCAACATAGTAATGCCCTGTACTTTTTTACTGCCTTCCAGTTCAACTGTTTTACCACCATCAGCCAATGTGTCTTCACAAGATCCTTCACAGGGAGTCTCAGTCTGTCCCATTAGCTCCAACTTACAGATAAAGCTACCAACATTATTTCTTCACCCCCGCTCCCACCTCCAGAAAGTCTCGGCCACCAGGTTTCTGAGCAATGTAACCAGCAGCAGCTGGCTTCTTTGCAAGCAGATGTGGTGCCCACTAAGGTCCATAGAAATACTGTAGCTGTCTGCAGCAAATGTTGGCTCCTCTCTCAGGTGACTTCTGCAGTGCTCTGTAGGCTCCTGGAATAAAATTTGTGATACAGCATATGGGAGACAGCAAGTATTTTAAGCCTTTAAGCCTTGGTAATATGTAGCATGCTTTTGATTAAACTTTAGATAGAATTTGCTTTTTGCTATATCTACTCAGGGTGATGCTCAGGATGCTGTGTCAGGAAATGAATGTAATTCCCTGCATTCCAGGGAAAAATTATTCTCTATCATCTACCAATGTATCCTATGCTTTGCCATCTTTATCACTTACATCCAGTAGCCATAAATGGCTGCTAAAAGTTTCTTTTGACTTCTTTTTAGATACATTTAAATTTGACCTTTCTGTTATTTTATTTCATAATTTTTTCTCATTTTTCATCCTGCAGTTTGGAACAACCATTTTCTTCATTGTCCATGAAAAGATTTCAAAAGATGTATGAGTATTTACTCTTCTTGAGACAAACATGTCAATCAAATTCTATATAAAACATATATTCTACTTTAATGTGTTTCAGATTACCAAGTAATTTCTAAAATGCAGAAATATAGTATTTTAAAATGGAATGTTTTCATCACCTCTGCTAGAAATACTACATCTGAGCATGGGATATGCTGAAATCTCTAGCAGCAACCCAGAATTAAATGGGTCTATCTGAAATCCCTGAAGTGACCTGGAAATATTTCCTAACTGCCAAATGGCACTAAGAACAGTTTGAAATACATCAATTACTGCTCATTATGAACTGTTGTAATTGCTCTAGGACTGTGAGCTGCTGTCCAGAAGACTGTCCAGAAGACAGTCTCTTTACCCGACATAGCATGAGTGAAATTGAGAATCATTACACTTCCTCTGTCAATATTGCTGTCTATACAAAAAATGTAGCAAAGTGCACCTGAGTATGATGCAAGATCCTAGCTTGATATGAATTTGACRTGAAGAGAGTCACACATTTAAGGTCTTTGAGACCTAAAGACCTGACTCGTAATGGAAAGCATTCTCAAGAAAGATTGTTTKGTCCAAAAGGTTAATTCTAAAATGTGCTGAAATTTTTTTATTCCTTTTCAAGTTGCATTTGGGTGAGGTGTTTACTGTCTTACATGTGGCATACTGTAACACTTTTTTGTAATGCAAGACAAAACACAGAAGGGGCATGGAAAAAAGAAATCAAAGGCTGGTTAGTGGTGAATAGAAGTAAAAAAATAATTATATGGAAAATGAATTGAAAATCAATTATATGGAGGAGCTTGAAAGTGAAATAACTGGAGATTTGGTGGTCAGGAAAGGGGGAAATGTTTGAGACAGAGACATGCAGAAGGGAATAGGTGTTAAAGTAACGTTACCTTTCATCTGGGTAACAGTCAATATGAACTGATGCATGATGATCTGGAAATGGGTATTTTAAAGCATGTGGACAGTTATTTTCTTCATCTCTTCCTTTTCTGCATGCATCTCCAATGAGTCTGACCAGCTTTGTGTATTGGCTGTTTTTTGGGGGATTCCACTACGGTTCACTAACGATATTTATGCAGGATGTATACCCACATATCTGCTTGAAGAGTACATCCAAGGGTGTATTGGAGACACCCCAATATACCTCTCAAATGGCAAGTATTTTGACTAAATGTGATTGTTTCAGTTTTTCATATATCATGATATTTATGAGTAGATTGAGTGAGCCTAATGCAATGCTTATGTTCCAATTTTTGTCAGCGGACAAATGGGGACAAATGATTCATGATATAAAGCAGAGTCTGCCTGAGGTCTAATTTTACGTCACAGCTATAAATATCACTCTTGCCAAGTCCCATTCATTTCCTAGAGTGGTCACTTGGTTTGCAATTTTGAGTTTATGCTTGTGCTGAAGGATTTTTCTGTATGTTTCATGATCAGTCTCCTGCATTTCCATCATCAAACTCCTTAAAGCAAACTTTCACTTTGGAAAGCAGTGCCCATACAGTGAAAAGCTAATTAGCTATGGCCACAACAGTGTACACAAATGAACAGTTATCAAAGTCACTAGGTAGGTACATGTTCAGTAATGCTCTGTATGCTGTAAGACAAATGCAAAGTTTCTCCAACATTTATTTATTTCTCCTGTGTCTCTTCATCACATATTTTTGAAATATTTGTACTTGCAAGTTCTTCACGGTTATTGGGTGTGCAAAMTATGTGATTTGAGTTACGGTGTTTGCAGTCAGTTGATATTGGATTTCTTTACACTGTGTTCCTTGAAGACTTTTGTAATTCTGCAAGATAATGCACACTGTCTTAACTGGCTGTTGGCAGTACTTACTGAAATCTGCATAGGCAAGTCTCCTGGTCAAAATATATGTTCCATGCTGGTTGGCTGATCCAACCTACTGACCTCTGTAAATAAAGGCAGCCCCTCCAAAAAGCCAGCTATGCCCATTTTTCAGTCAAGATTTGGAGAAAGTGGTTAGTAAAGGCATTAGATATCCATGCCTGTTGATTTTTTGGGAATGTATGAGAACCTTCTTGATTTGRTAATAGTTACTAGTGAGTGACTTCCTAATGCAAATTTATTTGGATTTCGTTTTCCATTGATGTCTAATTGTTCAGTTACAAAGTTAGTTGGTATATCAGGTATCGATAGCTTGCACTGACTTTGGACTCCATTTGCACTTTGATAGACCACAACAGCATCACTAATCCTTCTGGATCCTTGATGTGTCATGGCACTGCATTTAGGAGTTGGGGAAACATTTCGTATATCAGGAAGTAAATGACATGATCTGTGTCTTTTTTATTCTGCCTTCAGGGAAAGTGATGAAGAAATGGTTGTATCTCACAGAGAATGAGAGAATTTTGCAGAAAATGGCTGGAGAAAGGTCAAATTTGTGACTATTGTATGTTGTGAAATGTACATTGTGAAACTAATGAAAAACTTATGAAATGGGTTTCTACTGAGTACAGGAGAGGCAGAATCTGGCCCACAGGGAGAAGCAGTAAGTATGGAATAGGAGCAGTACAATAGTTTTATTTACATAAAGACTTAGTAAAACAAGCTGTGTTATTTTAGCCGAGTCTGCCCGATTTACTATCCAAACACAATACTTAATGATACATAATTGGCATCTGATCAGTACCACATAAGTGGAATGTTGTTGTGCAATGTTCTGTCTTCGGAGCAGTTTCCTTTCTCGGTGCATTACCAGTAAGGTCTGCTACACAGTGCTGAGAGAGAGTGCGCGCGAGGGAGYAGGAGCCCCAAATGTCCTTTTAGAAGACGTGGGATAATCCTTTGCTATAACGATAAAATCATGGTGTTTCTGACTGACTGTATTCCGCTCCAGAGGCTGCTGCAGCCTTTGGTCTGAGTTAGTCAGATAAAGGCTCAGCCTGGGGTTGCTCAGAGGCCTTAAATTGCTGTAGTGCAGGATGCTTGGTCAGCTCCTGTGATCCCCACCTTTACCTTCTGCTGCATTGTGTTCCCACCCAAAATACTGAACAACCCCAAGGAGCCTGGCTCTGGCAGCTGCATGGCAGTTCTGCAGGCACCGCTGGAAAAGAGCACAGAAGACTTTGCTTTGCTCAGAAGCAAATGGGAATGAACATGATCTACTAATACAAAACGCTTCATCTTCTGACAGTAATTTTCTTCCATATTCCCTTGTTTGTTTTGCAGTTTTATTTCTTCATTTTCTTTCTTATCCTTTACTCTCGTTGTGCCATACTAATGGCATCCTTTAGATACAGTGGCATTCTCTGTGATAATTTGAATTTGTCAGTATAGTTTACTTCCAGGATTATGTTAAAAAACCCTCTTGTTCGCTCAAGTTGATGCAAGAAACAACCCTGACTCTGTGAAAGGGCTGCATGCTGTGCTCACTAGCACTCTTGGGGCTTCATTCCTATTTTTTCTGACATAACTGGTTTCCAGAGGTTGCAGGCCCTCATCTTGTAAAAGATGGAGGATTGAAAAAAAGAGAAGTGCTTGGTGGAGGTAGGTATAATTCAGCTCATGGCTGCAATTCTGCTCTTTATAGCTCAATAATTCAGTCAAAAATATCTTAGAATTAGCAAGCTCAGAACTAATTACGTCATGACTGGGATATCTTTAGGAGGCACCTACCTGTTCCAGGATGTGATAGGAAAGCATTGCTGGAGGAGACACACCACTCTGAGTCACCATGGAGCTGGTGCACAGGGTGAAGGTCTAGATGACTGTTTGTGGTCCTCCCAGGCTCCATTTCCTGTCTTTTTTCTAATAACTGAGACCAGACATATAATTCAGGTGGATGTAGAACTGAGGTTTTTTGGTACTTTCAACAATTAAAGATGTTTTGATGTTCCTCCACTCTCTTCCCTCCCACACCCTATATTTGGAAGTGTTTGCTTTGATGTCAGCCAAAGTTGACAGTTGTTTCTTACACATTTCTGTAAGTACATATGCATGTCACCAGAAATGTGGGTTTTCACTTGTGGTCAGAAAGAGCTCTGAAGTTTGTATAATTCTTTTTGTTCCTAGACAATTTTTTGTTCCTAGACATCACTGTGATTTCATAGCATGGCACAAATCACTTTGCTGATGCTTGTGGTTTACTCTCAGTAAATGAGCAGAAGAAAGCGTCTCACATAGGAAAAGGTTTCCACAAAAACTAAGTAGTCTGAGGGACATAGGTGGAGTAATTTCCATTTTCCTTTTTATTCTTGGCCACCAACCAACATGAGCAGTTTTGCTCTGCAGCTGTATACTGTTGCACAGCTGCTTCTGTTACTGAAGCTGCTTCTTATTTCTCTCAGGTCAATGGGAAAGAGTAAAACTGAAACAAACCACCTCCAGTGTCCCAATCTACAAAGAGTCAAACCTTGCTCTTACTTTGAACTTCCTTTATCTAAGAAGAGAGTTTCTACCAGGAACTCAAACTTTACAGATTCAAATGCCCTTTGCAAGAGAACTTATATGAAATACATATAACTGATGCACGCTTGTATTTGCTCTGTTATAAATGCAGGCAAATGAGCCAAAATCTTCAAGGGCATCTGTGAATTCTAGATGTAGAGGGAGGAAAGTAGGTGGGGAAGGAGCTGAACTGGTGCTTACGTGCCAGCTAAGCAGATTATGTTAGATCAGTCACTGGCAGGAAAACCATGAGCAGTAGTAGACCAAAAAGCACTGCCTACTTGCAGCAGTGCATGTGTGTCTAGATCTTTATTTTTGGTCAAGCTGATACGAATATGGGAGATATTGAGAAGGATAATGTTGTGTATTTGTATGTTTTCCTTTGCTTTTTGTTGTTTGTTTTATAAAGTCCTGAGATGGGCTTGGGAGCCCCAGTCAGTCCTTTTGTACCACTGATGTCTGGAAAGTTGACAGGTCCTCTCAGCTGGGGTAACAGGTAGTTAACGCAATAATAACAAAAATAATTTGCCCTAAACCATGTTTTGCCTCATCTCAGTCAGGGGTCTGTGGGTAAGGGAGAGGAATGCGGCCACTACTTCAAATCAGGGTGTAGACCACATTAAAGATTTGAGAGCTGCAAATGGCTCTCTTGTTTTCCCCATTTTATCCTAAGCTGTGTTCAGCGTTTCCTGCAGCTGTGCATCTGGGTGGCTTTTCCTCAGCAGTAATGCCAGTTCATCAACGTCAGCTGTGGTTACTTTAAACTAAGTGGTTAAGCCTGCCATGTTCGGAGATGTGCCACAAAGCCATTTTGTTTTGTCGGCTCAGTGACTGATTATAGACCTATGGAGAAGAGATGTTGTAGGCAACACTTGAACTGTCTGAAGTAGTGTAAATTGTATTATGAGCTGTCTAATTTCTAGTATTCAACATATATCAAGCTCATTTCCACGCTGCAGGCATTAGTCCATTGCATCAGTTGTGGCCAGCGTTGAGTCTCGCGGGTGTGCACTATGAGGAAATCCACAACATAGTCTGGTAGATTTACACACACTCTTATATTAAAGCAAATGTAATCTCTGCAGTGCTGGCTGAGTAATACTTTAAACTAAATAATACTTTAAATTAAGGGCTACTTTGATATCAAAAGGCCTCTTCTGTTTTCTATGAAAATTCATAGAAGTTTTTCCCAGAACCTTGAAATTAAAGAGGAAAATCATCATTAAAGCATTCATTCCTTATTGAGAGAGATTCAACTTGTCCTTCTTCAAGTTTGAAATTAATAGCAAGTCTGCTTTCTGCTCTTTGAATGTGGTGCGCTGTAATAACATATCACAGCTTGACAGCRTGTGTGGACTGTTTATTCCTTTGTAGAGTCACAAGCTGCTATATCAAACTTCTGTTCTTTCACTGGTAGAACGCTTTTCAACTATATAAAGCACACTTATACCCTGAGAAGCAACACTGAAAACTCCACTGCAAATATCTTTATTTCATGTCCTTGATCATTATACAACATATTTTGCCCAGTTCAAAAGGGTAAAGATGTTATTTTCTAACAGCTGGTGTTGCTACTGGGCATGGACGTCTGGATCTGGAGTTCTCTCCTGTTTGCGTTTCATCAACAACCACCTTGGTCTGGCTGGGGCATGTTGCATCTATACTTGGTGCAGCCATCAAATGGGTCAGTTAGATTATATATTTTAAATACATGAGTTTATATATACTGAAATAAGTACAACTAACATATTTTAGGACTGTAATATATATTGCAAATATTTTCAATCTGTGCTTTCCTAAAGACATGCTGGCATTTTCTGTGCAACACCTATCTTTGAGTGAGTTCTGTATCTCCACACAGGTTGGGATAGGGCAGTGCTTTGTATCTAGAGCCATATATGAAAGCCTGCTTCCTACTAACTTTTTGGGATATTTAAAGGTCTTTTGCTGTACTTAACTTTATTACTATTAAAATTATTACTAAAGAAAGTAATCACCTAGAAAGAAACATATTTTCTGAGCCTTGAATTTAAATGTCAGTTTTGGGAAAGCTTCCAGATAGGTGGAAAAGAATTAATCGGTGTTGGAGAAGGCTTTTTATGTCTGTGCAAAATATTCCCCTGCCTCTTACCCTAATTCCTCCAGGTCACTCTCTGTACCTTTGCTCCTTTTGGCATCCAGAGGCTGTTCCACACCTATGGCCATTTTATTTGTGCTTGCATACCACTGACTGTAGCACTGTTTGTCATTTCTGACCTGTGTGCCGCAGGTTCCCCATCAGTGACATAAGGGTTTAGTTAATATACTGCATTTTATAGCTTCATGAATAAAATAAAAATGTCCTGATCAAATAGACTGTAAGCCTGGCAGGATATAGGTAATGCACTACTAAACACAAGCATCTCCACTACTGATTAGATTAGTACCTTTGGACACTAACTTAACATATATATTTAATAACAGTAATAAAACTAATTCCATTATATTCCAAGCACACTAAAAAGGTAGCTTTGAAATGCTTTTGGCATTGATCAGTTCTTTTGAATTGCCGTATAATTATATAAATGGTTTTATGCACTGAATGATGTTAACTTACTTGTCCTCCTGCTGATTTTGGGTGCAAAAGATGTATCAGGTGGCCACATGTGCCTATGTTTAACTGGGGTCAATACTATCTTAGTTAGCTAACTAGGATATATGTACGACATACACATATCTTTCTAGGTGAATCAGAGCTACCTGCTGGGTGCATGGTGGACTATATATTGCTAAAGGCTAAGTGGAAGATATTCTGCACCGTAAGCATGAAAAGACATGTTCTATCCCTATAGTGTGAAATTCCAGCTGCAGATAGTGTAGACTAGAGGAATTATCACAGAATCTCAAGAAACCACAGCTTTGTTGCAGTAATTTCTTTTTTTATCTCTTCTGCTGTTTATCAAAGGACTGCCACGAAGTAGGAGGCTCTCATCTTGATTTCTCACTGAAATTAAGAGAAGCAGTTTTGTGTACATCTTCCTGAACACTTTCTGAAACACTCCAGCTGGCATGATAATTTGCGAGCTATACTTATTCAGCTGCTAAATTGTTTTTAAACTGTATTCCTTGCATCGATTGTGTTCTGGTCTCCTAAATGAAACAGCTGTGGATGTATTTACAGTCTGAGAAAGCTGGACCAGTGATAGAAGCTTGCAGTTTTAGTCATCACTCATTGGCTGACGTAAAGGCAAAACCAATGGGGACCATGTGCTTACTCTCTCTATGGTCTCTAACTCTGCCCATGTGTTGCCATTTAACTTGGATGGATCAGAGAAGTCAGCATTCAAGGCTTCTGATAATTCAGGTCTGTGAGGGCATATTAAGTCCCAAACATCATAAGGACAGATTGGCAAAGACGTCAGAAAATAGAGCTATATATTCATGGAAGTGGTGAAATATAAAACAGTCTTACAAAGCGAAGAATGAAATGCAAAAACAAGGATCACAAGTTATCTAGTGATGGGTCTGTAATTAAAAAAAAATCTAAAATCCACAGTTTGTTTTCAAGTGTCCTGAAATTCTGTTGCCTCATCCAGGCCTTCCTACAAATCCTTGTACAAATATACTAAAGTTGCTTCTGAAACTTTAGTGACTACAGAGAAAATGTTCCTGGATTTGTATTTATTTAAAGAATTCCCTTTATAACAACAAACTCATGAATGTCTTGAGAATACTTTATTCCTGTGTTTGGTTTAGAAGACAACCTCTAACTGATGGCAATTRTCATAGAGTGTAACCAAAAGACGGCAGCAGTCCAATATTTTTTTCCTACCAAGTAGACAAGAGACTGGGTTTATTTACTGTTTTATGAGCATTACTGTGTTATTGGAAAGGAAGAATGCTATGGATGCTATTTCCTATTGGAAAGGAAGTGATTTTTTAAAACAATTTGAGAGGTAAAAAATGCTTCACAGTTTTTGTGTAAACATAACTGCAAGCTTACTTTTATTAAATTGCTATTAATTGGACACTGCCTCTAGGATGCGGCAAGCAGAGAACAAACCACATTGAGAGGAGGCACTTGTCAGACCAAGTAGAAGTGTGTTCGGTTAAACACTTTCATGCGGGACAATTCCCAGATGGGACTTTGCCCTATAGTGACAAAAAGACCCAACCAGACCCCCAAAAAAGAATTTGCTTCCCAAAACATGAGGAACTGGAGAGGGGACCACAAAGACTGACTGAGGCATGTTTCCCTATCCTTTAACAGTGAACTTGTCATTATTTCTAGTGTGCGATCTTAATACCTGTGTGCTTCAACTTTCCTGGTGACGTTCGCAAGCGAAATGACTAGATTAATGACATGATCTTCACGGGCCTTCCCAAAGCCCGGTGAGGTCAGGGAAAAGGTTCCCAGCGACTTCATTTGTTTCCGAATCAGCTGCAGCCTGGTGGCATCCCAAAAGTGCCTGAAATTATGCAATGCACAAATATGCACCTTATGCTGGGTTTTGGATTATCAGAGCAGTTGAGGAAGCCATAACAAAACAGAAGCTACCTCTCTTTGGGAAAAAAAAACCTAGGGAAGTAAGTGTTTATTGGGCTTACAGTGCAGAAAAATTCCCAAAGAACAAAACCAAAATAACCAAGCACTCAAACAAAAAAGGCTTTACCCCCAGCCCCAAGCATTTTCAAGTTCAAACACCTCACAAATCAAAGCACGTAACATTTTCCAAAACATAGAAAATCCCTTAGGAAAAGGTTTCGCATAATCACAAATTTCCTTACAGGAGATTGCTCAACAACTCTTAAGCAACATTTCCATTATGTGCAAAGCAAAACCAAAAGCTTGTAGTGTTCCAGCATGCATTCACTTGCCGCTGTAACTGAGAGTCTGTTCTTAGTCTGCTTTACTCTCAGCTCCTTTGTAAGGTGAATGTGAATTAGGAACGTAATCCTGGTAACTGATCTTCAGTTGTGAAGTGGCGTTATCACCTTTTTAATGCTTTTCATATATTTCAGCAGGACTAATGCCTGATATTCAACCACTGTGGTACACCACTGCGGAAACAGTTTGGGTAGCTGAAGGCTGTCCTGATCAGGGACCATTTATTCATTTATTTTAAATGATGAAAATCCCACTAGCATTTTCCTCTGACTTAGTATATATTTTTGGTAGCTCAAGGTTCCAGGCTGAAGATAGACATGGGGAATAAATAAAAGAAACAAGTACAATGTGTGATTCATATACTTTTGGCTTCAGAACAAAATCAGTTTGTCCAAAGGAAGCAGGGTGAGTAGGACTTGCTTCTTCCTTTTCCTTAAGATTTTAAGAGAAAAGCTACAGGAGAAAAAGGTCACAAGGACTCCGCTAGGTGAAACGCGATGGAAAATTTGCCTGCCTTTTTTACAACTGTCACCTTTTTTTCTGCCTTTTGACTTACCCTGATATTGGATAATTCTAATTATACAACTCTGAATTGCTACTGAATTTTATTTCAGAAGGGGAAAAATGAATTTATTCTTTGTACCAGCAAAAGAAGGTTTAACCTCCTGCAGAAATTCTAGTTCTTTCCTTCATCTCCCTGCTGTTATTTTTTAGGCAACTGCTATCTGCGGATGTGAAGGCATACCTTGGTTTATTCACAGGCCTGCAGTCTCACAGTGCTCCTCTCAATTAGTGCAGTGCAGTTAGCATCGAGCCAAATTTACAAGCCAGGAGAGTTTGACATCAGCGGGAGTAGTCTCAGAAAGGAGCGTATAATGTGACTCCAGAAGAGGCACATGAACTCCTCAAGCTCTTTGTTAAATAAACAAAATGTTGATGTTTGTGGTGAGTTAAACATCTGCATTTCACCTTGAGCATTAAGAGAACTTTGAAAATGCAATTTCCCCTGTTTTTATTAAATTCAACAGTTTGACAAAATTGGCCATCAGAAGTACTTCTGAAAGGAGTGACCAATAAAGAATGGTGTCTTTTATTGTATTGGAAAAACAGATGTACTAACCTTTTTCTGCTTTTGGTGGCTCACACATGTACACTTTGTGTGGATGGTGGTTCCATTGCTGGTCTTAGTAACTGCGTTTACTTTTTGTACTAATGTGGTCATTAATTTATATGTTAAAATTCAAGGCTTTTCTTCTTGAGAAAAAGTTGTATAGGAAGAGGAAAAAAGAGTATCAGTCTCATAGTTATCCTTAAGCTTAAAGATTGTTTTACTTTATTTTTTTCAGGAGGAGTTTCAACATGATCATCCAATTTTTTTTTCAAAAAAAGCAAAAGCATGAAATTATTTAGAAATTTAAATATCTTCTGAAAAACATTTGAGAAAACCTGGACTATCATATTAGTTTACATTAAACCCCAGCAGAATTAAAGATGTGTGTGATTTATTTTTTTTTTTTTTTTTTAATAGCTTTGACTAACTTTTTTTTTTTGGTGAACAATTTACTTCTCAAAATACACTATTTCAGACAATGCAAGATGAAGAAAAATATGTCCCGGGAAACTATTGTAATATTTCCAAAAAACATTTGATATCTGAATTTGATTGACAAAGAGATTTGGATGCCATTCATAAAACTGAAGTCTGCTGAACAGGGTTTGGTCTCACAATGTCCTGGTCTACTGCTCTGGTCTACTCGTGGGATGAAGACCTAGAGTAAAGTTTCTTCTTGGAGTGAACAGGGCAGTATTAATACTCAAGTAACCTAAATTTTGGATGATTTTCCAACAGAAAAAGGTGAAACGTCRTTGTGAGCTTGTTCCTTATTTCATGTAATCAAGGAGAAAAACAGTGTAACTCAAAAGCTGAGGAGAGGAAACTCTGAAAGAAGTTCAGAAGGCAGGAGCTGACAGCAGTCCCCTGAGGTTGAACATGTCACTTGTCACTAATCCAGGCAAGCAGTGTTGGCCACAGCTGGCTCCTTTCTTCTCCTAGAGAAGGGTTCAGAGGACACAGCCAGCACATTCCCGCAAAAGCCAGCCCTGCTCCCTCACGTACCCAGGCCTAGCATGGGAGCGGTCCTTGGACCGCCTGCAAGTCATCTGTGATCCAAGAGCAACAGGATCACCACCTTTGGTACACAGGGTCAGGGACATGAAGTGGTTTTTTTTTTCTTGATTGCTTTCTGACTCTGGCTTGCTGGCATTATTAAGTATATCTGATTTGTTTCTGCTTGAATGAAATGTTTTGTTTAATCTCAAATGATCTGTCTTAATTAGCTGAGTATGTGCAAACATTTCAGTTTGGGATGGATCCAAAACAATAACCAGTAACTTTTTTTTTCTGTTGGCTACCGAACCAAAAAAATTCAATTTTTTACATGGTTTCTGTTTTAACGTCAGCTGCAGAGGAACTTGTAGGATTATGCCTTTGTTTGAACCTGAAAATCAACATGAAATGTGAAGCTATGGATCAAAATCAAAGCAAGCTCAGAGAAGCAACCAGGATAGAGAAGAGAGGGTAGTTTGCTGTTTTAGATGTATTTCTTTCTTTCTGATACACTGGCTTTCAATCTGAATTCATATCGGAGTCTCTTAAAAGTTGATATTGTTTGGGATTCCTTTGATTGTGTATAGAAATAGAGCTAGAAGGTCAGTTCTGGATATCGAACCTAGTCTGGTTTTAGGTGATGCACACATTCTGGTTCAGGATAGTGTTCATTTGTCATTAAATGTGAGCAGCAGGCTTAGATCAGAACATTATGACAGGTTTTAAACTTGTTAAAAGTCAGCAGTTTTTTGGACCAGAGCTTCATATTTTAAGTTAGCATCAGAGTGACAACTTCCAGCCAGTGTGAGCTTCAGTGTCTTCAACTGGGATTTCCAGATCAGGTACATCACTAGTAAAGGTAAAATATAATGTGGAGAAGGAGACAGGATGAAAGACAGACAAATAATGTTTCATGTTTGTCTTACAATAATGTAGTAGAGAATAGGAATGGAAATAGCACTGTCAGAAGCTATCCAACACGAACATGATTTAGGGAGATGAATGAGAGCTTTGGCTGTATCTTGTTGCAGAAAGGAGTCAGATGCATGATGGAAAACCCATGTCGCCTCTCCTGTGGAGCCAAGCAGAGGCTGTGGTTTCTTCTGCCCCTTATGGTGCGTTTACTTCTGAAGTGGTTGATTCTCAGATGGAAAACAGGAATCAAAAAAATCCATTCTTCTTTGTCCAAGCACAAATTAAATAACTGCGATTTGCTTTATCTGCTGTGGCATTGGAGAGATGGAAATAGCTTGCTTAGGTGCTGGTTATGGGTGCACTCACCCCTGCTTCTTTCTCCTCCTCTTCAAGCCCTCCACTATCTCAAGCTGTCAGTTGATATATTGGCAACTGAATTAAATGCATACAAATACTGTTATTTTGCATTGTAGTCACAGGAACAATATTAAAGCAGTTACCCGGTAAATTCAGCTTGGACTAAGTGGAACATACCTGCCAAGACTAGCTCATATGAAGAATGCGGTAAAGAATATGAAGTRAAGTTAGAAGGTGATGTTTTGGGTAGGCTAGATATGTCATTAGGGTCAGTCCAGGGGTCATTTTTGATAAATGATCAATATTATTAGTTTTATGGATTTTACTTTTTTTTTTTTATTATACAGGAATTACAGCCAAAAGTCGTAACTGCACGTTGCATATCTTTGAAAAGACTACACTGAAAAATTTAACAGTCCAAATTACACTTTTGAAGCACTGCAAAATATAATATAGACTTCCCGTCAGACCCACTTATGTCTGTCTCCAAGTCCAGAGTGTCAGATCACATTCAGGTTTTCTCAACAGCAAGGAGGGCTTGGAATGTAACTGAAAGAAAACAAAACCTGATGCACAAGTTCTATGGAAAACAGTGAGTAAGTCAGCAGCCACGCTTTCTGGGAAACCTTTCATTAAAAAAAAAAAAAAAAAGATAATTTAGTCAGCTAAGAGAATCTTATACTGTAGAAAAATGAAATTTCTCTAAACAAGTGGGTCTTTGTGGTACTGATTTGATGATCATATTGAAATGTTTGAAGGTACTGCTAGTGGCCAATATTTGCTCCCAGTGCTGGCCTATGTCCTAACGCCCTGCACTGGCTGTGCTGATGGGTTTGCTAATCTGGGTACAGAGCTGAAACTCTTTTGCAAGCGTCAGTTTCACAGCATTAACTCCAGCTTTATATATACTTCTTAGCCTGTAAGATATGAGGTCCTGACACAGCATTATCCACTTTCCATCTGCCTTCCCATTCTCATACTTCTGCTCCAAAGCAGTGCTGCAACAATTATACTGGAGGCATGGGGAGAGGAAACTGCAACTTCTTTTTCTCCTCCGAAATTGCCTGCAAACTAATCCCCACTTAAGCTTTACACTGCAAGCTATTTATTACAGAGGAAAGGTTGTCTTAAGATCTTGAGTCGATAATTTTTCTCCAAGTTTTTCTGTTAGCTTCTCCTGTGAAAACAGTTTTATTAAAAAAAAAAAAAAAAGGCAGGCTAGCTCACCAACTGTCACATCACATGCCTCACTCTACATGTACTATATAGATTACTTTCTCTAATTCTTGGTAGATAAGATATCACTATGTAAGGAGAATCAAAGAAAAGTAATGGTTGGGAAAAAGTTGGGTCAGTTATTTGTGAAGTTGTGGAGTTTTTTCCCTCCTGTCAATAGTTAAATTGATTTTATAATGGTAATGCCAACAACAGTTGGGATATGAGTGCAACATGATGGTCTCCATTTGATTATTGTACTCTGGTTTTCAGCTGCCAATAATCTTCACCAGTATTAGTTGTACCTAACACCCTTATTGTTATTTTTACAAAAGATAGCAAGGATTGGACTGAGCTCCCTTCTCTACAGGTGATCAGATCAGGATTAGAATACACTGGCAGGGCAATGTGGTAATACCAACTCGTCACCTCTTACTTGGTTATGATTTACTCAGTCCTAATTCCCAAATTTTCTACCCTCAAAGTAAATTACATTATTAGTTTATAATTTTTTTTTCCTACAGTCATGCAACTGTAACTCAATGAATTCTATCAGTCTCTGCTTTATTTCCTATTTTCACTGTTAAACAAAAGTGAAATCATGACTAGGAGGCCAAACATGATGCAGTGGGAATAAATATATGGGATTTTTTTTTTCAGGATACTTGCAGTATCTTTTCTTTAAGTGCTCCAATATTATTTTTCACAAAAAGTCAAGAGAATAATTTGACTATTCCATTGTAACTTTTCCATCTTGTGAGTGGATTTTATTCTTAGTGCATAGAACAGAAAACAGAATAAATTTCTAGCTTCATAGTTTGTCCAATTACCTGTTGTCAAAAACAGATAATATCTTAAAGGGCAAGCAATGTAAATAATGGCCTAATGCTTTTAACTGAATTTGGATAGTTTCCTTTAAAAACTTTGCCTCCTGCAGCAAACTTTTAATTCTATACTAAAGTAGAAACGGAGTATAAATGTTGCTTTGAGTAGAATAATGTAGAACCAAATATAAGCCTCCTGCCTACCATAGTGAGCTGTGCAAAATATGCAGTGGGATTTCGGTCAGGAAATTGAGAGATTAAGAATAGAATTGATGTCTCTTTGCCAGAGGGAATAATCAGAGTCTTTATTGTGTGTTTTAACACTCCAGATAAGGCAGCTGAAGTTGGTCTTTTTCATACTGATTCAACGAAACCTCTTGATTTAGGATCTTTGGGGTTTTTTTTGGATGGCATTGCATGTTGAATCACAGTTACCAAAAAAGGGTGAGTGATGATGTCCAATAGATTAGTAACTAAGACTTCAAAATGGAAATACAGAATTATTACATATGCAAGTCTTATGGAAAATGTAACATGAAAACTCAATGTGCCCTTACATACAATGCAGGCAAATAAGAATGGTAGTACTGTAACAGACTCTTGGTAAGCTATGGTTATTTATATTCACACCCCTAAATGTAACCGTTGAAACTCTGGAAGGCATTATCCTTAAGCTTTCCCTGGATTTTTCTCATCAAGAATATATTGTAAAAATAATGTTATCATCCTGAGACAAAGAGTTGGAATATATTAACCTAATATGATAGGATTGTTAGAAATATTAACCATTGGTCTGAGTCATCACTTTCCACTATAATTCTGAACTGCACTGGCAGTAACCAGTACAGACTTTGGTACATACTTGGTAACAGATCTAACAGATACAATGACTTTGAAGCTGGGATTAGGAATGTAAAAAACACCCCAAAAACTAGTCATACATGGACATAGATCAAAGTCTAGAATAGAACAAAATACGTGTCTCTTGAGTCTGGATTTCCATTTGTTTTTTACAAGATAGGTGTTGGAGAATCTGTGTTTTATTTCCCTAGTAATCTCAGAATGAAAGTAGCTGGGTTTATAAAGAATAGCCTTACATTTGGTTACAATGTAAATATGAATTTTTTTTTTTTTATTCAATGGTCTGGTTTTCAGTAGTTTGAATTATCGAAGCTCCTCTRATTTCTCTTGAAGAATACTTTTGAAAGTGCTAATTACTTCAGATATTTCTTCCATCTTCTCCTGGTGTTGGCACTTTATATGAATTCTTTTAATGTTATATTATAAAACATCCTATATTTATTAATAGCATATATATGGTTAACAGTGTTTAAAAGAAATCGCTCTAAAGTGCAAAAGTTCTGTGGTTTACATTTTATCATGGCACATTGTGAACTGCAGATTTCTAAGTACTCTGTCCAGGGCCGTCTCTGAAAGAACATCCTGGTCCTAGCATCCAGGATGAAATGTGCGTTAGGTTAGGTAGAATTTATGAGAGTGGTTTAAAGGGTTTAATTTTGTCTTATATATGTTATAGTTTCCAGAAGCTTATGAAGAAGAACAGAGTGAATCATTTGCCTTGATTAGACTATAAAATTACCTGGGTTTGTACCTGAAAACAGGTGTCCATGATGGCTGCTGGTTCAGGGATGAAAGAAGACAGAGGCAACAGGCGGGGATAAGGCGGTCAAGGATGTATAGAGAATAGAGGAAAGACAGGAAAAGATTACTGAGGTGAAAAAAGGATAGGAAAGGCATTTGCTAAATGGCTAAAGGTCTGTTCATATAAGAAAACTGCGGACAGAGATGAGGTGGCAGCGTGAGCAAATCCACAATCTGAATAAGAACAGCTCAACTGGGCTGACAGACGTTGAGCTCTTTTCAGCTGTGTTTCATTTTCCTTCATCTGTTAACCAGGGAACAGGTATTATTTCATTTTACACACGGGGATCAGAGGCAGAGAGAGATTTATTTAAGGTCATCCAGGAAGTCTACAGCAGAACAGGGAACTAAACCAGGAATTTCTGAGTTCCAGACCGGTATGCTAACCATGGAACAGCTCATTTCCTCTCTATGGGAGCTTCTGCTGCCAAATTGCATTAGATGAGAACAAGTCCCTCTTGTTTACATTTCTTTAAAACAAACCTTCATTAGGACTGGATTCAATACATCACAAATACATTATCAAGATTACCATGAAATGTTTAATAAATCTCTAAATCCTAATGATAGGATTGGCTGCTGATGTAAATGAAAACGAGATCACAAGATTCAGGAAAAAAGCAAGTAAGAGTTATCTGAGGAGAAAAGTAAGGTTATTTTCTGATGCAAGGAAAAAGAATTGAAAAAAACTCTGAGAAGTTTCTCTGAATTAGGAAAAACTTGTTTGTGTGATTGAATATGCCAGAATAATTTAAAAGTTCATTTATTATGAAATAAAATCTGCTTGTTTGAATACTGTGTCTCCACAAATCCCCTGAGGCTGTTTACATAAAGGAAAACAGTCTGCCAATGTTAAACATTTTACTCACTTCCCTCATTTCCCAGTTCTTTCTTAAGAAAAAAAAAAAAGAAGAAAAAAAAGAAAAAGGAAAAAGAAAAAAACTTTTGTGCAATGCTCTTAAACTTACGGAGATCACACTGTTGCAAGAGCCAACTGTCGCCTAGCTGCTGTCCTCCACAAAGGATGTTGCTCAAGTCATTAATGGAAAAAACCTGTGCTTTACAAACAACAAAAAGAAAACTGTTTATGTTGAGCATTATGGATCCTTACTAGATTATAAGTGTCGCTTAACACCTTGAATACACTGTAGTGATGCTCTTCATTTTTAGGGAGACAGTGCATTTGCACCGCAGCTCCAGGAAAAACAGCTCTGTGTTTACGTGTCTATTACTGTTCCTGCACATACGTCAGGTTATGGTTTCGGTATGGTAACTGTACAGACACACCCAATCTGTCTTCTATTTTCTTGTTTTCCTAGGCACTTATATACTCCAGTTATCACCATATCCCTTTCAAAATGTTTTCTGTCTTTTCCCTCATTTTTTAATGAAGGTTTTTCTAACTGCACTAAATTTAGGTCTCCATATTGCCAGTATTATTCCTTCCATAGCTCTTGCTCTAATGACAGCCATGCAGCCTGGTCTGTATTTTGACTGTGAGTGAACAGCCGTTCATTCCTTTGGCTGAGTGCAGTCCTGGCCCTGCTGAAGTTGATGGGGGTTCTGTCTTTGACTTCCATGAGGTTTGACTGTCAGCCTGTGCCTCAAATAAGTGTCAGAAGGTTCCCAGTGACAGCAGCTAAAGCCTAGGGATTTGACTAAATGTGTCTGCAAAGCTGGCATCGCAGTCAGCTCTGCTTATGTGATGAGACAGGTGAATATGCCTTGTGGATGTCCAATGGTAGTCACATGTACATATGGATTGGGATAAATGTGGGATTTGTTCATAAACTGACAACAATGTTAAAAAAATGACTCTTCATTTAAACATTTTGCAAATTTTCTTGTTTTTTGTGTTATTTAGGATCCAGCAGCCAAAATCTAGGTATAGAGAAATGGGTGAAAGTACTTCATCTTGGCCTTTTCTGCTCTCTCATAGTTGTGAAAACATATGTCTCTTTAAAAATAAATGTCTGAGTTTCTCTTGCTGCCCAAAAGAACATTAAATGTTTGTTTAATGTTTATCAGAAAAATACAGATATAAAACTTCTTTTACACATGCACTTGTTCCTTTCTACCCAACACTGGAAACTTATCTTGCCATCATAAATCTATATTAGGAAGGGGAGATATGGTGTTTGTAAGCATCTTCAGGCTTACGTTCCCTTTCCTTAACTTTTCCCCTCACAGCATATGGTATATTAACTGTGCTGTTTGGTTGCTGCCTTTATGTTACTCTCGCCAAAATATTTCTGTATGCTTCCTGGTCTCTGTTACTCTTCAATTAAATACCACACGCTTCCCTCCTATCCTATTAGTGCATCCACTTGTTCTTCTCTTAGCTCCCTCTTCTGTTTTGTTTGGCAACAATTTTCTTTTCTTTGCCAGGCTTTTGGCTCTATGTACATTTTTTTTGTGTGCTTCAACAGGACATATCACAGGGGAACAGTATCCTAAAGCTGTTCTCACAAATCCTTCGGGGAAGGCAGGATGATGTGTTGGGCCAAGGAATACACGGTTTTGTCTTTGGCAGGTAAGCGCTGATTATTCTAGGCCAGCTGTTTTCCCTGTTTCCTTATCTACAGTTTTGGTACTTGCACAATTTCTCTCTCTCAGCGCTTTAACAAAGAATAAGAATTCTGGACATGCATCATCAATCTCCAAGACTAGAATAGGCTCCAACACCAGAACATTATTTCTCAATTTTATCCATCATCTTGTTTTATATCAATCTTCCCAATAATTTACAGCACTGCTGTGTCTGTCAAGATGAGTCTTCTGCTGTGTTTAAAGGTGATAATTCTAGTATCTGAGTGGAAATGGTGTGTCTTTGTCAGTGGAAAAAAAAAAAACCAACCCCAAACTACGTCCAGTCTCAACCCTTTTTCTTATATCAGATCTTTCTCTATATTGTTGATAAGGGCAAAACTGGTCCTCATTGCAAAGATTAATTATCAACCAAGATGCTGATGTTGTAATGCATAGTCTGTTTTCAGTTGTGCTAGGAAACCTCAGATCATACAAGGGCTCTGCTGTATGGCAGGAAAACCTGTAAAGCAACACTGGCTGCAAACTGCTTGGGCTGGAATTGGAAAGCTGCAATTTTTGTTGGAAAGTATCTTCCCACCAGTAAAGTCCCTTCTGCTCTTTAGCTCAGTGGGTTCCCATACAATGTATTGCAATCTGACTTCTCAGAATTGGGAACAGGGTGAATGTGGGCACATATTGCAAACTCTGTTTTGATAAATAGATACGATTGAGCTCCCTAGAATGGGGCTGGTAAAATAGTAGCTATTTTTCAAGTGGTTAAATGATTTCACTGCTTTATTGCTATCAATTATGATGGAAGTCAGGTCCTTGGTCTACTTGACCACTTTTGAAAATGAGCCTCTTTTCAATTTTTCTGGTAAGATTGGTTTGGAGATTTTGTGTCTTTTCCTTGGTGCTGTGATGCTGATTGAGAAATGGAGATTCTGCTCAGGTATAATAAAAGTTAGGTCGAGCTCATGGCTAATCTTTCAGAATCTCCTGGTGCACAGGTTTCATGTAGATAGTGAACAGTCAGTTTGGATTATCTCCTCCTGGAAGAACCAGGTTAATACATCAGGAATCTAGCAATGATTGCCAAAGAAACTCACAAGAAATCCACACCACAAGACAGGCAGTTTGAAGGTGATGTCTCAGCAGTTGTGTATTCTTTTGGACTTTAAAGAACCTTCATGGGAAAAGAGGCTCCACTGAGGCTGTTATTAAAGATTTTATTCTCTCCTCCCTATTTTTTAAGGAACTTTTCCTGATCAGAAATAATTTCACAGAAGATAAACTTCTCATCAACTCTTAGCAGAATGAGGTTACCACTTATGGAGACAGAAAAGTTAATGGCAGAATGAACTGAATTCTAAGAAAGGCTACAGTAGCTCTTACATTGTACCATTTTTCTGATCATTGAAGAAACTATATAGGTTTCATTAAAAAGAAGAACACTTTTAGATTTGGAGAGGCAATCAATAAGAGACACACATTATTTTAAAACAATAATTTAATTTCCATAAAATTCAACCAGCCATTCTAGATCCAGTGGTGACACTGATTACTTCAGTAGGCAGGTGATGATGGCAACTATTTAATATAGAATCATAGAATCATAGAATAGTTTGGGTTGGACGGGACCTTTAAAGGTCATCTAGTCCAATACCCCTGCCATGGGCAGGGACATCTTCAACTAGATCAGGTTACTCAAGAGCCTTGTCCAACCTGACCTTGAATATTTCCAGGGATGGGGCATCTACCACCTCTCTGGGCAACCTGTTCCGGTGTTTCACCACCCTCAGCGTCAAAAATTTCTTCCTTATATCTAGTCTAAATCTACCCTCTTTTAGTTTAAAGCCATTCCCCCTTGTCCTGTCTCAACAGGCCCTGCTAAAAAGTTTGCTGCCATCTTTCTTATAAGCCCCCTTTAAGTACTGAAAGGCTGCAATACGGTCTCCCGGAAGCCGCCTCTTCTCCAGGCTGAATAACCCCAACTCTCTCAGCCTTTCTTCATAGGAGGGGCATGGAATGCCCTTCATTTTTGTGGCCCTCCTCTGGACCCGCTCCAACAGGTCCGTGTCTTTCTTATGCTGAGGGTTCCAGAGCTGGACGCAGTAGTGCAGGGGGGGTCTCACCAGAGCAGAGTAGAGGGGCAGAATCACCTCCCTTGACCTGCTAGCCACGCTTCTTTTGGTGCAGCCCAGGATACGGTTGGCATTCTGGGCTGTGAGTGCACATTGTTGGCTCATGTCCATCTTTTCATCCACCAGTACCCCCAAGTCCTTCTCGGCAGGGCTGCTCTCAACCCCTTCATCCCCCACCCTGTATTGATACTGGGGGTTGCCCCGACCCAGGTGCAGGACCTTGCACTTGGCCTTGTTKAACCTCATGAGGTTCACACAGGCCCACTTCTCCAGCTTGTCCAGGTCCCTCTGGATGGCACCCCGTCCCTCAGGCCTGTCAACCACACCACTCAGCTTGGTCTCATCTGCAAACTTGCTGAGGGTGCACTCGAGCCCACCGTCTATGTCATTGATGAAGATATTAAACAGTACCAGTCCCAATAYGGACCCCTGCGGGATGCCACTCATCACCAACCTCCATCTGGACATKGAGCTGTTGACCACTACCCTCTGGATGTGACCATCCAACCAATTCCTCACCCACCGGACAGTCCACCCATCAAATCCATACCTCTCCAGTTTAGAGAGAAGGATGTTGTGGGGGACCGTGTCAAAGGCCTTACAGAGGTCCAGATAGATGACATCTGTAGCCCTTCCCATGTCCATTGATGTAGTCACTCCATTGTAGAAGGCCACTAGGTTAGTCAGGCAGGACTTGCCCTTGGTGAAGCCATGCTGGCTTCTCGAATCACCTCCCTGTCCTCCATGTGCCTTAGCATAGCTTCCAGGAGGATCTGTTCCATGATCTTCCCAGGCACAGAGGTGAGACTGATTGGCCTGTAGTTCCCCGGGTCTTCCTTTTTCCCCTTTTTAAAAATGGAGGTTATGTTTCCCCTTTTCCAGTCAGTGGGAACTTCACCGGACTGCCACGACTTCTCAAATGCGATGGATAGTGGCTTAGCAACTACATCTGCCAGTTCCCTCAGGACCCGCGGATGGATCTCATCGGGTCCCATGGACTTGTGCACCTTCAGGCTCYTTAGATGGTCTYGAACCTGATCTTCTCCTACAGTTGGCAGCTCTTCATTCTCCCAGTCCCCGCCTTTGCCATCTGCGGTTTGGGCGGTGAGGCTCGAGCACTTGCTGGTGAAGACTGAGGCAAAAAAGTTATTGAGTACCTCTGCCTTCTCTGTATCCTGGGTAACCAGGTCTCCCGTTTTGTTCCGGAGAGGGCCCACATTTTCCCTTGTCTTCCTTTTATCCCCGACATACCTGTAGAATCTTTTCTTGTTGCCCTTGATGTCCCTGGCCAGATTTAATTCTATCAGGGCTTTTGCTTTCCTAACCTGATCCCTGGCCGCTCGAACAATTTCTCTATATTCCTCCCAGGCTACCTGTCCTTGCTTCCACCCTCTGTAGCCTTCCTCTTTGTGTTTGAATGTGTCCAGGAGCTCCTTGTTCATCCACGTAGGCCTCCTGGTGTTTTTGCTTGACTTCCTCTTTGTTGGGATGCATCGTTCCTGAGGTTGGAGGAGGTGATCCTTGAATATTAACCAGCTTTCTTGGGCCCCTCTTCCCTCCAGGGCTTTGTCCCATGGCACACTACCAAGCAGATCCCTGAAGAGGCCAAAGTCTGCTCTCCTGAAGTCCAGGGTAGTGAGCTTGCTGCGCACCCTCCTCAGTGCCCTAAGGATCTTGAACTCCACCATTTCATGGTCACTGCAGCCCAGGCTGCCCTTGAGCTTCACATTCTCCACCAGCCTCTCCTTGTTGGTGAGAACAAGGTCCAGCATAGCACTTCTCCTCGTTGGCTCCTCTACCACTTGGAGAAGGAAGTTATCATCGACACATTCCAGGAACCTCCTGGATTGCTTATGTCCTGCCATGTTGTCCCTCCAACAGATAGTGGGGTGGTTGAAGTCCCCCATGAGGACCAGGGCCTGTGATCGTGAGGCTGCTCCTATCTGCCTATAGAGGGCCTCATCCGCTTGGTCTTCCTGGTCGGGTGGCGTGTAAGAGACCCCCACCGTAATGTCACCTGTCCCTGCCTTCCCTTTAATCCTGACCCATAAGCTCTTGGTCAGCTCTTCATCCATCCCCAGGCAGAGCTCCATGCACTCCAGCCGGTCATTGACATAGAGGGCGACACCCCCTCCTCAATATCCATTGAAATAATCATTGAGGTGGAATCAGGAATCTTTTCATGCCTCAACATTTGATTGTTACTACTATCCAGGGCAGAAAATTTTAAAGAAAAAAAAATCAGGTAGAGATGGATACTGTGCCTAGTACTAGACTGTAACAAAGAAATAATCAAAGTAAAGGAATTTGATAAATGGGTACTACAGTATTTATTCAGAGGCTGTCGCAATGAATATGTCTGAAGTTATCACAAGGAGGCAATCTGGAGATTTAAACACAGAAAAAATGGCTAACATGAGTCAGATGATCCATGGAAACTGTTTGCACTCTATTAGTCTGCAGCCAAGGCAAAGCATTGGACATAACTTCTTTCCCTGCAGAAGGGACAGAACCAGATAACTGTTTTTGATCCAGAGGACCTGCAGTTCCTTTGGTAGAATGTTCAGCAGCAGCATGTAAGCACCATTTATGTTTATTGATGAAAGGTGCTGACCCCAGTTTTGAAGAAGCCCAAAACCAAGCACTGAGCATCTTTAACTTCTCTACTTACAGAAACCATCTCTTTCACACTTCTGGGATAAACGTATGCTTTGACTACACTTGGTTAGAACTGTGAGACTGAACACAACAGAGTCATTTTTCCATTTAGGTTTTTGTGAAGGGGACCTAAATCTGTCCCATACTTGGGAAAATCAAACATTTACAACACAGTGGTGCAGGAATGTCAGTTACTCACGTGGCAGCCCTTCAGTTAAAAAAAAAAAAAAAAAAATTCTGGCTGTTTTCACGTGTTATGATGAAGAGGTTGAGACAGCAAAACCTACACCCTGCCAAGTTGTGACCCCCCATCAAGGTTAATTTTATGATCAATACAGAACACCAAAGATCATGCACTTTATGACATTTAATCAAAATTTAGGGAAATTGGATGAGATGTAGACTATTGCTGCTCAAACCTGTTGGAATTACTCTTTTCCAAATTCATTAATGACTCTCTGCTGAGTGCTTGATTCGCAACATACTGAATGTGATTCAAATGTTTAGGTTCCTTGCAGTCTATGGATTAGGTTTTGTGTGAACTATGAGAAAACAAGGAGCATGAAATATAAATGTCAGCTGTAACAGTGGCTGGTGGCAGCAAAATTAAGACTGTGTTAGAATTTTAATTCCTTCTTTCCTGAGTGAATTACTCAGTCAAATTCAGGCCCACTGGAAAAAAAAAAAGAAGACAGACTGAAAAAAAAGAAAGGCAGAAATTGAATTTCTGATGCCTATATGGTCCTGTCAACATTACACACATGGGACAAATGCGTAGTAGCATGAATTTGACCTTGAGTTAACTATATTTCAGCATAATTGTAAATAGTATGAGCTGATTTAGGTATAATATTTCATGAGGAATTGCCATTCACAGTTTACTAAAACAGGTATTATATTTTCTCCCTCCTATTTTTTAGATCAATTTTCTAACCAGGGGAGGGTTTTTGGTGTATTGCTTGCTATAAGTGATTTTAAAATTTTTTTTTCTTCTGATCTTCAAGCCTGAACTCTCTTACAAAACAAAACCCAAATTGTTTCTTAGTATTATAATTGTCCTCAGACTTGGTAGCCTGCCCTCCCACTTTGTCTAATTAGGTCACCAGGAGAACCTGAACAATGACATAAGTGGTATTTAAGAGTGCATGACTTTAAGATCTATAGGAACAGAGGTAGGTCTGGTTTATAGCTAAATGTAACACAGACGATCTACACACTGGGTTTGCACAGAATCCTGTTTTGCTGCAGGCAGTCAAGTCAAACAGCAACGTGTGGTTCCCTTGCTTGTATCATTCCTGATTTTCTATTCCTGCACTCTCCTGCCTTAAGAAAAGTTCTCAAGTATTCTCATGCTGCAAAGCAGGTAGAGGAGTTTTCTTGTTCTGATCCTAAAAGAGTGCATTTAACAAAAGGTGTCATTAATAAATGAGAGTCAGAACTAGTTTTGGAACTGGTGGTATTGAATTAGCGCCATTCAAAATAGCGAGTGAAACCTACCCAATGCTGGGAGATGCATTGGCCGAGACTGGATGTAAGCCAAGGAAGGGTCATTCGAACTGCACAGCTGGAACGCTGTCCTTGGGGAAACCCTGTTCCTAAATCTAGCCAAAAAATTATATGCTGCAATCCTGTAGTTTATCAGGGCACTGCAATATTGCCACCTCATTGTGGTTATGCATGAAAGTGTGAAAAACTGTGACAAAGCATTTGCTCTGCTACAGAATCATTTTCATTAGCCAAAATCTATTAGTTTGGAGTAGGATTTTTCTAGAGGATAGCTGATTAAGTTCTTAAACTTTGCAGAGAAATATGCCAAGCAATTGATTTCTTCAAAAATAAAGTGGAATGGAACTTTGAAATGAGAAATTATGGGCAGGTAGATGAATTTTATATAACCCATAAGCTTTTTTTTCTTTTTTTTTTCTTCACTGCTAATCTAAATTATCTCATGTTATAAAGCTGTTGTTGATGTCCTGTATTGTTAAACCAAATTATTTCTGTAGCCCTTGGTTTATTGTCTGTATTCACATGTGAAATTTAGTAGCATGGCTGACTTCTTTGCTAGTATTTCAATGAAGCAAGTTTTAACTACAGTTTCTCTCTTTTACCTTCTGCACCAGCAAGACGCTTGGGTACAGTTTGTCCCCAGAAACATTCTGTGGAAATGTACCAYGATTTTTCTCTGTTTCAGGGGGGGCTGAATTGTGCAGTGGTAAATAACTTAGTTGCTCAGTTGGTAAAACCTAAATGAATGGTGATGCTGTTGCATGGTTATATTCCATGTTCCAAGCTGTAACTCATTTTCCCTCTGAATCAGAAAGCCACCAATTCTAAGGAAATTGATTCTTTAACAGATTTTAATATTTTTAATATTTCTCCTATTTTTTTCCTATTAGCATTTTTAAAACTGCTGTGGTTAACCTGAAAACCTGAGTCAGCAGTGTGACAGTGTGACAGTTTGTGAAGAAGAGGGCTGTGCCATGCGCAAAACAAACTTGTCGCTACTTGGTCAGTGCTAGTGCTGTGTCCAGTTGTGGGCACTGTTTATAGAAAGTGCAGACTAATTTTGCTGTTTGCTCAAGATGATGAAGCAATAGCATGACCATTATGTTCTGGGTCATTAGTTTTTTCTTAAGTCTAACTTTTTTCTATCTGAGTTTTTAAAAAGAAGATTGTCCCATAACCTGTTACTGTTAGTTTTGTTGTTGTTTTTTTTTTTTTTTTTAATTTTTTTNTTGGGTTTCTTTTTTTTTTTAATGCTGGCTCAGTTAGAAAAACTTTTCTCTCTTTTTGGATTCAGCTACAGTTTATATATTCCCCAAAAAGATAACATACATCTTAAGGAGATATTAACAGCTCATGGATATTGATGCATTCCTTCCACAGGTAACCCTGAATATAGCTAAATTGCTACATAGCTAATTAGGGCCTCAGCAATTTATCTCCAGTTTATTATTCTGTTGTCAGCAAATATAAGGACAGAGAACTTAAGCAAAATGTTAAATATTACTTGCTGTACACAGCTGATGAAAAATATCAGGTCACACTGAATTTCGTCAAAGAGCAGATTCTGGCAAAGAAAGGATACTGTGCTCAGTACTCTTACAAACCTCTGAGTCACTTTGACCTATTCTTTTTTAATACTGTATATTGCTAATGATATGTGCTCCTCCACCTGTGACATTTACTGCGGTTACTGGAGTTGCTGGGATATGCCGTTTTCACATTCACATTATGAAAAAAATATTTTCAAAGTGAAATATGGAAACACGAGATTTGAAAACAGTAACTTTTCCTGGCCTTCTGACACTGAAGGTGTCAAGAAAGAGACAGTGATTTCATGCAGCCACAGGTTCCTTATCTCTATTTTCTTCATTCAGGTAAGGAATTTTTAAAAGTAATTATTGAACATTGATCTGTATAAAGTATGATGTTATCATGGGATGTACAGTCTCAGATTAACTCGGGACTTAATAGTGCAGTAAAAATAAAAAACATAATTTCATTCATTCTGATCAATCAATATATCTGAAAAATATAGGTGCTAAGGAAAAATATTACACATAGTATACTTAATAAACAATAAATAGCCAAGTTTAAATTGATACTTTCATAAAAAAATACAAGTTCTGTAATCAGTCTAAAAGTGTAATATCGTTCTTGGTGATTTCTATATTCCTAATTGAGCTCTATGTTTGTGCACACTGTATTTTACATTTAGGATGTAGCTGTTACTATTTAAGATGTAGATCTTTAAAAAACTGATAGTGTTTATTAATAGAAAGTGGGAAACATTAAGTAAAAATCTTTTCTTCTTTCAAGCATTGAAATTTCTTTTCTTGTCTTTCATAGCTTGCTAGTATCTTTCCAAAAAACCCAGTGGCCTGTATTATCACCATGAACTACACTGTCTTTCTATAAATGTTACCTTTCCATTCTCATGTGAAAAAAAAATCTACTCATGCAAATCTTGCCTGCAATGATTCACTATCATTTTTCTGGCCTTTAAGATGAAAAAAATCATATAATGGCAAAACAAAGCAAAATGAAAAAAAAAAMCCAAACCTCTTCAAATGTAAAAAATAATTAAATAAATAAATTAAAACCCCACTGAATAAAATTTATGCAGTTGAACCAGGCTGTCAGGTTTGGCTATCCTGTTCAGAGTTGCACCAGCACCCTTAGCAGAACACTTCACAACCACCCACGTCTCACCTTTAGTACATTCTTCTGATATTTTCCATTGCCCAATCTAGTCTGGTTAGCACTAGTTTTGTCTCCTTGGGCTTCACCCTAAACAGTTCCTTTCCCTCTTTTTTGGTTTTGGTAGTTATGCTCGTGTAGAAGATAATCACATCTCCCGCTTAATTTCTGTTTAGCCAGCCTGTGTTGATTTATTTACAGTATTTCCTCAAAACTCACGTTTGTTATGCCAACCCCTTAATCCTTCCACTTATTTAATTCATTCCAGACTCTTGGTCATCTATGGTACCAAGGTAGAGCAATCTAAATTTTTCTAGCCATGAGGAAACAGTAACATATTTTCCTAGATAATTCCTCTGCCAGTCAGCTTTTATCAGACATCAGAGTGAGAGTGGATAATTAGCTATGAAAGCTAAGAAAAAATAGTAGGAAAGACTGATCCTCTTGAAAAAGAAATCAAAGGGCTAGGAGGCATTCAAAATGCAAACATGGAAATTCACTGGCAGTTTTTACTCCTTAAGTACAGCGCAAGTGCACTAGGACCTGAAGTGATAACAGCTTGATGTTTGCCCTTCATCCTAAGGGCTAAGTAATTCTCGGAAGGGAATACATCTAACATCATACTGGCCAATTACTTAATGTTAAAAACAAAAGTAGAAGAATCAAAGCTGTTACTCAGGATGAGATGAAATGTCCTCTTATAAATGTCCTGATATTTGATCAGAGTTAGTCAAATTTCAATGGACATGGTACTTCTCCAGCAGCCTTACAGACTGTTTAGCACTTTTCTAACCCAAATCAGGCTACTCAAAGGCTGTCTTGTTCTTACTGCAGTGCTACATAGTGCTAGTATTATGGATTAATTTTGTACCTTTTTTTTCCATTTCCTTAAGTTTTCATCTATTTTACTTCTGCTAAATAAACAGCTCTGTGCCTACTTCAGTTTCCCAAGCTAGAAAGTAGATGTCTGATACATAATTTCTGGGTTTACTATTAACTAGCTATGACCTCAGGCAATCAGAATGTTAAAATGCTACTAACTGTTTTGTTACTAATTAAAGATATATAAAAAAAATCCTTATCATGTTTTTACAACCTGTAGCATTACTAATGGACTCACAAGCTGCTAAAGAAACTCCAGAGTTTTTAATTCTTTAAACATCAGATGTCAGACTCACTCTTTCTGTGCTTGCACTCGCTTATATATGTGATCTAATATCTATATACAAATGCATGTAGTTGGCCTCTAAGAACCTTTACGACACTTTTGGACATGCTTCTGTTTTGAATATGTAAAGCTGATCTTTCTCATCAAGCACCAGTACCTGGAGAGTGTGGTTGCAAAATTGTAATTCACAGATGTTTTGTCTCTGCCACTGTATCTTCAGATGCATATGGGCCCATCTGATTACTAAATCCTTGCATCTGAGATTTGCTTGGTCAATCCRGTCACGCAGAGGTCTGTTACCAAACTTGGACACTTCCTTTGTCCTAGAAATCCAACCCTCTACCCTTCAGAAAACAAAGCCAAAGGAAATCAGTGTGTTGACATGTACTAGATGTGAATTCCTCTTTGCTCTCTTCCTTCATAATATGCTCTCAGGCTTTGATGTTTCAGTTCCTCTCCGAACACCTTCTTGTTCTTCTCTCTTCTCTCCAGTGAAACTCCACTAATGCTATTACTGGAAACATCATTATCTTTCATTAGCCCACTGTTTATCAAATCCTACTGTTTATCAAGAGCAACTGGTTTATTGAGATTTCACAGGTAAATTGTCTGCTTGACTTAAGGCTATATCTATACAGATTGTATTAATTTAGTAAAAGCTGAATGGTTACATGGCTGCCTATCACACTGAAGATGAAATTTCTTCTAATTAAGGATATAAACTTGTTTAGCACCTTTCTTTAGCACAGATATTACTTGAGGTAAGCCAACACTGTGAGAATTACTTATAAAAAAAATTAGATCATTCTTAATTAAATATCTCCACAGAGAGACCTCTCCACATCATAAATGAGTGCTTTTTCTTTTGATTAAGATGAATTTATTTCTTCATCAAAAACTATCTTCTGCCAGGAAATCCAAACACTTTCACTTAGTTGGAAGCCTTGAGGCTGAGTTCCTGCTTCTGGTTGTGGTTTGTTGTTGAGTCTAAAGTTTAAAGATCACACTTTGCTTTAAGATACTCGTGATTCTAGGAAAAAAAAAATGTTGTGAAAACATGAAGCTTTTTCTAAAATTAGATTTGCTTGCCTAAGCTGTTGCCTTATTCTAATATCATTTAGTTTACTTTGGTGTATAGTAAACAAAATTTATTTCTCCTCACTTTTAGATGATAAGATATAGAGACAACTTTTTATCATTTACCTGCAGCAATCACGTATTTCTGCATCTCTATCCATCTCTAGCTGTGGTGGTATGGCTCAGGGAGAGAACTGTATCTCTGAAATGTAGTATTTGGCTATTCTAGGTCTGCTTTTTCTGCTAATCAGCTTGCATTTATATTGTTTGTAACCCAAAGCCTCCTGATGTTAACTGAAATCTTCCTATTGCTTTTTAATGGACTTTGGATTTGTATTTTATGATATACTTAAAAATAACACTGAAGTATTTTTACTGCAAAATATGAAAAATTATAAGAGGAGAATCAGAGGAAAAAAACCCAGAAAATCAAAATGAACCTGCCTATTTGCTAGTATATAATATAATATAATATAATATACTATTTCAGTTGGAAGGGACCTACAATGATCACCTAGCCCAACTACCTCACCACTTCAGGGCTGATCAAGTTAAAGCATGTTGTTAAGGGCATTGTCGAAATGCCTCTTAAAGACTGACAGGCTTGGGGCATCGGCCACCTCTCTGGGAAGCCTGTTCCAGTGTTTGACCACCCTCTCAGTAAAGAAATGCTTCCTATTCTTGTTTGGAGAAATTTCACTGATAATTAGAAGCTCCTTTGAAAGATTTTGTCATTTGAAATGCATTTGTCACTGTTACAACAGAGCAAAAGGGTTCTGAATATGCCTACATGGCTAACGTTAAATAACAGCATCCTGACTTTACAGARTTTATTTTATAATTGAAGGGATTATGTTAACATCTTTGATAAAAATCCACAAAAATACTACTGCATAGTTCAATGAAAATTGTCTTGGTGAGAACTTACATCAGTTAAGAAGTCATATTTTTGGGTTGTTAACATCTTTCTATTTTCTTAAGGAAAGTAAAGTTGTTGAAGTCTCTTTGACTAAAGCTTGCAGAAACTGCAGAGTTTTGCCAAGCATGTGCTGCCAGAAAGCTCAATGTTGTGCACTGTAAAACAGATGGGTAATAATTACTTTGCTAGAACTTTTTTTTCCCTGTTATTAAAATATAAATAATTCCTCCACCATTCCAAATATTTGTTAAATTTGAATTTTGGAAGAAAGAGGATAAAATAATTTAGCTAATGGTATAAAAATGTAAAGGTTACAATGCTGATTGATTCCAAATTAAGCTCCTCCATCATTTTCACTGACTTTTATAGGAATTTTCCAGTTATGACCACAATTTTATTTTCTCTATCTGGAAAGTGACTTTATAACTGGATGACCATTTTCAGAAATGCTTGTTTCATACTGATTTATTTTAACCCATTATATTACCCCCCAAACAATTATAAAAGAAAAGCATATTTAATTGGCAATGTTAGATTTGCAACTGTCAGCTTTCCATTATGTCTCAGAAATGAAAACCTATTAATGCATGGATTCACAATTACAAGTATTCTTTAATTCTCTTCCACATTTGATGTATTAAATGGAATTTCTGTCAAAAGTTTGACTTCTCTTTGATGTGGAAGAAATGGTAACATATTTCTAGAGCATAAATTCAAAGGTAAAGCCTTTGAATACAAGATACAGGATTCCAGAATCTCAGATAGCAGACGTAAAAGTTGGAAAATCTTCATAGACTATGAAATGTATGATTAGAAAGCTCTTATGGTAAGTGATGAAATTATTAAACCACAGAACTCCATCAGTTAGTCCCCCTTCATATTTGCAAATGCAAAAGGGTTCTACGTCAAAAAGATACTTTTGGTTTTGTTCTTAAATGCAGCTGTGTTCTGTTTCCTGATCCTTTAAATAATCAGGAGCAACTAATATTAATCTGACTGATTTTGTAACAGAACCGGAGTCTGGAAAAGCATGCACATTTTGCAAACAGCAGCATTAATTACAGGTTATTAAACAGAAAGGAAGAATTTCACTCGGTCACAGCTTTGATTGTCCTATCAGTATCTGCTCACAAAAAACAACGGATCACATTTTTCATTTCTTCGGTGAGTTATCAGTTTCAAATGTCTTTTTATTCTTGTTTGAATTGGAATAGATGCATCTGAAACTGAAAGCATCATATTTCATCTTAATTGCCTGAAAGAAATGCTTGTTAGGGCCCAGCATGGCATATTGGAAGATGACACTTGACAAGGGTTGCTTTTATGTTTCTGGGGAGAAGATCGCTTCAGCCTCTTCTATTTATTTATGTAGATTGTAAAGCCTTCAGGAGCAGGGTCAGTCCTGTGACTGTTCATACCATCCTGACTATGCCCTGGCTGTGAAATAAGACCATCGTAATGCTGACAAGCTTTCTCCTCTTACCTCCATCCCTCCCCTTTCTCCTCCCCCAAACCCTTCAGCTTCTCTGCAGTAGCAATGAGTAATGAACTTCAGATGGAGTATTACATAGGCTGTAGTATGTAAACTACTTACATGCAAGTAGGCGTGGGGCATGACCATAGTTCTTGAGGAGTCATACAGGCCTTTTATGACCTTCAGCTGTTCCTTCTGTGGGGTTGAGGCTGCTAAAACCTCCRTTAAAGTGCTGCAGGCGACTGAACTCGCCTAGCAATAAATTGTTAGATTTTCCTTCCACCCTTCTGCCAAAGTTAATGGGCCACAAAAATGGTTAAGAATTCCCCCCTTTAAAGAAAAATACATGAAATTATAAAATAGTATTTTAAATGTGATTTGCCTGTCTTCTTAATTAACTTCTTAATTAGAAGTCTCCTGGATCAATAACTAATTTGATGAGTTACCTTTATCAATAACATCACCCTCTACCATATTCCTTAAATGAAAAGTTGTTCCGTTTAACAGCATTTCACCCTTCTTTTGAGCCACAATTAAAAGTAATACATAGACCACGCCTCCCAAACAAAGGCATTCAGAACCACATGATTAAAGAGAAATGAAGAATGTATCTTTAAAACCTCTGATCATAACTAGTGCATTTATTGTTTGGTGTTTTAATTCTGTAACTATTTATTGAAGTATTGAGAGAATATGGTTTTTTCTTGTTGGTGAAACTGATAAAGTCAGAAGAGATAGTTCTCTACCTGTTGGCTAGACCAGAAACTGAGTGGTGAGGTAATATGGCATGACAACTAGAACTTGTAATGAACTCAGTGAACTATGGGTCATTGATTTTAAGTAAATTATTTCTTTGAACTCACTGTGGAAATTCTGTTTGCAACCAATAGAACAAAAGAATCCTAGAATCCTAGAATTGTTTAGGTTGGAAAAGACCTTTAAGATCATCAAGTCCAACCGTTAACCTAGCACTGCCAAGTCCACCACTAAACCATGTCCCTAACCACCACATCTACACATCTTTTAAATACCTCCAGGAATGGTGACTCAACCACTTCCCCGGGCAGCCTGTTCCAATGCTTGGCAACCCTTTCGGTGAGGAAATTTTTCCTAATATCCAATCTAAACCTCCCCTGGTGCAACTTGAGGCCATCTCCTCTTGTCCTATCCTTGTTACTTGGGAGAAGAGACCGACACCCACCTCGCTACAACCTCCTTTCAGGTAGTCGTAGACAGCGATAAGGTCTCCCCTGAGCCTCCTTTTCTCCAGGCTAAACAACCCCAGTTCCCTCAGCCGCTCCTCATAACACTTGTGCTCTAGGCCCTTCACCGGTTTCGTTGCCCTTCTTCAGACACGCTCTAGCACCTCAGTGTCTTTGTTGTAGTGAGGGGCCCAAAACCGAACACAGTATTCAAGGTGCGGCCTCACCAGTGCCAAGTACAGGGGGACAATCACTTCCCTACTCCTGCTGGCCACACTATTTCTGATACAGGCCAGGATGCTATTGGCCGCCTTGGCCACCTGGCCACACTGCCGGCTCCTATTCAGCTGGCTGTCGACCAACACCCCCAGGTCCTTTTCCGCCAGGCAGCTTTCCAGCCACTCTTCCCCAAGGCTGTAGCGTTGCAGGGGGTTGTTGTGACCCAAGTGCAGGGCCCGGCACTGAGCCTTGTTGAACCTCWTACAATTGGCCTTGGCCCAATGATCCAGCCTGTCCAGATCCCTCTGTAGAGCTTTCCTACCCTCARGCAGATCAACGCTCCTGCCCAACTTGGTGTCTGCAAACTTACTGAAGGTACGCTTGATCCCCTCATCCAGATCATTGATAAAGATATTAAACAGAACTGGCCCCAATACTGAGCCCTGGGGAACACCACTCGTGACCGGCTGCCAGCTGGATTTAACTCCATTCACCACAACTCTTTGGACCTGGCCATCCAGCCAGTTTTTTACCCAGCAAAGAGTATGCCCGTCCAAGCCATGAGCAGCCCGTTTCTCCAGGAGAATGCTGTGGGAAACGGTGTCAAAGGCTTTACTAAAGTCTAGGTAGACAACATCCACAGCCTTTCCCTCATCCACTAAGCGGGTCACTTTTTCATAGAAGATCAGGTTAGCCAAGCAGGACCTGCCTTTCATAAACCCATGCTGACTGGGCCTGATCACCTGGTTGTCCTGTACGTGCTGTGTGATGGCACTCAAGGTGATCTGCTCCATAACCTTCCCCGGCACCGAGGTCAGACTGACAGGCCTGTAGTTCCCTGGATCCTCCTTCCAGCCCTTCTTGTAGATGGGCATCACATTTGCTAACCTCCAGTCAACTGGGACCCCCCCAGTTAGCCAGGACTGCTGATGAAGGATGGAAAGTGGCTTGGTGAGCACTTCCGCCAGCTTCCTCAGCACCCTTGGGTGGATCCCGTCTGGCCCCATAGACTTGTGTGTGTCTAAGTGGTGTAGCAGATCACTAACCATTTCCCCTTGGATCATGGGGGCTTCATTCTGCTCCCTGTCCCTGTCTTCCAGCTCAGGGGGCTGGGTACCCRGAGAACAACYRGTCTKACTATTAAAGACTGAGGCAAAGAAGGCATTRAGTASCTCARYCTTTTCCTCATCCTTTGTCACTGTGTTTTCCCCTGCATCCAATAAAGGATGGAGATTCTCCTTAGCCCTSCTTTTGTTGCTAATGTRTTTATAGAAACATTTTYTATTGTCTTTTACGGCAGTAGCCAGATTAAGTTCTAGTTGGGCTTTGGCCCTTCTAATTTTCTCCCTGCATAACCTCACGACATCTTTGTAGTCCTCCTGARTTGCCTGCCCCTTCTTCCAAAGGTCATAAACTCTCCTTTTTTTCCTGAGTTCCAGCCAAAGCTCTCTGTTCAGCCAGGCCGGTCTTCTTCCCTGCTGGCTTGTCTTTTGGCACATGAGGATGGCCGCCTCCTGTGCCTTTAAGATTTCCTTCCTGAAGAATGTCTAGCCTTCCTGGACTCCTTTGCCCTACAGGACTGCCTCCCAAGGGACTCTGTCAACGAGTCTCCCAAACAGGCCAAAGTCTGCCCTCCGGAAGTCCAAGGTAGCAGCTCTGCTGACCCCCCTCCTTATTCTCCAAGAATCGAAAACTCTATCATTTCRTGATCGCTGTGCCCAAGACGGCCTCCAACCATCACATCACTCACAAGTCCTTCTCTGTTCACAAACAACAGGTCCAGCGGGGTGCCTTCCCTAGTTGACTCACTCACCAGCTGTGTCAGGAAGTGTCCTGGTTTCAGCTTGGATAGAGTTAATTTTTTTCCTAGTAGTTGGTATAGTGCTATGTTTTGGATTTAGTGTGAGAATAATGTTGATAACACACTGATGTTTTTAGTTGTTGCTAAGTAGTCTACCAGTCAAGGACTTTTCAGCTTCCCATGCTCTGCCAGGTGCACAAGAAGCTGGGACGGAGCATAGTCAGGACAGCTAACCCAACTGGCCAATGGGGTATTCCATACCATGTGACGTCATGCTCAGTATATAAAAGCTGGGGGAAGAAGAAGGAAGGGGGGGACGCTCGGAGTGATGGCATTTGCCTTCCCAAGTAACCATTACGCATGATGGAGCCCTGCTTTCCTGGCGATGGTTGAACACCTGCCTGCCAATGGGAAGTAGTGAACGAATTCCTTGTTTTGCTTTGCTTGCGTGCGCGGCTTTTGCTTTATCTATTAAACTGTCTTTATCTCAACCCACGAGTTTTCTCACTTTTACCCTTCCGATTCTCTCCCCCATCCCACCGTGGAGGGAGTGAGCGAGCGGCTGTGTGGTGCTTAGTTGCTGGCTGGGGTTAAACCATGACAGTAAGTTATCTTCCACACACTCCAGGAACCTCCTAGACTGTTTCCTCTCTGTTGTATTTTATTTCCAGCAGACATCTGGTAAGTTGAAGTCCCCCACAAGAACAAGGGCTAGCGATTGTGAGACTTCTCCCAGCTGCTTATAGAATATTTTGTCTGCCTCTTCATCCTGGTTGGGTGGTCTATAACAGACTCCCACCATGATATCTGCCTTGTTGGCCTTCCCCCTGATTCTTACCCATAAACACTCAACCCTATCATCACTATCATTAAGCTCTAGACAATCAAAATGCTCCCTAACGTGCAGGACTACCCCACCACCTCTCCTTCCTTGCCTATCCCTTCTGAAGAGTTTATAGCCATCCATTGCAGCACTCCAGTTGTGTGAGTCATCCCACCATGTTTCCGTGATGGCAACTATATGATAATTTTCCTGCTGCACAATGGCTTCCAGCTCCTCCTGTTTGTTGCCCATGCTGTGTGCATTGGTGTAGATGCACTTCAGTTGGGCTATTGAACCTGCCACCTTTTTGAGGGGAAGAAGCCCTAATTCCTACGTGACCATTCTCAGGCACTTCCGTGGTTTCTAACACATCCATAACCCTTGTGTCTTTGCTGCCACATGGATCTCCATCCCCTACCTCCACTGAGACAGCAGACCGAAGGACCTTGCTAGCACACCATCCCTCAAGCATTGGTGTGCTGCCCCTAGGCTTACCTCTAGCGAGCCTGGTTTTATCTCTTTCCCCCTTCAAATCTAGTTTAAAGCTTCCTCAATGAGCCCTGCTAACTCCCCTGCAAAGATCCTTTTCCCCCTTTGAGACAGGTGTACCCCGTCTGTYGCCAGCAGGCCTGGTGTTGTGTAGACCRATCCATGATCAAAAAACCCAAAATTCTGCCAGTGACACCAGGCTCGGAGCCAGGTATTGATCTGCTGGCTCTTCCCGTTTCTTCCCTCATCATTCCCTGCAACTGGAAGGACAGAGGAGAACATTACTTGTGCTCCTGATCCCTTAACCAGTCGTCCCAAGGCCCTGAAGTCTCTCTTGATTGCCCTCAGACTTCTAGTTGCAACTTCATCGCTGCCTACCTGAAAAATCAATAATGGATAATAATCTGAGGGCCATACCAGGGTGGGAAGTTTTCTCTTCACATCTTTTACCCGGGCCCCAAGGAGGCAGCAGACTTCCCTAAGAAGTGGGTCCGGTCTGCATATTGGGCCTTCTCTTCCCTTCAGAAGGAGTCTCCTATGACAACGACCCATCTTCTTTTCTTCGCGGAAGCAGTTTTGATGCAGGGTGTTGGCCAACTTAACCTTGGCGACACCGCCAAGCTAGATGAACCATCATCCTCGTTATTGTTCGGTTCCACTTGCAGAGCCTCGTACCTATTAACGCAAGGGCAGCTGGGGAGGTGGGGTGGTCACAGAGGAGACGCGCCTGCTGTGCCGGGCAGGAACTTGTCGCCTTGCCCCTATCCCTGAAGTCGCTGTGTTCAGCCAGGCGGAGAGGGGATAGGGACTCCTCTGCCTCATGCGTCCTGTCTGCCTGTTGGGCCCGTCTCAGGGAAGGTAGGGTGCGATTCCAGCAGTCTCTCTCTCTCTCTTGCTCTCCCTGATACTCCTCAACCTACTCTCCTCCTTCCGGAGCTCTGCCACTAAGCGGAGGAGTTCCTCTGCCTGGGCGCACCTCCCACAGGTGTGCTCRCTGCTGCCGGCCGGTGCTGGCGTAAGAGCAGGGCACAGCCTGCAGCCTGGCACCTGGGCGGCAGCGTGTTCCCGCCGGAGCTCTGTCCGGGGAGCTGCGTCAGCCTGGTGGGTGCAGAGCTTAGAGGGGCCGTGGCTTTCTGCCGGCTGGGTGCCATTGCTCCCTGGTCGAGCTGGCAGAGCTTCAGCGCCCTGTTTGCCCGCCCTGCTCGCGGCGCTCCCTAAGGGCCGGTTTTAGAGGTGTGGGGGGCGTGGCCGCCGTTGCTCCTGGCCCCGCCCAGGTCTCCTCAGCCGCTGTGGCGCGAGCTGCTGGCGGCTCTCGGGTCCCCCGAGGTCCCCCCGGCGCGGGGAACCCCCCGTGCGCCGCGCTGGAGCGCGCTGCTGCCGACCGTGCCGGCACCGGAGCTGCTCGCCGCGGCGACTCCTTAGTTTCAAAATATCCTTTAGAAGTGTTTAATCCATCAAACCTTCACATATTAAATCCTTATATGTGTGCAAGCAAAGAAACCAAATAAATAATACCACATAACTTGCAGGCATACAGCAGACCTTAATGAGATTTATTCATGTAATGGACTTGGTTCAGCCATTATGTCACATGGCATAAATATAATCGCTTAGGACAATTTGAAGGAAATGATTTCTTTATTTAATTTGACCTGAACAGAATGATTGAAAAGAATACTTGAAAGATTTCTTCTGACTTGGTTTTGCAGTGTCTCCATTCTGGAGAAGGGAAGAAGAGAAAAGGAGTTAATACGGCTCAGCATTTAGTATCACTTTGCAGATTGTTTGTTCTTATGTGTCAGAACATTAAAGAGGTGAGTCATAAGAGAGAACATTTTGTCCCACATATTTAAAATGAACAGAAGAAAATTATACTGTTATTGTTATGGGCAGAACAGTACTTCCGGTCTTGATTAAGCCCACCCGCTACAAACTACCCCAGCCTGAACAGGCAAGATTCATGCCAGTAGTGGCAATATGTGTCTCCTCTGGCCATTTAAAGATTTGGGTCTATTGTAGCACAAAAAATAGATACTTCAAATAATCATAAAGGAGACAACCCTCGATTCTGAAACGTCACACTGAACTTTAAAAAATGTATTTCTGACTGTTAAGTCTACTATTCATTAAAGCCAGCCAAATGGGTACAGAATTACTACATGAAGCTTCCTAGAAATTCTTGAAGGGAATGCTTGCAAATTTGTGGATTTATAGGAAGAACATCCTCAGATTATTTCGTAGTCAATATTTAAAAAGTAGTTAAAAGATGTTTCAGGGACACACCTGCTATATCATCACCTTGCCATTATTCTGTTCCTCTTCCCTCATTTCTAAGGGGCATACGTGTATAAAGTAATGCATAAAACTGTATATAAAAAAAAATCAAACTACACACAGAAGGATCCTAACCTCTCCCATGTATTGTAGTGACATAATAGGGAAAAAAGGTATCAAGAAAGTACCAGATGAACAAGGTTTGCAAATGAAGAAGAAAGAAGGGGGATTACTGTCCTCCAGTTCTCTCTGTTATAACAAGTTAGGCACTGTTTGTAGTAATGAAATCATTTTAGAGTGACGGTATGTGATTAAGATGAAAGTGTATCTCTAAGTAGGAACAAATGCAAATTAATAAACTGATGTAATGAAAGGTTTCAGTAGCCACTTCTAACATTTAGCATTGGTTGGCATGATCTGTTAGAGAATCATTTGACCAATAAGCAGCATTTTCATTTTTATGTTTATGCAAATATTGCTAACAACAAATGTGAATAAGACAGTAAAGAATCAATGTTTTTGTTGTTGTATTGCATATCCTGGTGTATTACAAATATTCTGGCTTAGACTGGAAACTTCTGGGTTTAGTCATTTTTTTCCATTTGAAGTTTTGTCTGCGTGTTTGATAGCTGGATGATGTATGCTTGAGCTCTCTCCTCTGCTAACACAGTTTGGCCGTAATGACTATGTCAAATTCAGCTGTTTCAGAAGTTTAGCTGATGTTTTTGGTCTCCTCATCAAGGAATTGCTTTGCAGGTCTGCTAATATCTCAGAAACAATCTGTTTATTTGGTACCAGTAGGCCTGTCAGCCATTTGACGGCCAAACTCCTTGGCTAAAGGAATGCCTCCGAATGGACTTCTTGGACTCTTCCTGTGACAGGATCAAGACCTGCATTAAACCAGAAAATCTGTCTTTGCTCTTCCTAGTGAAAAGAACTACAATGCAAATATGAATGTCACAAAGTATAGCAAACCTCTGCGTCCCTGTCCCCCCCTCCTTCAAACTTCATCAGGGAAACTGCGGATATTTCCCCTTTGTTCTGTCTACAGCAACTCTTACCTCATTTGCCAGGAGGCATGTATGAACTTCCTTGCTGATAGGGATGTTTAGAAAATAAACCACCATTATCCACAGCTGTACTTCCAGTAAGAGCAAACAGTCCCTTTTTAGATATCAGCAGGTAGAAATCTCAGCAGAAGGATGCATGTTTGTTGTTATGATTCCTGATGACCTTTCTTGTTTTCATTCCACTCTGATAGTGAATGCCTACTGGCATGTTGGTGTTTTTAACCTCCTGAACTCATCTGGGGCTTGTTACAGAATACCACTAATTTATATTTAACTACCTAGGAATTTCCTCCTTTAACTGCATTGGCCACTGTCCCAATTCAGGCAGTAGTTATGCCAGAGTTCGTGACTGCTTTATGAACTACTTCATGGCGAGGCATGAAGGTCAGAGTGGCAGTTATCTGAATGACAAAGCCATGGATGAGCTGTTCAGCACATTCTGCTGAACCATACCTTTTTTAATTGGAGAAGTGTTTTAACATATTTTAAAATGAGTATTTTGAATATGCCAGGATACTGGAAGTATGTATTTTATCCACCCTCCTCAAGAATCAAGCAAACCCAGGATCCTGAGACCAGACCTTTGAGGAGACGTATTGCAACTTCCATTACTTGCTTCAGGTACCTACACTGTCTAACTGCACACCAATATGATAGTGCACATGTTCTTATACAACATCTATTTTCTAGCTTGGGCAGAAGCTTACAGTTTTGTCTTAACACTATCAAGCTAGGACCTAAATCAGAAACTATACCTGATTCTGAAATGGGACACAACAGTCACATAATGCTTTTAAGAAAGCTTTATGTGTTAAATTTATATGAGCCTTCAAATGCTTAAGAATTGGTGACATCCTTTATTGTGCATTTATTGCCATTTTACTATGATGTACATCATCACCTTCCATATTACTGACCTCATTTTCTGCCTACATTTTCCAGACATGAGATGTAATTAATTTCTAAAGCAAAATCAGCCTTGATCAGTCCTAACTGTTTCCTGAAATGATATTGCGAATTGTCCTTCACTTATATGTGATTTAAAATCACAATCTCTTTGAAAATCTGCTGTAAAACCAAGTTAACAACCTCCAGACAGACATGTAAATTATTCCTCATTTTCTAATAATGAGAATCCTAAATAATGCCACTAAAAATACTAGAAGATTTAGTAATGCTGGTGTTCTTAAGGAGTGACTCAGACTTTCAAGACTCTAATTTTTCGTCTCCATGTTTCTGCTGTCTGCCTATTGCTAGCTTCAGAACAGCATAAGCCTCTGCCCAAATCACCTCTCAGTATTGTTTATTGGCCTCTTGAAACTCATAATTTGCATTAATTTAATTTTTTTTCTCAGCCATACAATATTTAGTACGGTGTGTATGCATCAAAAAATGTACAATATTGCCTGATGTAAATCCCACCTACTCTAAATCTCCTTTCTTAACTTCATCTGAATATCTGCTTTTTCATTTGAATACCTCGTTCATCTTGTATAGCTAGAACTTTGATAGAAGTTGCTCCGTGGGAGTGGCAGGGATAACACTAATTCCAGAGGAGAAGGAAGTCCGGAGGGGCTGCTAATTCCAAAGAAGTGGAAAACAGTAACTCTAACCCTTCACAGCAATGGGTGCTGTAGGACTCGCTGTCAATGTCTGTGACCTCAGAAGCCTTTTTTGTCTCAAACAATTATGGGCCGAACAATGTGGCATTTAACTGAAGAATTTTCACTGACAGTTTTATTTGACTGAGGTGCCCCAAATCTGATCCTGTTTTATTAATTTCCATCTATAGTTATTTTGATTTACTACTTTTGTCTCCTAAATATAAAGACTTTTATATCACTGATATTTCACTAAATGTGATTAGTTGGAAAGATGACATTTACTGTTGTCATGTACAAAGAAAAGAAGGTTTCCAATGTTTTGCTGCAAGAACTGTGAATAATGTAGTAAAAGTAGTGTAGTAACTGTCATTGAAGGCTGCACAAGAAATTTAAGAGAAGATGACAAAAGAGGAAGAGATATTGTTTTTATTTGCATTCTACCACCTTTGATGCTTTACTGAAATGTCTACCTGTTTATTTACAGCAATGTTATCTGGAGTTGGTCTTTAGTGAAAAATTAGTGCAACACTTGAGTATGCTTCTGGATTTGTAGCAGGAGACTTTGAGGATTCGATTACTGTACACTTCATTTGCCAACCAGCAACGTGCTTCCCCATCCAGAAAAGTTTTTTTACATTTTCCTCCACTGTTTGGAGTTTGGTAATCAATGGGTGGATTGCAGTTATCACAGCACATGGAGATGCAGACTGTATTTTTATCTCTGCATATATGTTACACCAATGCTTCTGAATTTAAACCCATTGAACATGAGCAGGGAATGCTGATTCCTTCATTCAGGTTGAAACTTGGGGCAAAAAGAGTATTTATCTTCTAGATTCTTGGAGTATCCAGGAGTCCAGGGTTTTACAACAAACACAGGCTCCAAAACACATTCAGAAATGCTGAAGTCAGTGAGCCAAGCCAATGGCACTTCTTTAGTGCTTCAGTCTTTTGCAGTCTTTGAACAGCCAGGGCAACATAGCCTCTAAGAAACACTCCCATGTGACTCCTGCACCTACAGCTTTTGTTTTCAGTCATATACGGGACTCTATCAATCAGCTCCATATTGGTTGACTGGCAAACTGTTGATGAGAGGAAAAACCACTGCCCTGATGAAGATGACATTAATCCTTCCTCTCCCTTCCCGCGGCCCTGGCTCAGGTGTACGATCTGTGAAGAGACTGCTCCCCCCTGAGAAAGCAGTGGCTCCCCAGCCAGGACCCACAGCAGAGGCTGTGATGGGACAATTTTGGTCACTCCTTCTGTTTTCATTAGTAATAGGAAATGAAAAGAGCTGACCATCAGTCAGTGTGAAAAACTTAGTTCTGCTGGTGTCATTGCCAGTTTTCACACCTCCAACACCTTCTGAAGTCACCATCTTATTTAGCCATAACCCCACCAAATCACCCCATTCCAGAGAAGCCATTATTTCAGTTATTCTTATATCAGGAGCACACAAATGTGGGCAGGGCTGAGCTGCAGACATATCTGTCCTGCTTATGTCGATGCTTAACGTGCCTGCTGCTTTGCTAACAGTACAAAACTGTGATGTGGCACTTTGTGCTCTTCAAGCTGTACAGGTGCAGAAGCACTCTTCTATGCCTGTTGTCTGAAAAGAGAGATGGAAGTTTATATATTTACTTTCCTAACACTATTTCTTGCTCTCCTTTCCCCATCTCTGCAGCAACTGAAATGTCACTCTCCCTCCTTTTGGCAGACCACTGCTTTTCTCAGGATGCACTCTACAAGCCTGCGTTTTCCTTCCTTACTCTAACGACAGTTTTACAAGCACACTGAAACATCTATCTTGAGGTTTTTCTGTTCTTCTCTTTGGCTCGATCTACCTGATAATGGTGTTTTAGCTTCTACCTCCCAGACTGCAGGGTCTTGAAGTCTTTGCTTCTTTTCGTCTCCATGTTTCTTCATTGCTTCTTTTCAATCAGAATTGCCCCCCATTTCAGGAGGGATGGGTGAAGAAATCTAGCTAGGAAAGAAGGGCATGGTGTAAGCTGTTTGTAGTTTGAGATCTCCATCTCCATTTATTTCTGGGCAGGGAAACAAAATAAACTCTTTTCCTCTGAACTTTAATGGGCAATAATGTATTTTGAGATGTTTTTATATTTTATTGTTGTCTTAAAAAAAGAATTTCTGGGAATTTATAGGTCCCAATCAGACCAAATGGACCATTTTTGCTCGTTGTGTGATAAGGTGCCAAAATCTGACAAGCATTTTCAGGAAGAAGGCCATCGCATGGCGGTTTTAACTGTTTATGTATGTGACTTGAGGTGCTACTTGAAAGAATGGATTTAGCTGGCCTGTATTACCTCACTGGTGGATTAGGGACAGGCAAATTGTATCCATAGTATTCAAGACATGAAGGTAATCAAAAACTGTAACATGTTTAAGAATTTTAATTTTTAAGTAATTGCCTTGTGGAGCCAGGAGTAGTACAACTCAAGGCTGTGTCCCAATGGAAACAAATACAAGTTCTCCATCATTCTTGTCCATGACAAATTCTGTAATATTTTACAGTTTGATTTTATATTTTGACCTTGATTTTATATTTTGGCTTATTTCTGTACTAAGATTTTTAATAAAAATTCCCATTCAGGCCTGTTTGGTAGTCCTGGACATTGATGGATGAGAGAACTTAAAAGTTATCTATAACTTCAAGTTGTAACAGCCTGAGTACACGATGGGAAACGAAGAACTTTTGGATCTCCAACCTTATCCGTAGCATCATTAGCTCCTTGTCCGGCTGTGTTCTCATCATATTGCTCCAGTGGAGAAATCGTCCAAGGAGCACTGTTAGCTCTACACGACCCGGTAGGTGCAAGGGGTGTGTGTCTAGTGATGTGCACAGCGGCATCCCCTGGCAGTGTTCCTGGGGGCTACCCCTTCCTGAGCTTCCTGTGTGGTGGTGAAGAGGGTGGTTGGGCAGAAGCGCATGGAAAGTGAAGGGACAAAGCTGTGGCTGAGGACAGACGTGGTCCCTTGTTTGCCCCATGAGCTGCTACTGCCGTGGCTTCAGCTCCGCGGGCAAGAACTCATCCTGCCTGGCTGGGGTGGCCTTGTCGCCTGGCGCTGTGATGTGACAAGGCAGCCTGGCCCTCCTTGCCGGAGACCTCTCTCTGCACCCCGGCACAGCAAGGCAGGGGACTCCGCGCTGGTGTGCGAGGGACGGGCTCCCTGCACCTCTTCCTGCTCCCGCGGCGGGGGAAGTCCTGAGCGCAGGGTTTCCACCTCCTTGGGACAGAGCCGGGCGCCCCCGGGGCTGCCCGAATTGCCCCGCAGCCCCCTCCAGAAGGGCCCGGCAAAGGGACGCTGGGGCCAGGTGTGGGGGGGCGGGTGCCGCCTCCCCGGGCACACTCGGAGACCCCCGGTCGCCCCGCACAGCGCGGGGGGCAGCAGCGACCCCCGCGGCGCGACGGCATCGCCCTCACGGGRAGACGGGACCGGGCAGCGCGACCGCCCCGGCGCTGGAGGGTGGCCGGGCCCCGGGCCGGGGGCGG
>JAYKAV010002031.1:386232-457484 GCA_035582835.1 Phoebastria nigripes | reverse complement strand
AGCGCGGGGAGCGCCGCTGCCGCGGGCGCGCTCCGCCGCCTCGGGCGGTGCTGCCCAGGTGCCCGCGCGGCCGCCGAGGTTCGCTCTCGGCTCGGCGGCCGCGCTGTGGGGGGGTGGGAAGGGAAGGTGCTCCCTCCGAGGAGTTTGCCGGCTGCGCTCCCGTCCAGCAGTTCTGGATGCTGGAAATACCTTTGGCGTGGGCATGCCCGGTTTCTGACCTAGCTCAGTAATCGAGAGACTTCACCGCCTCTTTGTATTGTGCATTATTAAAGCCTGCTCTTTTTTCTGCATGGGAAGTTTTTGCCAGCAGGAATGTCCTGAGAGTAGAGGTGGGAGATAAAGTGTAAAGTAACTTGCAGAATTGGCTTCTGAATAAGGGAGCATCTAAAATACAAGTCTGTACTTCAGTGAGGGAACTGTGGAGTTGGAGACTTCAGTGTTGGTTACGTTAAAGCTTTAAAAGATTGAATTGTGAGAGGAGAATTACTTGGAAGATGTTAGGACATTGTTTTGAAAATAAATGCTTAACAGTGAGAAGAAAAATGGAGTGTGATTATCATCTCAAAACATTCCAGTTTGAGTATTTCACTTTTGACTGTGGTTGGGCTGATAAATACTTTCATTCTAGGAGTATGTTGCAAAAACATTTGTATATATGTAGTTTAACCACCAGAATGTTTTGTATGGTTTCTCTGATTATATGTACATGACCATTAAATATTTTATACATTATCTGTATATCTTGCATGTGCAGAGACTGTAAAGATACTTGTACGCTCGCTATATCTGCATTGTATAATGCATGCAGGTAATTGTTTTGTCCTGTGACTGGTGCGCTTAAAATATGATGCCATATCATATCACTCAGAAAACCAGAAAATTAGATTTGTACCACAGACTAGTATTATGGAATTTCTGCTTCAAATGTCATTTGAACAGTGGTATGCCTTTTACAGTGTGTGTGTATTTGTTTTTAATATTGCAGATGCCTTTTGATTGCAAGACTGCTGAAATGTTTTGAGGGCTGCCTCTCCTTTCCTAACCATGAACAGTTCAAAATCACCAGGGCTGGCTGGATTTGGAATCTTGAAAAACACAACCTGCCACACGGAGAAGAAGATTTCAGTTTTCTTTTCAATAATCTTCATGACGGTGGGAATTTTGTCCAACAGTCTTGCAATAGCAATTCTCATGAAGGCGTATCAGAGATTTAGACAGAAATCGAAAGCCTCCTTTTTGCTTCTTGCTAGTGGTTTGGTCGTCACAGATCTCTTCGGCCACCTCATCAACGGAGCCATTGCAGTGTTTGTGTATGCATCGGATAAAGACTGGATTCGATTTAACCAGTCCAACATTCTTTGCAGTGTTTTTGGCATCTGCATGGTTTTCTTTGGTTTGTGCCCGCTCTTCCTGGGCAGTGTGATGGCTGTTGAACGGTGCATTGGAGTCACTCAGCCAATATTTCACTCTACAAAAATGACTTCTAAACATGTGAAAATGATGTTGACTATGGTATGTCTGTTTGCTGTTCTTATAGCTTTGCTGCCTATTCTTAGGTTTAGAGCCTATCAAATTCAAGCATCGAGGACCTGGTGCTTCTATAAAACAGAACATGTTGTGGACTGGGAAGACAGATTTTATCTCTTACTTTTTTCTTGCCTTGGGTTACTGGCCCTTGCTATTTCATTCTTGTGCAATGCTGTCACAGGAATTACCCTCTTAAGAGTCAAATTTAAAAGTCAACAAAGACAAGGCAGATCTCACCATTTTGAAATGATCATTCAGCTCTTGGCTATAATGTGTGTTTCTTGCATTTGCTGGAGTCCATTCCTGGTAAGAGCCTAACGTGTTTGCCAATTTTTAATGCACATCACTGTATAAAGGTTACACTTTTTTACCTCCAGGTTTTAAGGTGCTTTAGCTGTGATAACACCTCCATTCACTCTTCAATGTATTAATTTTACAGCATATTGCCCATAATGTATGTATCTATGCATCTATAACAAAAATGGTAATTACTCTCCACTCTGATCATAAGCAAAATAGATTGAGTAAGCAGAATGTATAGGGACTGTGAGGACTTTATTTCCAGTGCTGTGAAGCAGACAGGGGTAGCAGAATGGTGGCTAGAATAAATCAGAGCAAATATTGAACTTGTCCAATAATTCATTGAAATCTTGGAGTGGCAAGTCCGTTTAGCCTGTACTGTGGTTCATATAATTTTTTATTTATGGTAGTCTGTTCGTTGTTATTATTATGGTTTGCTGCTACTTGTGAACTGTGTTACGGAAGATAACAGTTAAGAACGTAAAAATCCTCCACTCCATTAATAGGGTATTAAGGGCTTTGCTTTAGAGTCATGTTAAAAACCAGTGGTTGGCAGTGGGGTAAAATAAAAAATTGGTTTAGACCTGACCAAGCTGGGTTTGTAATCTGGACAGATGACTAGCAGAGCTGCTCTGTGCAGTCAGTGCGCTTTCTCAGCTGTCCTGGCTGTAACTTAGGACTGCTTGCTGGTAACTGCTGTGACTCTTCCAAAGCGGTAAGTGTTGCTCATGTTAGCGTGTGCTCTAGCAAGGTCAAAGGAAGCGGGATTAAGATATGGGAGAGAATTTGACGGCTCCTGTATGATGGCGTTATACAGCTGATATTACCTGTGAGTCTTTTTACTGCAGTAAAAGAAGAAAATTTATTTTTTTACTAGGGTGAGAGAGGTTAAGTCACAAGTAATATGAAATCTTAATTTGTTTTCTAGAAACAAGGTTCCGTAGTTTTCCACTGATGTGAATGAGAAGGAATTTCAGTTTGAGCTTACAAATACAGAAATTTAAATCTGAGATCTGAATCAGATCCAGCTACATCTCATCTACTCACTGCCTATGGTATAGTATGGAGTTACCTGAACTAGTTCTGAATTAGATACTGATATTAGCCTAGCTGCAGCTAGGTAGGCAGGTAGCATTTAATTAATCCAGTATCGCAGACTTCAAGGGGAGAGTCTGGATATAAATCTCTGCATCACTGAAATGCACAAAAACTCTTTCACTTTTGTTCAAGATGCACAGAATTTTCCCCTGCTTCTCTATTGATTTTTCTAGACTTGCTCTACAGCATAGTTTAAATTCATGTTGGCTTTTGTCAGTGTCCTGGCTATTGTGCATAGAGCATAAACAAAGTCGTCAGAAGCAAGCTTTTGTAGTGAACTTGCTTCCAGTTACTTCCAGACACCTCCTGAAATTTGTCTGGGGCAAGACACAGAATGGTTTTCAAGAAAAGCAACTCAAAAGATGACTTTACTTTTCATGAAAAAACAGTATATTATCCTCTGGTGATATTTATTTTCAGATAAAATAACTGTCCTTAAAGATTGGAGTTAAGTTGATTTTTAAAAAGCCCTTGGGTATCAAAAGAGCTATAGACTTTTTTAATTCAAAAGAAATACTTCTTTTATTTAACATATGAAGGAACACTAAATTGCAACTACTGTGGTTGTTTTTTCAGTGTTGGTAATTTTGTTATGCCTTTCAATTTTTATTAATTATAAAAACATAATTTTTAAAATCTTGACAATCTTTAATGAAATCACAACACTACTTTTGCTAGAGTATTTAACTTCATCTAAGTTGTAGTTGACAATGAATTATTATTCCAGCAGCAAATTTTTTTTCAGAGTCTTTTCAGAGTTTGGTGTTTTCATCAGCTGGTGATATAGACCAATGAATGACTTCTTGCTTAATTTTGTTGTTGGTAGTTTTGGGGACTGCGTTGCAGAGGGAGGCGATACACAAGCAATTCTGGTTCATTGGGTGGCAAATCTGCTGGTGCTCTCTGTGTGTTCCGGGCTCGCGACGCTTTGCTTCTGGATCTCTTTAGAAATGAGATGAGCCAAACTATCACCAAAATTAGCCTGGCAGTATGGAAAATCGTTCTGCAATTTCGACAAATTTATGTTAGAAACAAGGAGTTAAAAAAAAAGTTAGCATAAGGTAGGATTTAGTTCTTGAAACAAAGTTTCAAGGAAGTGAACAATTAGTGTTTTAGCCAAAGAGCTCAATAGTCTGGGAAATGCGAAGGACGGGGTCTTTGGTAGGTATAACCTTTCTTAGCTATTAGGATCGTAGAGTTGTCATCAAAGTTAATGCTCTGAATTACCAACTCTTTGTTTTGATAGCATTCTGTTCATTGAATACAAACAGAATTATAAGCGCAGTGTTAATTTAGCAACCTTTATTGGACTGCAGTGGGGCATACAGATTCAGTGGAATAAAGCTTTGCCAGGAATGTACTGCTAAAGTGCTACAATAAAGAGATCCAGGGTTTATCAAAGCGTACGGTTTATGAAGAATTGCTGATCCAAATCTACTCATCCGATTTATCTGAAACCTCTCAGGGCTTTTAATTTGTGAAATGAATTGTTTAGATTCTATAATTTAATCAGCATATACCAAAATATGTATTTCTTGAAATAAATATGAGCAGGTGTTCATAGGTGAAATTATTTGGCAAAGTAGCTAAATACATGCTTGTTTTGCATTCATTTGCTTTTTTAATTTTTTCTCAAAGCAAAATCTAGAAGTCAGTGTCAATCTTTGAATTGTGAATTTTACCCATGTTCTCTATCCCAAAGGGTATACAGAACAAAATGTTATGTGAGAGTGAGTTGCCTCTATATAAACCAAAGCGATTATAAACCAAACAAACCTTTGGAAGAGAAAGTGGAGGAAGGCGATGCAGTTTATGCCACGTGGTTTGCAGATACAAGCGTTTGGATGTATTTCTTGTGATTCTCCATCTGATGGGGGGTTTGCTTTGTTTATTTTTCTTCTGTTTTTAATCTAGTCTGGTGTTAGGTCAATTGTCATATGTGCATGGCTACCAAAATCAAGTGTATCCAATACTGTAATCCAACTGCAGATTTACTTCACTATTAGATTTTAATTATTTTTTTTTCCAAGTGGAGTTATATATTCAGTCACTGTCCTGTGCTAAAATCACCTTTAGATGACGTTAGAGGCACAAGGCCCTGGGTCGTCCTTTATGGTGTCTGGTGTGGAACTGAACTTGACTTCTGCACCTGCTCAGTGGTAGTGAACTTGTTTTGGTGCCTTTATGCATCTGTGTATATGTATATATATCTAACATTTAATATTATATATAATAATATATATTATTATAATCAATCACCGCCTCTACTTTAAGACTCCTGGAGATCGGGAGTGTTTTTCAGCAGCAGAGCCCATGGCGTAGCTCATGTGGAGCTCTGCCTAGGCCTGCTGGACAGGGACTTCCTTCTGATTTCTTTTCTTCCTTCTGATTTCTTTCCTGAAGCTCCATCTCATTTGTTCCTCAAAAAGCAGCTTTTTCAAGTTTTCTGCCACTGTGTGGGAATCTTTCCTTAATGGAGTACCAGAATGAGGGGTGCTCCCTGCTTCTTCCCTTGTGGGGGAACATTTATCTCCTTTTGAGGAGTTGAGAGCAGGAGGGAAATCACAAAAAAAGCAACAAGTGAAATTCATGAGTTTTCTGATAATCTATGTAGCCAATGATTGGCAGTCACATTTGTTCTGATAGTCCAAATAATTTTGCTTTGTGACGGGTAATTCCAGGAAACTATGTTCTGAAGATAGTAACATCAACTTCTCTGTGTAGTAAGTCATCTTTTTTCATCCTTGCTAGAGTCTTAGCCCTTTGCCTAGGGGTATGTGAATTTTGTTGGATAAATTTGGTCCCTAGGGGTTGGATTCCCAAAGCAAATAGCTGGGCTGGAGCATTTTGTGACAAGCATCTCTGATGAAATGGATTGTTATATAAAGCTGGTTTTTGGCTGTGACTTGACGTCTGGCCTGTCATGAAACAGCTTGTTCTTGGAGCTGTGTTCGTATGAGCAGATTTTGACTTCAGTGCGTCAAATTCTGTGGGGCTCAAGGGATAAAAACATTTTAAATTTTGTTTTTGGAGTAGCAAAGTGAACTCCCTGTAATTATGGACAGGAGGGGTTTATTTCAGAGTGAATTTATCTACGGGAACAAATTATGATATGGAGAAATGTATAATTTTTTTCATGTGTGGAACACAGTCTTAGCCTGAGAAAAATACTTTTACATTTAAATTATTCTTGTTAAGATCTTTTTCCATGCAGTTATCTGATTACTTTCATTCCAGTTTTACCTCCCCTCTACTGCAGAAAATAGCCACTTCTGTTTTTTTTAAAGATATCAGCTATTTATTTCATATGATTAAATCAGCTCTTATTCGGTTGCTTTTTTTACTGCCTAGATTAATTTCTAGYAGTCTCCTCTCATGGCATCTCTTCCCTTTCCAATTTGTTATGCTAATTGTGTCTCTCTGAACTTGCTCTGACTTCTTCTTGTCCTCAGATGGTCTCATGCAACGAGGCTTGATGGTTGGTTTTCGTGCACCTAGGGCTGCATTTAGCTTACAGTTTGCTGAATCACTCCAACCTAGAAGCTGCTGGAGCTGGTCTGAGTCGTCCTTTCAGTGAATACGCTGCCGGAGGAGGCAAGAAGGGCAGTGCTGTGCTAGCAGGGATGCTCTTGGTGAAATACCCTTACCCCAGCCCACCCCACCCTGGTTGCTCCACCAGGTATTTTGGGTGCTGAGACAAGCTCACGGTTGGTATGTGCTGAAGGAGGTCGGTGGGTTGCAGGTTTTACACTAACTAAATTCCAGGCCATGTAGTTGCGCACAGTATAAGGTACTTTGTTGTACAAGGCAGTCCTCTGTGCAACTCATTTTAGTATTTTTGTATGTATATACTTGCACAGTGACACTTTGCCGGGAGTTCATACCCCTGTTACCCTTGAAGCATCTTCCTCCATTCCTGTTTTCTGTATTCTTTAACAAGCTGGCAGTTTAAATTTCTGTTATACTACCTTACACTTATATGTGCAATGGGCCTCATTTATATGAGCTCATTGCTTTATTAATGTTGTTTGTATGCCTTCAGATATCACTGGTTGTATCATCCCTACAACAAAGCAGTTACTTAAAAATTTGTCCCTTCTCTTGTGCTCTCTGGCTGGTGATTTTCATAATTGAAAAATGCAGCTGAGGAGAAGCAGACACAAGATGTCCCAAGATGCAGGTCCACGCTTTGCCAGTGCGGCCCTTGTCGCCATGTACAGTACAGCCACCCCAGATCTCATGGGTGGCTGCTCTGCAGAAGCATGTTCTCTTACAGAGCCACTGGAAAACACGTTGTTAGTCAAAGCTGCAGCCTCCGTGAGCTCGTTGTGCCTGCATAGGCACTGTCAACAAGGAGAGTGATCTTTTCTTTTGAAAAAGAATAAATTAGGCTTTCAATTTCCAGTCATCCGTTTCTGAAGACTGAAGGAGATAGTCTTAAACATGTTTAGCTAACCTTGCAGCTTTGAATGCCATTGTAAAAGTTACTTTCACAGGGGAAAACCACACTTTGTCTGCTTTTTTCAAGATTCAGATTTTCAAGAAGATAATCAATGATAATTACTATGTTTGTGCTGGCTTTTGTCATTGAATTCTTGTCATGTTTTGCTAGAACAGTTGTCTGTTGACACCGTACAAAGACGGGATGTGCTGTCAGAGCAAAGAAGATGTGGTTCGAGTTGGGTCTGGGCTACGCTTCACACCCTGCCTGCGGCAGGCTGACGGGTACAGGAGAGGTGACCTGCTGCAGGACCTCCACGGGAATACCTGTTGGACGTTGTCATTGCATCTCTTGGGCCGGGTGCAAGCCCATCTCAGGAGCCCACTTCTGCCAGAATGGTTTTAATAAATGAACCAGTTTCATAGGGAAAAGAAAAAAGCTTTTTGCTAGCAGAAGACCTGCTAGATACTCCTATTTATCTATAGTCAAAAGCATCAATACCATAATGGTTATTGTCAATGGCAGGGTGTTAATTCTCTTCCAGGCCTTGCTGTGTCAGAAGAGGTCAGATCAGGACTGAATAAAATGCTCCCTGAGTTCCTCTGGAAAGAAAAAAAGTCTCATATCAGTTTGCTTGTCTTTCAAGCTACACTAGAAAAAGGGCTCTCGCTCTCCCTCATATCATGGCCTTTTAATTGCTTGCCGAGTTTCTCAATACATCCTTTAACACTGTGCAAATTCAATTACTGTTCCTGCTTGAGTTCCTCTGAATGAGCTTCTGATACTCAAGGTTAAATCACTGTAATGTTAGTGTCATTCCTAATACTATGGCCCAAAAAATAATTTGGAATAAACTGCTGATTTTAGAGGTTAAGATGAAAGAGAACACTCATTTTGACTGGAGTTTTTGTTAGTCTCAAGACAGAAGTGTCTTTTTAGCTTAGTTTCCTGTGGAATAAGGCTTAAACAGCAACTGAGACAATTCGAGCGTGCTTTTGCCATGAAAATACTCCATGGAAAGAAATTGTAGGTGTGTGCAGAGAGAGAATAACAAAGCTTAATACAATGCATTTAAAAATTCAATCCACTTATTCAAATGGGTTTCTATGATACTAGAAACCCTTGGATAAGATGTTCATGCCTTTTTTTAGTGTTGGTTGTAGAGATCTTTCTTTTATTTTGGGTACTTAAGAGGCACAGCCGGCAAATTTCCACCAGGTTAGATGAGAAATGCAATGAGCATCGTTTTAGAGTATACCCACCTAAAATGATACTGAATTTCAAAGGTACTGTTTCAGTGTTTGGAATTGGTCTGTTCCTATTTTCATCTTTTACAGTTTGTAGAGATCTTACAGGCCTTAGCCTTTCTGAGAAATATGAATCATTCTAAAAAAATGTTTTTAAGTGTGGGCCAGGGCATAGTTTATCACAGAGTGCTTAGAAACTCTATATTAATTGTGGCTATATTTGTAATTCAAGTGTTTACCTCCCTCTCAGAGAAGTCAGGGCGTTGAGCAGCTGAGATACTCTCTCAACAGGAAAGAAGTTCTGGAGAAGAAATGGACAGTGGTCGGCATATTGTCCTGTGGTAATGGTATGAACCAGGGAAGGAAGAAGAGCTGAGATTGACAGATTGTCCTTTACCAGAGGCTTTTGGAGAAGCATAATTATGGTTTTTGTTATCTCTGTTTACTTGTGCTGTTTGGAAAAACTTACATAAGGCCTTTTCCTGAAAATGCAGTGCCATCAGAATGCAATGAGGTTTGTTCTGGAGAGAAAAAGTAGGGAAGGCAGGTTTCCAGTCATGTGAGAACTTTGCATTTTCAAAACAAAGTGGTCCTATTTTTCTTTCAAAATTGCTTGCCGCTTGATTTTTAAATTTATATTATATATACAGAATTAAACCATAAAGATCTATAAATTGAAATACAATATTTAATTCCAAATAAATGTCAGTGACTTTCACAGAAAATTTTGATTTTTTTCAGTTTTGAAGTTGCCATCTCAAAAAATCAAATTCTGAAATCTTCAGCCAGATAAATTTCCATTCACAACCTCCCCTTATTTATTCAGTTGGTAAAGTTTTTGGATTCTGTGCCTGATATCAAAAAGTAAGTCAATTTGATATACATTCCAATTTTGTTTGATAAAAGTGGATTCTTCCTATTTCCTAGATATTACACTTATTCAGGCCTTTCTTGCTTGAAAATATCATACAGAGCATAGCCATTTTTGGAAAATGTCATACACAGCATAACCATTTTTGGATGGTTATTTTAGGAAAGCTCTTTTTCCTGACTATCTAAAGTCTTTAAATGGTAAACTTGTTGCTGAAAAGTCTCTGGGACRAATACACTCACATGGAACAACTCCAGAAACTCCTCCATCCTCACCAGGTTTAACATGACAGACATCAGTGTGTGATATACATTCATATATACTGTGAGATATTTATTATGTTATTATGGTGTTAGTTCACAATCTTAAGTTTTGCATGGTGATTATAAATGCTTTCTAGCAGAAGCTACTTGTCTCAATAGCAGTGTAGAATCAGTTCATGTCTGAGAGAGCGCATTATTTGGATCCTCTTCTGGGAAATATGCTGTTTAGATTTAAAACAGCAATAATTCTTATTTCACATGCTTTTAAGACTTAAATTTTACATTAAAATAGTCAGAAATTGCTGAATTGCAATTCGGGTTACAAGCTCCCCGAGGAAGGAAGGTGCCTGTTTACTGTGTGCGTGCAGTGCCTAGCAGAACAGGAGCACGATCCCATCACGGGTTTTGTGTATGTGCTCTTAGAAATAGTAATGGTCAGGTAGCAGAACATTGCAGAAGGGGTTTACACCAGGAGTTACAGTGAAGTTTTAGTAATTGCGATTCATTCTTTTGGATTCATTCTCATGTTGGATGAGATGAAATATCTGAGTGGCTGAATGAACCTGAGCCGCATTGTAGGTAATATACTGCCTCTTGCTGAAGGATTGCTCTTATCTGCTGCAGACAGAGCAGGGGGTGGAGAGCATCTCATAACCTCTTTCTTAGCAACTCTTTTTAATGAGCCGTGTGAAGGCCTCATTCAGAGATGCGTGCTGAAGTGTAGGTTTGAATGGCATTGGAGTTGTGTTTCTGCATGATTTCCTGAAGAAGGCTGAAGATGAGCCTTTGTGTAAGGGATGTCCTGAACTGAGTTTTTTTTTAAAGAAAATTAGGCCTCAATACTAAGCTTGCAGAAACCAAAGATTACTTTGTCATTGGAGAAATGGAAGTTAACGACTGACCTCCAGCTGGTCCCCTACTTGCTGTCCCCGACCTGTGTGCTGCCAGCTGCCTCAGGTGGCTTAAACCCTGCGTAAGCTGGCTGTCCGTGGGCTGCACGGCCACCCCAAAGTTATGGGAGTGAGGGAGGGTGTAAAGGATGTAGTGAGTCTGTCTGTGAGCAGCTGCGTCTCCTAGGTAATGACCAACATCAGGACGTGAGGATGTGGGGAGGAAGACTCTTGTGCTGGCGGGGATGTGGCCGGCTGCGTCCCCTCTGCCTCACTGCACAGAAAGGTGTTAAGACAGAAGCTGAAGCAGGAAGGAGGTAAGGATCCGTGTGAATGATAGCAATTTGTTTTAGAATTTACAGTTCATTAGTGAATTGGAAATGAAATTGAATCCACTTTTTACCAGGAGCATGGGTTTGCAGAAGTAGTGAGAAACAAATCACTCTTAAATGGAGATTTGTTTTTTCTCTTCCCTCCTCCACCTAAAAGATGGTTCAGCTGCACAGCAGTCCCTTTTAATTTATTTGCCAACATTAAAGAAAAAAATAATTGCAGATTATATATTCCAACTTGGTAAATAAATTGCTAATTCATTAGCCCTGATATTTTCATTTGTAGCTTCTTAGTGTACTTCTCCAGAATGACATATAGAATAAGTCACTTTAATAAAGGTGATTTTTTTTTTTTAAATAACAGGAAAGGAACACAACCCTTCTTCCTTTGCCTCCAGCCAGATTCACAAATYCTGCAAATCAGATAGCGCCAAGTCATTAGGTAACTAGTACTCCAGTCCATCATTAAAAAGATCTCATTTCCCTCCACTGTTTATGCTGCACACATGGTAAACATAAACATACATAAATATAATTACAAATTAACATTTTTTTCCTTTTCTTTTTTTTCCCCCTACACCCATGTAATAAACACCATAATTTCTCAGACTATTAAACTGAAGGTCTGACCCCATTGGTAGACAATAGAGTAGGTTCTTTACTTTTTTAGACCTGTTGTTACTTGAGGTCTTGCAGGCTCAGTCACACATCAAAGCCATCTGCATTCCTGAATTCTGGAAGAGGTGAAAAGGCCACTACATATCATGACTGACTCGCTGTGAAATTCTTCTCCCTTCTTTTAACGCTTCTAATATGTATGGATATCTCTGGGTTCGGTGGTATTTGCCCTGAAAGCCTGCATGTATGTGGCATTCCTCTGAAATTGGGGAGTGACCTGTCCAAGGAATCCTTAGAGAATTCAGCCTAATTCTTGGATTCTTAGCCAAAAGTAACAAATCTGAGAGAATTAAAATATGGCCAGGTAAGAACTGGCAGATCCTGCATTCCCTATAGAAGAACATTTTCTTGCTCTCAAAGATGTAAGTGGAAGATTTGCCTCTGGTTGCTGAATCTACATTGTATCTCTCCTCAGACATGTAAATACAGTGGAGGATGACTTTAGTAGTGAAGCAGCATGAACGTGGTGATGTTTGAAAAGACAGTTCACTTCTAAGCTATTGATTTGATCCTGTGCATAACAGTAATTAAATGCTGAATTCATTCTATAATTATGGACCTTTGCAGCTCCTTTTTCCTTGAGGTTGTCTGTATATTGTCTCTTTTTTTTCTGTATTCAGACAGTTCTCTTCCTCCCCAGTATTATGCACTATTTGTGATTCTTTCTTTGGGTATTTGTAGGGTATTAGTGAGAGAAGCTCTGTTGGTCCTAAATCAATGAGAATATTTATTTAACCAATAAAAATGTGATTGTTTTCCAAATGAGTGTGAAAACCTGAAAAAACAAAGCAATAAAAGAGAAGTAATAGGCCATTTCCAGGGTTTGAAGCTTTACCCAACTGACCTTGATGGAAGAATAAATGGATCCTGAATACATATAGTCCTTACATCCCTAAATACTTATTTATTTGATTCGTTTGTGTTTGTCAGGATGGTCCTTATTATGCAGTATTAGAAATACTCTATTCTTTTCTGGTCCCGAGAGGTCTAGCGGTTGACCTGTAACGTTTCTCTCAGCATTGCTGGGTAAAGAATATTTTAATTTTATCTGTAAAATTAATTTTTTTGTACAAGAGATTTTTGTTACAGGCCTTGTTGTTAGGCAGCAATACATTCCTTGCTCTATGGAAGCAGGCTTTCTTGTTACTTTAAAACATGTAGCTCAGGAAACAGGTTGTTTATTTGACTTTGGTACAGACACTATGTCTTTTCATTATGAAGTGAGTCATCTGCTGTTTTCAATGCTAAAATCTTCTCTGTCCATATCCATTCTGCTTTGCTTTCAAATGAGTTAATCAATTAAGCTGTGAGAGTAATTACATTGCCAGCTTGTTGAACCAAAGTATTTCTAATTTTGAGGGGGAGGAAAGGAAAGAAGGAAAAAGGGCTGTCAATCCAAGATAGAAATATCTGGATTCTTTCGGAGAAACAGAGAGAGGTGACCTGGAAGGCTTCATTCACGCCCAAACTGAATTTATGTTACTGCAAAACAGATGCAAATAGGTAGTGTCTAAGGGGAAAGTTGACAGCAAATAAAAGCTTCACTTTCAGTTAATGTTTGCGAGTTTATGCGCACAAAAAAATCCTTCTGTTTATGAGGCTTACTTCATAATTGCATTCCTGCCTTATATAGACCATGATAATGCCAAAGGTAGTTAATAAAATATAAATAGTGAATATAATGTTGTGGCACTTTACATTTTTTTCAGTAGTTTTGACAAATTCTTGCATACATAAAAATCTCATTTCAAATGACGTTTCCAAATGTTTGTTCAGAAAGTGTATCGCCATCCATAAATATTTTGCATAAAGCTGTAAAAACACAGATGGTGAAAATGTCACACTTGACTCTAATGGCACAGTAATGGAGTGTAACAGACTGTGAGTCCTCTGCAGACCTGAGCCTGCATGAGGAGAGCAGAAAGCTCAGAAGAACTGAACGGCCTCAGCGAGGAGGGATCATACGGCAAGGTCAGACGGAGCTGAGCTGCTGGGTGGCAAACACCCACAGAGCCTTAATTTAACGTCGTGGCTGCAGTGTCTCATATATGCTGCAGTACTGCAGTCCTTTCTTTGGTGTTCAGTTGATGGGAGATCTGCCCTACCAATTCAGAGGGGTGCTTGGACATACCGTTCCAAGGCTTTGATCTTGCCAACAAGAGAAAAGGCACGTGTATCCTGAACAGTACCATGTTCATGAAGCAGTATCATTGGCCGGTGAGAAATAGCCTGATCACAAAATCCACTGTGTCTGAGAAGGAATATTAGAAACTGTTTTCATTGACTGCATGCAAAATGTTGTGTTTTCCTGTTTTCTTTATACTTTTTTGACTTTTATCACAGCAGTAGTGCTTTGGGAACACCTCTGAGCTCTGAGTGTCTTTAGCTTTACAATACCTCCAAGAGGTTTACGCAGCTCTGTTTTAAGGGGGGTAAATACGGAGCACATGGAGGCTAAATAAGCTTCTACAAAATGTTTTTGCAACCTCAGCTACCTCTGGTCATCTGAATCTTTTCTGTCGGTTTCTCATTTGGGTTCTGTGTTTCCCGAGAGAGACTGCGACGCTGATAGGGAAAAGGTCTTTCTCAGACTAGCTGCCTTTAATGGGATAACAAGTAAACTTGCATGTTTAAGGATGCGTATCATGGCAGGTAGTAGTTCCCATCCTTGATTTACCTGTTTTGGACTAGAACTTGGTTTTGGGAGGTAGACACAGATTTTTCCTCAACTGAATAGTGAGCCAGTGGATCCATTGTTAATTTTTAGTGGCATTATTATTTTTTCACAGAAGTGTACATGGGAGAAAAGGGGACTCCCTTAATTTGCTACTACTTGTCAAGAGCTGATCCTGCAAAGTTTTACACATGGAAGTATTATGTATCGCCTTAGAAGTATCTTCTGGACTTTAATGTGGAGGAAAACTTGCTAACACATCTTGTCTTCTCCAATTCCTTTTTAAATACACATTTTTTCTAAAATCACTATGCTCAGTTAAAATTTACTTGCTAGGCCAAATGATCATCTGGTATATAAAAGTAGAAGGTATGTTCATGTTTTTCTTTTAAAAAGGGAAAGGAAAACATTAGGGGAAAAACATGTTGCAGATCTATAACATAAAAAGCATTATGTGGCATAAGTAGTACAGTGTGTGTACTAACATTTTGATGGCAGAAGTGGTGTGCTACATATTTTTCTTGGAAGCCCTTGCTTTTAAACTGGCTTATATAGAATCACATAAAAAAAAAAATGAAGCATGCTCAGCTTTGTTGCAACAAATGCTTGGTTTATATACTGCAGTATCTATATAGCAATGGTACAGGCAATTTGCTGTCAGTGTTTCTTTTCTAATGGCTGTTCTTAGGAGATATAAAATGATACATAAAATGTGAAGATAGATACATTTTGATTCCTCTCTCCCTCTCTTTTGCAATTTTTTTTTCTTAAAGTTCGTGTTATAGAGTACAACAAAGTATCATCTTCCATCAGCTTTTGCCTATAGCAGACTGCAGCTTCTTTGTAGCACGTATGAATAATGGAAGTTCCAAAAACTTCTGGAAATTCAGAATAATCATATATTTTTTGTTTCCATGGAGTGGGACATAGTCAGTAGAATACCGCCTTGAGTCCTATGTGGTTTAGGAGAAGAGGATACGCACCTCTGGATTCGACATAGGCATCAGTGACAAAATATGAGTACTCTGCAAATACTGAAAAAAACCATGGACTTTCTTCCATTAATGGGAATTCTCAGAACTGCTTGTAATGAAATCCAAAGGAAGAGGAAGAGGTTTGGGAGGGTCTGCAAGGTTCCCACAGGGAAACGGAGCCTGAAGGCTGAGCTACAGAGGAAGAGAATTTCTGATGTTTGTTTGCACATAACAAAATTGGCCTGTCCGCTCTGCTTTCCATGTCAATCTCTTGGTGACTGTTTTTTACCCAGTTTCCTGAAGTCAAGGATAGAACCTGGATTTAGAACCTATGTGCCGAAATGCATCAAAGCAGTATTACAGTTTGCCTTATTTCCTAACTAGCTGTAAAGTCTGCTTCTTGTTTTGACTGGCTGTCCTTGAGTATTAACAGGAATGTGACTAAGCAGCACTGCCATTTAGCTTATTAGTTGTTCTCATATAATTGAGATCCAATTGGAAGGGAAATTAAAGACATGCTGTTTAGATTTGGAAAGTGGTGTGAAGCTTTGGAGCAATTTTTTTCAGTTTGTTGCACTGAGCTTTGTCCCTAAGGGAAATGGCAATTCTCTGATGCTATCTGCTAGATGTGAAATTATAGAAGTCAACAATTTCAAAATGTTTTTAAAACTTTTCCATCAGACTTTCTGGATCTTGCAAAGTGAGCTTTGGTTTTGGTGAAGCCTAAAATTGGAAAAAAAGGATGGAGAAGTTTAATGTATTGTATCAAGTCCTTGCTTGACACAAATTTGATTTCTCTGTATTTATTTTTAGGGACAAGGAATTCTCAGGTCTTTCCTTAAACCAACAAGGACTAATATGAGTCAGAGTAACTTTATATCTTACAAGCAGGCAGCCTTGGTTTAAAAAGTCACTTTTATAGTTATGCTTTTATAGTTACTTTCCTAAAGAAAGTTTGAATTTTATTGGTTACGTCATGTGATACTTTCATTTTTTTGCAAACCAGGGAGACATACTACAGCTGTGTTCATATAAACATTGTATAACTCAGCAAAATGCTACTTGGATTTTTACATTTCTAAATATGTTAGAAAATGTCATGAGTTACGTTTATTATTTACCAGCTGGGGATTAATTTTTTGAGTCATACTGCTGAATCTGCATGAATATTAGATTCAATTGTGGAGATCAAAGGCAACTAGATATGATGCAATCGTGTTGCCTCTTCCTGCTTCCCCACTTGTGTACTGCTGGCTACAGAGGACAGAATTCCTTCATCATACTAACCTGATAGAAGGAAAAAAAAAAGTCAGTCTTTGGGTTGGTTTCTTGGCTTTGAACTAATTATTGAACAGTATTAGTCAAATAAGAAGAAAAGAAGTGTCCTTTCTGTGCCTACGGAGGAGGTCCTGCTCTCAGAAGTCAGCTTAGCGCTGCAGGAAGCGCTGGTTGCAGTTTCTGAGCCTATGACTTGTGCCAGTTCAGTGACACGACTTTCTCGCACCTAGGGAGCAAATACAGACTGTCTGCATGTTTTGCTTCAATGAAATCCTTTATTAAACAGCTGGTAGTGTATTAGGCCTTTTTATCATTTATGATTTCAAACTTACTTTGGAATAGTATTTTAAGAATTTAAATTTAAATAAAAAAATTGACCATGAAAATGTGATAGAAATAATAATTTATATTGGCCTCACTCCATTCTACCCCTCTTCTGCTGGAGTTTACGGTCTTGTTCTAGAAATCATCAGATGACCTTAGAAAAGCTCCAGTAGCCAGGACATGGTCTCCTCTTTGTCCTCTCATTGCATGCAGTTGGCTTCAGTTGCCTGCAGTCTTCTTACATGTTTTCTCAGAAGACATGGAAGAGCTGCCAGTAGAGTGCAGGCTCTTTGGAGGAGTGAGAAGTTATCATCTCAATTCATACCCAGGGACAATGTGATGGTAACATGTCTGTCACTACCGCTGCTCTGCCACAAGTGTTTTAGGATAAAAATGCTCATGCTTGGGGTTGGACTGAGATTCTCTGTCTTAGTCCAGGCCTATACGGAAATCTCAGCCTCTCAGAACTTCAAAAAATTGGGATATCATTTTATGTTGGTTTTAGTGATACAAGAAAGGAAACATTTTTTAATTTGTGCATAACACTCCCAAATAATATAAGTAATATGGCTAGAAAATTCTTATTTTATGGAACAAACTTTGTAGAGAATGTAGATTTTATCTTATTATTTCCAAAATAGGGATTCACAGCTGAGTTGCTTAAGCATTTAGCTAAGTACATAAGCTCTACTTGCTACCTGTGAGTTCACATATATTATTTTTTGTATGCCCAGTATTCAGAAGAGGTAACTTAAWTGTTCTGGATGAAGCTTCTCCAAGTATCAGAATCCATAAAGTTATGTCTCAAATTTCCTTGTTGTCCTGATTTACTTTATGTAAATCCATAATCAAAACAAAGGTACTTTATGTTGAGCCAGCAAGTTGAACGGCAAAGGAATGGATTCACTTAGAGGTGATTACTACTAAATGGAAAGGAATCTCACAAGTTTGCTACGTAACATGAGAAAATATAGTTTTACAAAGGCTGGATGGAGCTACTCTTCCTAGATGGCAACATCTACTGCCTCCTCTTCCAGGCATGAAATTGCATTGGATTTGGCATTTATTAACTTTGCAGAATGCAAGAGAAGAACAAAAAATGGAATTTTTAAGTACATCAAGAAGCAGATTAGGAAGCTATATGTCTGTATTAAGTCAAGCACGCGGTGTATCAGATAAGGATGCTGGTCTATGAGCTCTGTTGTGCTGTCATTTGCTGCCCAGTCCTACTTGCATGAGTAAGGAGTATTCCGTCTGAGTTTGGCTTGTGGTATTGGACCTCTAATAAATAAAATGTAGGACTGTCCTGAGAAAACATCCCGTGCAGAAGCCAAAGGAGTTGCCCAAGTTTGGGTGGGCTGCTGATGTCAGAGAGGAATGCACCCAATGGCTGTGGGGTGAAAAGCAGATTCAGGGAACTGACTTGTAAGTGTTTGTGTTGGCTCGGTGCTCAGACATTCCTCCTCCTCCTCGCACCGGTTCCCAGCTGTGCTTCTGCCAGTCTTACCAGCTTCCTTAGGAATGTTCCTATGGGCTCTCTTTGCGGCTCCCATAGATGTCCATACAGAAACGCTTGATCAAATGCTTAATCAAGTACAGTCTCCTTTTATGCATTCACTCTGTTCCACTCAAGTTTATACTTAGATGTGGTGACCTGCAAGCTATAGGTAGGGCCTAGGAATACAGAGAAGCATTTAAAAAGGAGTAAAATAGGTTTGCTGGATCTTGAGCGGTAGTTTTCTCTCTTCATTCATTATTATTTTTTAGTTTTTTTTTTTTTTACAATGCATCTTTGTGAAAATACGACCCTCTGCACTCGGACAGATTGACCCTACCTCTCATCACCCAGTAAATCAGTGTACTCATGGCATCAGTTGTAAAATATCCCATTTCTTAGTTAAATAACTGTATCACTTTAAAGGCTTTGGAACTGAAAGCCTTACAGTGTTTCATCTTTCTACCAAAAAAGTCTTCATGTGCTTTTAAGATTAATAATAGAGAGAGATAATTTACCGTCCTCTGGCAGATTCCTGGCTTTGCAGAGTCAGGCTTTCTTCACACAGGAACTCAGGTTACAAAACCTCAGTGGCAGAAAGCCCGTAAAGGAGAGCTCGGCAGGGCAGGAGCCCCAGCGGCATGTGTTTCAGTAGGGCTGGTGTTTCAAAGCCTAGGTTGCAGCTCTGCGAAGTGGGGAGGCCAGCCACAACTTACTGGGCTGGTGTAGCTCTTGGGTATCCTCTGCCAGAAGCAGTCCTGCTGAGCTATACTGGAAGACCAGTGCCTCCACCCATGTGAAACTGTTGGCTCTGGCAGTGTTGTTGCTGGTGGAGGTCTGTCCATGTGCAGCACCTCCACAGGTGAATGAAACCCTCTGTGTCTCCATTGGCAAGAGGAGGGGTATCGGTGGCTTTTGTCACCATGGCTTAAATTTTCCCTCTGGTGTCAATAAATTGCATTCTGTTGCAGCTTAAAACATGTGAATCTTCTTGATGAAATCAAGGTGCTGTATCCCTTATGCAGACTTTAATTTGGAAAATGTGAAAAAATAAATACCCTTCATAAAAATGTTTTGATCCGCCAGTGGCCTCTATCCTTGAAAAAATCCATCCCTGGAACAGCCTTGGCATGCTTTGTTAGCTCAAATTCTGGATAAGTTTTTATTCCTTGCTCAAATCAATCCCTGGTTTTGGACGGTATTCCCTGGCTGGTTGCCATCTTCTGCTCAAGGTTCAGCAGAAGTAGTTCAGCAGAGACACATGTACATCCTATGTAAAACATCAGAGGATTTCTAGGTTGATAAATGTTACATGCCTGAAAGTATTTACTTTGCAATTGGGATACATTGATGCTGTGAAGTTGTGAAGATTAGAGATAAAATGTTGAAATGATTTCATTCGTTTGCATGCTCTCTTGGTGTGGTTTTTTGATGTATATTTTTAAAATGTTCCATTTTCAGGTGACAATGGCCAGAATTGGGATAAATGAGAGTCGTTCAAAGGAGACCTGTGAAACAATACTTTTCGCTCTCCGAATGGCAACGTGGAATCAGATTTTAGATCCCTGGGTATACATTCTTCTCCGGAAAGCCGTACTTAAAAACCTGTACAAGATCACAAGGGGATGTTGTGGCATGCACATCATAAACTTACACATGTTGGAACTCAGCTCCATCAAGAATTCTTTGAAGGTTGCAGCAATATCTGAGTCACCAGTAAGTTCCAAACAAATAAACCTACAGCCACTCAGCTCTACGGGGCAATAAAGTTAAACACAGTGTATGAAGAGATGATGGAGGCAACGCTCATACATGGGCAATACCTTAAAATGAATTCCAAGGCTCAGTGGTTTGGCATTTGTTTTAAATTGTGGGTGGTTTGCTCTTGTTGCTTACCAGTTTGATATCGCTACTCCAAAAGATGCACTTGAATGTTTTAATTCCCTTTAGAATACATCCCTTTCAAAACTGGTAGTAGAATGATAAATCATCCTGTATTTCTCCCTTCCAGGTACTAAAGTGAACARGGTTCCTTATAATACTCCCCACCAAATCCTTTACCTTAGCAGGCTTCTTAAGAACACATGCAAGTGTGAAAGTGATCTCCAAGGTGATTTTTAAAAGGGGTAGATTTTATCTACCAGTGATGGCCCCAAATCCTTTGCAGAGTTACTACTTCCTAGGGTAAAGTCCACCCTCCTTTCCATAAGGGTATTCTTTGCTTCTAGGCATTGAATTTTCCAATTGGATATATAAAAGACATTTTGCTTGTGCCCAGCTTATTAAATGATCCAGTTTGCTTGGTTCATTGACTTGACCTCTTAATTATTTACTGTTCCATGAATTTTTGGGAGAGCTGCAAACTTCATCAGTGTAAGCATTCCTTTCAAATCACTGACAAAACATGAGGTTCCCTGTGGGAACACAGAGGCAGATCAGCTCAGCTTGCTTACAGTTACGTTTTCAGATCTATCAGTGAGTTTTTAGTCCTTTCAACAAATTTTGTTGAAACTAACAGGCATAAAGCTGTGGCTAGTTTGTAAAAAGAGTAGGGTTTTTTTTTTGCCCCAAACTGAAGGAAGTTTCTTGAAGCATTCCCCTAATGCATATACTGATACGCTCATGAAGTACATCTGCTTCATTTGTAAAAGGTCACACGTGTCTCATGAAAAATGTGTGTGACCAAATGAGGACCTCTGCAGGGAACTGCACTGGGAGCGTGGTTGTGTTTGTGAAAGCAAACCGCACGCTCGGTTTTTGCGGGGTCTGTGTCTGAAGAGCTGAGGGCGTTCAGTATGTTTGAAGGTACCAGAAAGTTTCCAGGACTTTACACAGGACGCCCTTCGCCTTTAATGCTGCTAAAAGAGGCTTTGTTTTTTGTGACTGTACTTTCTTCAGAAGCAAAAATGAGAGTATCAGAGACTTTGTAGCAGAGGGATTGTTTTAAGATAGAGATGTTTAATGTTATCTTTACCTGCTTACCTTCAAATAATTACATTAGTGAATTGTTGTTGTATTTGGACAAAGTAGTTAAAAACTGATTCACCAAGAAGACGGTCTGAGGGACCAAAACTATTCACAAACTACAAATTCATGTTGTATGTGAGAATAGTTTAAGTCAGAAAATAAAAAACCAAAAGGTTTAAATATAGCAATTTTTTGTTTTAAAAGCTATTTCCTTTTTGTTTTAAAAAGGTTGAAAAAGAAATGGGTTAAATAACCCTATAATGAAATGAAATGGCTTCGTTTACCCTGAAGAATTTCTGTATGTGATTTATTTCCTCAGTCACAGAGCTGATAAACCGTGGACAGATTTGATGCTGGTATAAGCTCCACACTGTTGCTTTCGTGTGGGTTCTGCTGAAATCTGGAAGTGTTCAGTCAGTGCTGTTTGGCTTTTTCATTTCATAGAATGTGATGCCAGTGTATCTGTTGACATAAATTATTTGTTCTCTATGGAAGATAGTTGTTTTAGCAGCTGCAAAAAAATGTTGGTCCGTAAATTGTTGAGATATTTGATCCGTGAATGAAGCTCATCAGTGTTCCATTTTGTTATGTGAATAAATGTAGCTTGTGTAGTTCATACTGGTTGACTTGTAAAACAGACAAACAAAAGTTTATATGTATATGTGATTTCTTATATTTTGTGTACTAATACATATTGAATGTAAATTGCAAAGCCTCATTAAAGTTATCAAACTGTATCTTGAGAGCTGTGATATTTTTGCATAACAAAAGAGATCTGAAGTTGTTAAAAATAATCCTTACGACAAAAAACCTCACTCTGGATTCAAGCCAGCCACTGCCGTTCACACGTGTGATGCCAGTTGTGAAGGTAGGGAGGAAGACAGCGAGAATTCAGATAGGAGRTGTCAGTGTTCGTACACTTCATTTTCACATGAGCAGCCCAGTGCAGTCAGTGGTCTAAGGCAGACAAGGTCAAGTTCTGAGGATCCATGCCTAGAAAATGCAAATAAAAGTGGAGCTGGGAGAATTCGGTGTTTGGAATTAAAGTGTTTTTATCCAAATATCTGCCAATGTGTTACACAGACTCTGATTGGTGTCACATACACTATGAATCCTGAAACAAATGTGAGTTTTGTTTGCTAATATTTCGTCCAGTGATGTGGTAGCCTGGCTCTGTTACCACTGGAAGTGATTTGATTATCATTGTGTTTCATCTCACAGGAGAGCCAGCAATGTGCTGTGTTGTATGATTAGCAAATAATATGTTTTATGCAATATGAGATTATTAAAAAACCAATGGGACAGCTTCACACTAGGATCTGAGTATTGCCCGGGCAGGGAGAAAAGGGCAGTCTGCTTAGCAATGTGCTGATGATCTCTTCAGAGGTTGGCTAACGACGTGAGCAGTCACGAGCTGCCTGTTTACTGCTCGGCAGTAATTAGTGTCTCCAGAGCAGGCAGGGGCAGTAAGTGCTCTGGTGGGAAGAAAGTGAATCTCATTTCTGACTAATGACCGAGGAAATCCTCAGGGTGGGAGAATATTTTAATCTAATTGGGATCTTAAGAAATGGCAGGCTATATAAGGAAGCATGTTACCCTAAAATGAGGTCCTAGCCTGGGCTAAATCTACCTGCTGAAGCAAAGAAAGCATCAGTAACAAGTTGCTCATCACGGGGATTAGGCAAATATCCGTAGTTTGTTACCTAGATACAAAGATGGAGAGCAAGGTTCAAGGTCTTTTTGATCTGATTCTTGAGGCAAAGTGTCCACCTTGTGTGCTTATTTTCAGATATTTGTATATAAATATTTTTATTATTTCAGTCTGATGTGTTAGGAATTATTTCAGGAACAGCAGTACATACGAGTTCTGTAGCCATGGTGATCCTTTAGGACAAGATGTTGGGACCTTTCAGATGCTCCTCGCGCTGATTTTGGCATTTGAATGCACCGTGAGTTGACTGACCCTGCAAAAATGGCAAAAAATATGAGTGTGCCAAAAGAGGGAGTAGCTGTTTACAGGCATAATGAATCCAATTGCTCTATGTTGCAGTGCCAGAAATTTTGCAAGGGCGAAGCAAAGGAGGGAAGTGCATCAGCAGAGGGAAGAGCTATGAGACCTCCCTTGCCGAGGAGCTGTTAATTCTACTCAGCTGTTTTGTGAACCCATGCCCTTGATGCGAGGAGATCAGGCTGGTGAGCAGGACCTATACTTGCTTGTCATTATAGGATTCTTAAATGTAACTCACAGGTTCATTAACTCATTATTTCTTCAGGCTTTTCCAAGCTTTTCTGGTTATTTAAACTAATTAGGTCACCATTAATTTCTTTTTATGAGGGCTGAAAAAGGCAATGACTGTTGCAGGTTTTTCTCTATCATATGTTATTTGTTCTTCCCTGGTAAATAGTAATCCATACTTTTTCTTGTTTTATTTCACTTTAATAGAGTCTGGCAAATCAAAACAGATTTGCAGTCTGATCCTTAGTGTAGTTGATGCTCTACTTTTATGCAGATAGATACAATATACATCTATGACCCACAGTTCCTGGCTCAAGTAACTTAAACGCTATGGCTGAGTACAAATTCTTATTAACAGGCTTCCCTTTCTGAGGTTTGAGTGAGGGAGCGTGCAGAAAGGATCCAACCCTAGCAAGGCAGCAGAACATAGATATGAGTATTTCCAGCTCTCTTCTCCACGCTCCTTCCAGTACCAAAAGAAAGGTCTTCCATTTTCCATCTAACTTGTTTTTTTTTTTAGGAGAGAAATACCATAGGAAAAAAATCCCATCCAGCTCTGGAAAAATGTAGTAGTCTGATGACTTTTTAGAGGTTCTATGTTTAGAAGGGGTAGGCAGTTCAATCGAGGAATTTATCTATTGGTGGAAACTGAGGCGTCTGATCAGAGAGCCTGAAAACTGTGCAAAACCTAAAACATTAGGTCTTACTCAGTACAATTTATTTATAAGAAACAAGAAAAAAGCAAACATAATATTTGCAGCAAGTTACAGGAAGAATTAATAACACAAAAATACCAACTGTCTAGTCAATCACAACTGTTTGCCATGATAGATCTGACCCTCCTCCTGTGGGGAAAAAGGCTTCCTGTGAACATTTCAGCAACTCCAAATGATGATGCTTTAAGAACAATTCTATTTACCTCACTTGTCCCTTTTTTCTACTGCCTCCTGTAAACAAGATGACGTCCGAAGTGATTGGACAATCGTTAAACATTAAAAATATGATTTCAAATGCAATTTTWAAAAAAATTGTTTATAATTAGGATAAGTTAAAGAGTGACATAGATATTCTAAGGACTTTGTTTCTTAGCAACACATTCATGGAGTCTTTAAAAAAAAAGTCCTGTGGTTGCAGGAATATAAACATGTATCTGGCTAGCTGTTTAATTTCAGCACCATGGTTGCAAAATAAATACTTGCTACAGAAGTTTGCAAAGATAAACCATTTCACTTTTTTTTTTTAATCTACTGCCAGTAGTAGGTTGACAAGTTAAAATACCTGAGGCAAAAAACTGTTACCAGTAAAACATCACTACCAAGTAGCTACCATTCCCAGCAAAAGTTTGTGTGTGTATATTTACTTTCTTCTGAAGCCAGCATAAGAAAAATACTTTAAGTTCCATTATCAGTTATAAATTCAGATATTTGTAATCTGAAACAATTTCTTCATTGGATTACATGTTTCAGTCCTATTTTTGCTTTAGACGCACTGAAGGCAGAGCTGTGTGGAAGTGAGGGCTCCAGCAGGAGAACTTATAATAGTCCATGCCAAAGCAGCCTGGTAGCCTAGAGTGAAACTTTTGCAATATCATTTGGACAAGTGATAAAGTCTAAATTCCATCTCAGGATTCAAATTTTTGATTTTTATAATCCCTGACAAGCAGTGACTTCTAGTAATTTCTAGGGTGCCTTAATTTTCATCCATTAAGTTCCCCAGATGCCTGAAACACCACGTGCTATCTGCTGGTCCTGCTGTCTATGTAACACTGTCATGAGAGGAAGATGAAGGCGGCAGAACTTTAATCCATGGTTGCCTGAAGCAATTCAATCCTTGCTTCCTAAAACAGTAATTTGACATCTGTCATCTGTGTTGAAGATATTCTGGTTTGCAAAAACCAGTGTGACTGATGCCCCAGCAGGGAAGGATCATGACTCTGCAATGCGTATCTGGAGTGCTCACCCCTCAACAGAAAACTGTGCTGAGCCCCAGGGTCCAATTATTGCTTAACTCATGACAACCAAGTCCCTTTGTGAGTATGAGACCTTGAACTTGATGCATTCATCTGGTATGTGGGTCACGTGTCCTTCTCTGTTGTTTTCCCTTTTCTTTCTCTGGTATTTTTCCACTGCAGTGGAGACAATATCTGAGGCCCTTGGCTGTTCCATCTTGGCTGTTACTAGCCCCTCTGTGGTGGGCAAGATTTCTCTTTCCATGGTGATAACCTCCAGGAAGCCGTACCACCAAGTTTCCAAAGCACAAGGTGATACCCACCTTCAAAGCTTGCCTTGCTCCGAACAGGGGGTTGGACATGATGACCTCCAGGATCACTTCTAACCCAAATTATTTCATGTTTCTTGCACAAATTCTCAGCCATATGTCCCAAGTCAGGCTTGTCATCAGTAGAGTTTATTCTCTCATCTGTATTTGTGGCTGATGAAACAGGATTTCTAGTGGCTGGGCTTACTCTGCCAACAGATTTGTGCCTTCTGGCAAAATCTTTGGTGCACTCTATAAACTTCTGATATCTGAAGTTCCTTGTAGTTACCCTTCTTCCAGCCCATGTTGCCTGCTGCCGTGGGAGATCCCCTTTAATTTCAGCTTTAAACAATCCAAACCAAATAATACCCTCTTTGATTGCACATCCTGGCTCTTAAAACTTAACAGAGCACATTAAAATTTCTTATTCATGGTTTTACATCCTCTCCCAGAAGAGAAAGGGTGATTTTTTAAGAGAATGTGGTGGCAATATAAAGTTTTATATGATGTAAAATAAAATATCTCCTTCAGATTTATCTCCTCCAAATGCACCCACATGTTATATACTTCTCTGCAAATACATTTAACCAGGAGGTAATTTTTACTGCTGTACGGCTGTCCATAGAATCAGAAACTCGCAGACTAATAGCACATGGAAAGGCAATGGTAAAAGTTTTGGGGGAAAAAGCTGGAATAAAAAAAAAGTTTTCTTCTCACTGAGAGCTTTAGAAAATAACCATAAAAAATTCCTCTGCCCCTTTATTTAAGAAGTCTAAGGTGTCTGAATCTGACAAGATATAAATAACACCTTACTATTTCAGTGATCCTCTGCCTCCTGCTTTTACAGGAACATCATACAAGGTCTCACGCTGTGCAAATGGCAAGGAGTCTGGGGAAATCTAGAAAATTCCACAAGAAAAAAAGGCACTCACTTTTAAAGTAAAATTATTTAATTAAAAGAAAATTCTAAAATAAACTGTGTGAGAGAAATCACCACTTTTCATTATCTACTGCTGTCTGTTTGAAGACTGCCAAATCAAAGCATTACAGCTGCAGCCCAGGGGTATGCTTCGTGTGTCACACCAGCATCTCCTCTGCACCTACTCTTTGGGTGAGCCGTCTATTCTTCAAAGCTGAATAAACTATTCTTATGTATGTAAGAAGTGTTTATAGTTTTATACAGAAATATCAGTCTTTATACATATCTTTTCAGTAATCTTCTCTTCCAAGGAACCATTAATCCACTTTAGTGAGAGACTATCATTCTTAGGCTGTGGTATTTTACTGGTTCAGTACAACAGAACCAGTAAAGTAATTTTTAAAGTGTTTGCAATGTTTAATATTACATTTTATTTGGTATGCTTACTGCAAGCCTGTTCCTCTTGAATTCACTGGCAGAGTTCACATTGACTTTGATGGAACAGTTTTCAGTCCTAGAAGATTTGACAGAGCTATAGTAAATCATTCAGTGCTTGAAGAAATACTGATATATTTTTAAATTACTTCCTTCTACCAAATAACTTGCAACTTGACACAAGTGAAGCCCACAAAATATCACTCACTGCTTCATTTCACTCCCAAATAAGTGTTCACATTTCACCATGTTTGGCTGGTGTATTTCTGATCACTTCAGTGTCTTCTTGGGAAATAGTTTATTTCCCAAGAAATAGTTTATATGCTTTCAGTGGTCTGAAAGGAATGCACTACATGATCTGCAAATATATATAAGAGAAACAGGTTTCTCCCCTGAACTTTTGCAAACTTTATTTCAAATATTTCTGTTTTGAAACAAAGGAAAAGCAATTGTCAAGTGAAGGTTAGCATCATTCATATATTAAAAGTTACTTTCCTTTTTAAAACACTTCAGGTCATCAAGCAGGAACTATACTTCTTGCTGTAATTAAGCAGGGATGATTCTTCCAACTTGCATACCTCCTCTTTACTAAGAATTATCCAACTCACTGTAACTAATTTAAGAGGATGATATTTTGATAAGAGGAAATTAATTATTGTAATACTGATATCCCAATAATGGAATATCACCTGCTACGTCAATAGACTATACACTCAGTTTTGGTCAGTAGGTTGTGCTGTAAATAGTCCTGCTAGTGCTAAAATGTCAGTAGTTCGTGAAAATGGGGTGGTAACGTGTAGAAAAATAACATTCTGAGTCAAAGCCTTGTTAAGGTTATATGTGAGTGCTGGTGGCTCCTGCCAGTATAGTAATTAGTGTTGTACAGTCATACATACTGCCACGTTTTGCTTAGTTCATTTTGCTTTCTCAGCTATGAAAATTAGAAATGCCACTTTAATTTCAGAGCTGTGGAGTGAATAACAGGGGACTCAACCCAGGGTGTATGTGTCTGTGCACTGCGTGTTTTCCATAGAAATACAGAATTACAGTCATTTCGCAGTGTAAATGTTCAGCAGTGAAATGTAATAAAGCAGTAATTTTAAATAGATTATTAGGAGTCGGTGATGATATTCAAAGTTGTTATTTGCATGCATTTTTTGTTTTCTGCCATAGAAAACGCTTGGGAGATGTAAACAGAATAAAATAAAAGATGATGTTAGACTATTGTAAGTATGTGTCTCAGTCTGATCTCAGTGCTAGTGGGAGGCTTGGATCTTGGATATGTTAATTATAAGTGAGATCACAGAACATCTGGAAAAATCCTGGGTGACAAAAACAAGCCAGTATAACTTCATAAAAGGTAAAAATCTCAAGTGTGATGTTGTCTGATATACTTATTTTCAGGGAAATTATGAAAAGAACAGATGGGGAAAGTTACAGATGTAGCCTTCTTGGATTTCAAAATAGCTTTTGACAGAGCCCAGTACCATGGCCTGAATGGATGAGTTTAGTCCATATCTCCAAATCTTAATCCATAGCTCCAAACAAGGAAAAAACTTGGCTGGAGACAAGCAAAAGTGTATAAAGTGGGTTAAATGATTGTGTCATACACACGCCAGCAGAATCCCAGCCAGAAGAGTCACTCTTCATGATCGTGCTCTCGCCAGGAGGCAAGACGATGCGGCAATGCTTCCCCATCTGTTTTACACTGCAGGTTGCTCTGGAGAGACCCCAGATAAGTCCCACTTGTCAGCGCTCCCCACGTTCTTCTGGGTGACGCTCCTGTGGTCGGGATGTGATGCTTCAGCAGTGTCAGCGGCTGGCCTGTGGAAGCCCTATGGAGCAGGGACGTTGTTGAGCCCAGCCGCCATGACGTGCAGGCATCCTCGAGAGGCTGGGTGGAGCGGCTGAAAGCCCTGCAAGCCTCCAGCATCAGCAGATCCGCTATGCAATTTCCGAGGTAGGTGAAATCTCTTATTTATACTCTGGCCAGTGCAAGAAAGGTTGGTCTGAAGCTGGGATGGTGAGATGAATATGGATCCTTTTCATTGTGATAAAGGAGAAAAAAATTAATCCTGTAGTGGATTATTTTTTAAATAATAAAACATTTCACCTGAAATACAGTTCTGTGAGAACATGCTACCCAGAGGGCAGCTACAATAAGGCACTCTTCTCGGGACCCTTATTCCTCAGGGAGATTGAGGTCACCTGAAAGCAATAACTAATTATAAATTTTCCCACTTACCTCAGGTCTTATTGACTATGTGCAGTCAGAGCAAGGAAATCTCTCAAACAAGGTTGCGTGGAAGGTAGGTACAGCTTGCAGGAGCAGAAMAGGAATTCCTCATTTGCTTGAGACACTTGGGTTTCCTGCCCTGGGTGACTCAATAAAATCAACCTGCAATGTGGTCCGTAATTCCATGCCAAGGAGTTCACCTAGTGTGTAGCAGTCTCAGAGAGAGGTGAGGACACAGAGGTAAAAAGTCTAAATAAATTCAAGGAACATTAACATTTTCTGTGGAAAGCAGTATTGCTACTTTTGTGAACTAGAAGAGAAATCGAAGCAGGGCTGGGTGATTTTTTGCTGGTATTTCTGATGTTATGTTCTGCTACCCAATATGGGAGAAACTTTGTTTTTCATTTCATTTGGTATGAAAGTGGGACTCATTTCTGAGGAGACCCCAGGTTTGGGTTCTATAAATCCCAATATAGTAACAGTGCCCCTTCAAATTCAGATTTATTAAATTCAGATGGTGGCCACATTGAGACTGAATCGATTATTTTTACTCACATGGAAAAATAGCTTAATCTGTAATCCTAGCCTAATACAGAAGAAACTATTACGAAAACAAACCAACAGAGAGAGGAAAAGCTACCCCTAGCACTCTTATTGCCAAACTCTCTTGTAATTTCTATTTTTCATCTTTCCTCTAATTTTTTTGCCTCTTTCTTCTCCTTTCTGATTGCTTTCCGTGTTGGTGGTGGGGATTTATGGTAGAAATAATCAGATCTTACACTGTTACAATTCTGGTACGCTTTTATATCACAGTTCCTTCCCCCAGCTGTCCATCTCTACTGCTTATCTTCAGGACTACAAAATACTCATCTCCTCCACTGTTTTGTACATTAGCAGTTAGCAGCAAAATCAATGTATAATGTCTTTCAAAATTACAAGTGATGCAAAAAGACTGAGTTCCAACAGAATAAACAGACAGCGAACAGCTATCAGTCAAATGCACATGGCAGAGGACTGAGTATAATGCAATACACTGTATTCTTAGCACTGCAAATTCAGAGTTGCCATCCTCTCAGCCTGTGTGCTGTGCAAATCAACGAGTCTAAGGACAGGCGTTGTAACTGTCACCTTTTTGAGAAAATTTCTGATTGGAGGGCACATGCCAAACAGAATTAACTCTTTGCTGGGGGGACACGAACAGCACCTGCAGCCCCCATTCCCTCACCACGAGGTTCTGCTTGGCCAAGGGAATCAGACCAGCTTTGCTGCATCTTACCTGCTTTCTCTGCAAGGAACAACAGCAAGAACCTGAAGGGAACTTAGGACTGTGCTTCTGATTTAATGACTTTTATGCACTATGCTTGCTAATTCTTTTTTTTTCTCTCTCCCGCCCCTCCCCCCCCCCATATTAACAATCATTTCTTATTGCTTGCAAAGAAAATGAGAAATGATAGTGGTCATTCTAAAAGTTGGTTCTCCAATGTCTTTTCAAATTGTCATAATCTCTGCTACCAGTTTAGAGTGGCTTGTTCTGATTTGGGCATGAGTTATTCTTACTGTGAGCTGCGGTGAATGATTCCACTGCTACTAAGCAGTGATGATTCATGTTGCAGTTTTTCATGAGTGCAATGTGTCTGCTAGTCCTACTTTAATGCCTCAAGTAAAAATGACAGTCCAGAACCACATGGCCTGCCTAAGATAAAAATAGACGCGTGAGTAGGGTTAAAACAGCGATGCTCAGTAAAGTCACTTGTGCTGAAGACAGTATGTTCAAGTTCTGCCATCAAGAGGAAAGGAGGGTCAGGGTGAATTCTTCAACTTGCATGAGAGGAACTCATCCTTACTAGGTGGGACTCCATTCCAGCTATGGTTATGAGGAAAGTTTCTACTTATCTGGGGAAGATGAATACGTAGCTCCCTCCCCCATTCCCTCAGATACATAAATTAATGCAAAACTTGTTCACTGTTAGCTAATAACTCTGTATGTGTGAGGCAATATGTGTGAGGCAACATGCCACTATTTAACAAACTATTTACCAAAACAATGCGGGGGTTGCAGGAAAAGTGTTGTCATAGTGCACAGGCTCCACGCTTTTCTGGCTGTTTCTTTGTGTGCCATTAAAAATGTACATTTGCAGTTTGAAGCTCTGCCCCTTTGTTTGACTCTGCCCAGTTTGCTTGACTGGATAGAACTCAATTTATTTATATTTAACGTAATTTTTATATTTAAAAATTCCCTATAGCCACAAAGACCTGACAAATATTTATCAACATCTTTGCAGTTACTCTAAATTTATTAATATGTAAACAAAATCCCTGATGCATTGAAGGACTAACCTGACAAATGTCGTCTTGAGACATCATGACAAAACATAAAAATAGCTACTTGGTCCCTTAAAAGTATCCTAAGGCTATAAATTAGCCCATCAGAAGGCTTTATTGTCTTTCCCCCAACAAAGAAACACAGATGCCTTCTTCAGTGTCAAAACTAGATGTTGCTGTTATGCCAACATCCAAAGCTTCCAGCCAGCTTCATTTCTCCAGACTGCGTATCTTTCCAATTTATTCAAAACTCTTTGTGTGATAAACATAACTAGCTTTTATCCATCTAGTTAAAAGTGTTATAGCACTCTAAACAGAAGGAGAAAGCTGGGATTGTGGAGTGGTTAGAAAAAGCATGACAGAATGAAGATTTTTTAGGCAGCCTTAAGAGAATTTGAAAAATAATGAAAATGAACATTTTTATGGAAAACCAAAGTATGATTATTTTTGAAATATTAGTAATGGGCATAAATTGCTATTCAGTCACAAATGAGTAGTACATAATAAGTTTCTGTGTTCACTAGAAGCTGAAGAAGTTTCATTTATTACTGTTTTTAATGGTCATATAACCTGTTCATTGCATCACTGTAGCTCTCAGGGTAAAATGCCAAGTGCAGGACGTTCCTTAACTATCCACTCTGTTTTTTTCCTTGTGGGATCTTGGGATTTTCCATAGACGTAGAATGAGACACAGAGTTCAGAAGGCACTGGTGAGAATTCCTTTCAACTATTTCATTTTACTAACACCTAGTTCTCATTTATTTGTATTATGTTTTAACAGAAAACAGTTTCCTGAAATAACCTGAAAGGTGTGATAAAGATTTATGTGAATTCCAACTTCCCATTACACTTCAGAAGTCAAAGATGGCTGAAATGCAGTTTATTTTATTTTTCCACTTATTATTTGGTGTGGAAATTCAAGTGCTGTCCTCTGTGTTGATGCCATGCTTTTTTTTTTTTTGCATTTTTTTTTTTTNTTTTTTTTTTTTGCCCTTTTTTTTTTTTAATGTGCAAAGAAACTGGACTTTTGATTCTCTTGAACGTTCAGGAATATATTTGGGCACTGAAGCCATGGAGATCTTTTTTAATGATGATCACCTCAGCTTAATGTCATTATTCTTGGTGAGAAGATAAAGGGATCTGCTTTCAGTTATATGTCAGTAAACCCACTTATGCCAATCTACAGAAGTTTAATGGTCCAGCAGTAAAATGAGACAAAGAGGTTCACATGGTTTCCATTTTTTTAAATACAATTCAAGCTCAGCCACAAAAAGCCCTATGAACTTTTATAGCTGAAATGCAAATACCTCAGAGAATGGAGGGCTGTATTTTTAAGGCTCCGAAGGCCAGGTAACTCCTTTGACATCCAACTTCCATCAAAGCAAGCTAGCCTCCTTGTTACCATCACAAGCTGTAGCAATTGTGTGCTACGCAGTAAGGTTCTTTGGTGAATAAAGCAATATTTATTTCTCATGCCTTGAAGGTGAAACTGTTGAATATACTTCAGACCTGTATTTCCATTGCTTAAGTTGTGGTTTCTTGGGAGGGAGAGCCCAGTTTGTGTAACAGCAGTTTGTAGAAGTTCAGAGTCCAAATTGTGAAAACCATAAGGAACTAGAAGAGAATCCCTTATCTGGATGTCATTAGCAAAATGCTGTCTAATTGCTGCCAGCAGCGTACATACAGCTCAGTCACAGCTGTGCTTTCTAAAGCAATGACTTATACTTTTCTTATCTGCTTTGAAATAATTTGTTGAAGGCAAGAAATTACTTCATTTGAGCTGGTACAATAAAGATAGGTATGTAGATAGGTATTAATATGCTTTTAAATTGCAATTAAAACAAGAGAAGCATGATTAAATCTGCAGAAAGATGCAGTCTTGGATTTGACTCTGTTCTCACAGTGATGATGGAAATAAAAAACATTTAATGGAAAAAGAAAACCACGCCAAACAATTTAAGGATATGCTGACACTTCATGCCCCAGTGTGCAGGGGAGTGATACCTTATCTAACTTCAAATAATGTAGCAGGAGTAGTAGAAACAGTGTCAGTGCAGCATGGAGCTTTGCAAGGCAGGCATGCATGTTGTAATGGAATTCAAGAGATGGCCTTGCATTCATTCAGGAAATTGGCTCATAGTAAATGCACATGGTTCAAATGGACATGAAAGAAGTAAGTATACAGTGAAATTGGCCAATTTGGTTCTATATTCTAGTGGAATTAAAATGCTAGAGTTATATGTAATCACACATCAAAGTCATGTCATAAATGATACAAAATCATTTACTTAGTAGTAGATTTAATAATTGCAAGAAAGGTAAGATTTGCTTGCAGGTCCTTTTCGTATAATCTAATACAGACCTCTTGTTAGACTGTGTTACGTGGGGCAGGAATTTAGATCATGTTCCTAGCTCAAATGGCTGAAGAAACCTGCCTGTCTTTAGTTATTAGTTTGCTATGAATATGAAACAGTAGTATAATGTTGAATGCCCAACCTGGAAGGAAAAAGCAAGCAGAAGTACAGATTATAAAATAGTGGCAGCCAGACTTGCTGAGCAGGTACGTGTATTTTATCTTGAGCTCAGGCAGAAAATAGGACACCGTGGGACAGGTCAGCACAACTGAATGGGAATTCATAGCATCTGAAGCAGATCTCAAAACGGTCAGGTAGGGTAACAGTCATTCAAGCTGGTGCCATGAGCAGCTGCATGGATCAGATTCATACAATGCAGTCTCAGTCCTGAAATAACTTTGTGGCCCAAGTGTAATGTTCATAGTCTCCTATCCCATCCCTTTCCTGCTCCCTGTATGGCAGAGGAGGGTAGGTGYGTTGCGCAATGGCTGGACCCTTTTCTCTTCTAATGAATTCTGTGTCCTTGAATCCTCACAAAGGATGTTCATTGTCTATACCCATGTTTGCGGAGATGTGGCAGCCTTGTCTATGGGACTATTTGTGAGACTCCATGAGAACTCAAAGTATGACCGGTTGCATTTGCTGAAGTTTGAAACATTAACCTTTTGCTTGAAAAAGTCATGTTGGATGGCTTCCTGAAGGGAGTGTTTTTGGGAAAAATTCAACTGAAGCAGTTCAGCTGTCTGTGGAGATGGGACTGGGGAATGATATGTTATTTGGCTCACAGCTGGTGGGAAAAATAGCTAAGGATTGTTTTGTGGTGCATATGTACACGCAGTATAAACTTTGACTGCAAAGGGAACACTAATTCAGGCATTTCCTAACTTCTGAGTGCTTAACTTTGAAACCTTCATATCTTTAATGAAGATTTTTATTAGTTGTATATGAGAGAGAGAAGCTTGCCTTCATAAAAACCTTGATTAATATGAAATCCCATCAGAAATAAATTGAGAAGGTGTTCACCAGCCAGAAAGTAGATAGTCTTTCTTTGGGCTGTATCCATTCTGAATTTCTCTGGAATTGCAACGCATTCCTGCCTTTGATGAAGGGAACAGTACATGAAGTTCCTGTGAAAGGTTCAGGTTGTGGGAGAAAGCACAAAGGTGTCGTGTGGGAAACGAGGTGGTGTGGAGCAGAGGTTAAAGAGCTGCACACAGGTTCTGGTCCTTGGAGTGCTGCTTGCTGGAAGTCTGAACTTTCAGACTGTGGTGTAAAAATACATTTTCTTACAACGCTGAAAAATGATAGCAGGTAACAGGAGAGCCTCCATCACTGAGTTGCTTTACTGATGCAGTTAACGATGAAGAGGTAAGCTGGTTTCTATCTTTTAGGAGAAAAAAAWTTTTAAGTCAGAAGTGCAATTTGTTTTTTGGAAATAAAACTTACTTTTGAGCACAAAAGACTACAAAAACCTCATAAAACTTCTAATGTTTTTTGTTGGAGAGGAAATATTTATTAGCTCTTAAAAAATAATGCATTTTCCTGATTCCTCCGTTTCCTACTTCTACAGTTTAGTCAGATTATATATAAAGAAAAATTTAAGAATATATAGAAGTCTTTAATTTTAGAAACAACAATATTGTTTCAAACTAAAAAAACCCATAACTTTATTTGCTTTCACATAAGATACTGCTAGTCTTGTAACTGCTAGCAATAAACTAATCCTATCTGTTTAACTATTTGTAGATGTTCATCTTTTTATCACAGAAATATATGCTTGCTTGGGATCATACACCAAATAATAATAACGAATATGCAATGTGAAAACGTAACAGCAATATTGACGTAGTGAAGGAGTCAAATTATTTGAACATTATTTTTCTGCTAGGAGTATGTCTGTACACAAACAGGTGTGCACACACACATATGTATGTACAACACAGCATAAAGGTTTTAACTTATAAAAATTGAAGAAAGCTCCAAGCCTTGTACTTCCCTTTATAATTGTTAAAATGGCTTGTATATCAAGAGGAGGAACAAATTCTATGTGTAACAACTAACTATGTGAAAATCATCTGTGTAAACAAAATAAAACTATTCAGTATAAAAGTCACACTAGTACTTTTATTGGTGCAGAGGGAAGAACAAAGCATTTCTATTCTCTGTAAAAAGGATCATTATTTTCATCATTTTAGCCTGACATATTATTATCCTCATCTGAAATACTTTTATTACTTATGTTGTAAGTTCATCTTGGAAGGTTGTTTTAACTCTGCACTGATCTCAATTTACCTAACTCATCGTTTAATTGTGTGCAATATTGACCATCATATTACTCAGCTATAATTAGGAAACCACATGGGAAAATGTGATATTTTACACTTGTTACCACCACACTAAAATCATTGCCCATAGTGTTGCAAGGCATTAAAGTCTTCTAAGTCAGTTTAAAACCACAGGAAAACATGATAATATGTTTATTCTTCCCTGCACTCTGATCTTTATTATTTTGTTATTGTTATTTCTAAATGAAGTTTTTTGTTTTCCATTTTGCTGTTTACTATCAGAAAAAAAAAAAAAAAAAGAACCTTAAAATGCTGCAGCTGAAAATACCAAGCCTTTGTCTTATTGGAATTTGATTCATTTTGAATCATTGCGTCTAATTGTGTAATTCCTTCAGTTAAACGTTGTTTTACAGGTAAGCCCATACCATCTACAAATAACTTGCACTAGGAACTGTGTTTGAACGTGCGTTGCCTATTTTTGACATAGGAGGGATCATGACTTCAACTGTTTTTTTTCCTGAAAATATTTTATTAAAATTATTGCTTTTTTTTTTTCTTTTTTTTTCTTTCTGAATCAATATTTTCTAATTTGATAAATTTCTAGCTACCTCTGATCAGATGGCACTGGTTTGCCATTAAAGTTGTCAGAGGTGGCTTCAGACRGTAGGACCAACTAGCAGGGCACTGGTGTGTCCAGCTCTCCGCTGCGGGATCCCGAAGGACCTTGAAGGGACTTCACCTGCCAAGGTCAGAGCTTGTACTCAGCCCATCCCTCCTTTAAGCACAGGTGCTTTCCACAGCAGGAATAAGAGAGAAGGGACTTTTCTTCTGCCAGGCCACTCTTTAGAAGATGGATGCTCCCATCTTCATCCAGACTTTTGAGCAGGGTAACTCTTCTAAAATGCAGTGGGAGAAAAGATGGAGCTGCCTTCAAGCTAGGCAGTATTTAGTATATTAGACTGTAATTGTTAAATAGTTGAGAGATTTCTTTCAGATATGGAGGACCTAGAATTCATTCTGTGCTTTGTTTGCAAGGCTCCCAACTTTATTTTTCCACCCTCCTGAAGAGCACCCATATCACCAGGAAAAATGTTTGGGTCTGCTCAGGCAGAGAAGGGAATGAAGACGGGTTTCTCTCACCTTAGGTGTAGGCTGCACTGTGGAGGTGTTTGTGTAATGGAATATGGACTAAGTGAAGAAGCAGCTCTTCCTTCAAGTTGTATCAAGAGAGTTGAAGCAGCCACTGATACTTGCATGGTGTTTGATCCTGTACCTCTGTATTCAGCATACTATAAAACTGCATAGGGGATCAGAGAGGGCCATGGGTAGAAAAATGCCTGAGCTTTGAAACTTGATCAGCTTCATCCATCACCTGGAGGCCAAAGAGATCTTTCTGCCAAAGATGAGATGCTTCTGGGTGTCCTTGGAGTAATGAGGTGCTTGTGAATTGAAGGGTTTTTCAGGATTGTGACACTGGATTTGTATGACTGAAATCCATTTTTGGATCTCTATGTAGTCTTTCAGGAGACTCCTGAAAGTCTTTGCCCCTCTGTAAGGACAAATATGACAATTTCCGAGTGCAGACAGATGCAATGCCTGGCCAGGATTGCGCCCTGCCTAGCAACAGAAAGCAGAGGTGTATAAAACTACTGGCAAATACCACTCTATTTCCTATCTGCATCATTAAGTTCATGGGCCATACTGGTGCTGCACAGGCCAGTATTCAGTCTCTGCCCATAGGGCGGAGTAAAATGCTTCTCAAAATCATGCAAGTGCTCTGCAGAGAGCCCATGTGCTGGGTTTCCTTCCTGTCCTGCTCCAATAAAATGATCCCTGCTCCCATATTGTTTACCCTGTGGAGAAGGGTAAACCTAAGCTGCTGCTCTTCTTTCCCTCTGCATGTACCTGGGGCTTTTGGGGCTTGGTGTATAATCAAGACCACCAGACAGGACACTTTGCATCAGACTCTTTTGCTTATATGATGAGCTATGTAAGTTTTATTAGTGTTACACTGAAAAATGTATTACAAAGTACATTCCTGAAATATACTTCATGTTGTGACTGAAATTGCTCATAAGGGTATAGAATTATTAATGATTTTCAATAGTACTTTTATTAGAGTTTCTAAAACTTTAAGACTTGATCAGCTATTTAAGGGATTTAGTCAGATTTATTAACACGTTTTAAAGTTCTTCTGGCTAAGTGAGAAAGTGGGGGTGGAATTCCTGTGAGCTAGACATTAACAGAGCTGACTTAGTAATGGACTTGTCATACTAATAATTACTTTTCTTTCGTCAATGTCAGAATTTTGTTTATGAAATCTAAAGGATGTTGTCTAAAGACACGAGGAAGCACAGAAAAAAATTACTTAGCACATGCCTTTATGAGAGATGATATCTTTTGGTTGATCTATTTTACTAACTATATATTTGTTACAGCTTTCGTCCACTAATGGCTTACACTATTTTCCCTTTCAAATTCTACATCGCAAGACTATCATAAGTCAATTATCTCCTTAGATTTATTTGACCTAAATGGCAATAATTTTGCTATGTCTGTTTGCTTTGGGTTTTTGTCTTTTGGGTTTTTTTGTTGTTTTGTATTTCAGCTTCCAGGAGACTGTACAGATGAAAGAAAAAAAAAAACCAACCAAAACCCAAAACAACTGACTGTAATTTTCTTTTCCATCTGCATTTACAAGCCTGGCAGGAAGAAGTTCGTAGCTGAACAGATGGAGTCAGTACAAACTAATCACTACATCTGTTAGATTTTGAAATTATGACAGGGTGCTTAAAGCCCAGCTCTGTGCAAGGAAGACACAAGGGCTAATGAAGCCAGAGCCCGATGGATAACTGTAGAGAGGGGGTGGAAACTTGTTACCCGTGCAGAAAGATGGAATCACGAATCGCCACTCTTGTGGGGCCATCAGTTCGTCTTGTTCGTTTTGGTTCAGCGGTAGAATTCCTCACATGGAGAGGAGCAGCCGAAGTCTGCCTGGGTGATGCCAGGAACAGCTGGAGATGTGCTCTGTGTCTCAGGTATTTAAAAAGAGTAAATCAGTTTCTTTTTCCAAAGTCCTGAAAGGGTCTAGAGCAGAACAAGAAAATAAGCTGTTGGTCATACTTGCCATCTGATCTACAGGTTTAATGTGCAAAACAGGAAAATCCCTCTTCATGAAATTATCCTCGTGTGCCTTAAGCATATCATATCATTTTTAGGATGACTGAAAAGTTCTGAATTAAATAAAACCAGTGAACCACATGTTTATGTAAAACAAAACCAAAAAAATATTTAGGCCTGTTTAATGATCCTGAATATTTTACTGGACACTGTATCAACAAAGCAAATGAAGGGAGGTTTGGAAACTTGACATAGTATGTAAACAGAGCTGTACCAGGGCAGCTGTAAGGAAATACTTTCTTCTTCCTTTTTGAAAGGGAATGGGAAAATCAAATGTGAAATTGCTTTGACCTAATTTTATTTTGGGATTCCTTTCCATAGCCTGGAAACTATGTACCCAATATAATGTTGTCTTTGTATAGTATCTGTATAATAATGTGCCTGACATACAAAATAGGTAGGGTGTGGGTAGTCATGCAATACCTAAAACTTTGCTGACTGTGTACCTCTTCAAGTTTGACATTTTAGAGGATAATTCCAGCCATAAATATCATTGAGCAAATCTGACTGGGAAATGTCACATGCCTTTTCTTATTTTTGTTTCTCTCTCTAATTTCTTGAATGTGTATGTTCTCTGTGGTATGTGCAGTACAGGTGTTTTGGTCCAAAAGCTAGGCATTTGGAAATGCTCTGCAGCTGAATTTCAATGTAATCTCTATAATAATTTGTGAAATAAAGTATAAAAGGTTCCCCTTTGAAGCATATTCAGGTATCCCCTAATAATTGCACATGCAACAGCACATGGAAGTTTTATCACCTGGGAGATACCTGCCTGATTTTGTTCACAAACTAGGTAGTTTACATTTTTAAGCATGAGTTTATAGGTGAAGGAATATATTAGTAGATGTATTAGAAAATACTGGGCCAATGTGGTCCATTACATTGATCTGTCAGTGTACATATAATGCTGTACAAATAGCTTTTAATTTCATAACTTATTATGTATCTATAAATGTGCAACTTTAATTTTTGATGTTCTTTAAAGAAACAGTTTTATTGTGGATTTTTAACATAAGATTGTAAGGGAGGAGAATAGGGAGAATAAGTTTGAATTTTTTACTAGCAAAGAAAAGACAATAAAAACTGTGATTAAAATTAATTTCTACCTTAAACCCAGTACCTTCTAATGATCAAGTTTCACATATAGTAGCTTTAATTCAGTTAAGGACAATGAAGAACCAGAATGAAAAGTAAATATGAAACAAAGCAAAGAATTATGATCTCCATGGATTCCTGTATAATTCATGTGGTATGGGGTCTGACATTTCTGCGTATTGGCAATAGAAGTTAGGAAGGACCATGTAGTGTTACTGACTTGCAATACTTTTTCCTCTTCTAAGGATAACGAGGTCCATAAGTAGGTAAGACGTGCGATATGTGTTTGTAAAGCCAATAGTTCACCACAAGCAAAGACATCAAATTTTCTGGTTTGAAGAATATGAAACATATGCCAAAACATTTCACTTGGAACTCCCGAGTGTACTTTTACCCTTCTAAACCATTTGTGAATTTAAAGACGCTCCATGGCATTCAAAGGAATAGTTTCAGACTTCTGTTTCTTTTTTCAAGTGGTATTTATTTTCCTTGCAGATGTTATGAGTAAAAATTCTTCATAGAAGTAAATGTTTAAAAAATTTAGTTTATTTTCCTCTCTTGCACCTTTTCTAATGAGTAATGCTGGTGGATGGTGTTCGGTAGTGACTCAGAGACAGTATGCACTTGCACTGTGTTTTAGTACTTTTGCTAGTGTGCATGTTCTCCCACCATAGCCAGCCCCACAGCTCCCCACCAGCAGTTCTTTAAAGAAGCGATTCCTCACATCTTTGTTTCTAGGTATGCATAATGCTAGCAACAGTTAAAGGCACAATTTCAAATTCTTACAAGTACTCCATTACCTAAATTACCAGTTAATGTACTGTTACAGTCTATGATGCCTTGTCTTGTGGGAGGAACTGCGATGTTCCTAAAASAGCCTCAGAGCTGTCAGGAGAAGATAAATCCACGAGTTGTTCTGCTCAGTTGTTGAAGTATGCTGTATGTTTGTTCTCATCTGAGATCACCACCTCCAAACCAGTATCCATTCCTTCCTTCTTTCCCAGTTGTGGGAATAAAACTAATTTTGAGCTGCTTGTGTCTATCTGGACCTTATGCTACCCTCTGCGTTGACAGTGTTTGCTATTATATATCCAGTACAGTATTATTAGCTTAAAGGGTGGACCCCCATCATTTGGATTTTATTTTTGCATTCCTTTTCCTCTGTATTTGCATTTTCTCAGTCATGTGACCAGAATTCTCAAACAGTGCATTCCTGTTTTAAGTTTTCAGTTAAATAAGGCTTTAGCCAACGACTTTGTTAGTTTTAGGACAAAGCTTTGTAGTTCTTGCAGTTTGTAAAGCTGTGTACTTTAGCACATTAATAAAGATGGTTCAACTGATTCTGTCAGAGAACTGGAGTAACACATGTCTCAAATCATACTTTGCTGAAAACTGCTTAAATTCATGCCCCTACATGATGGTGTGCTATCAGATCTGGCAAGTACTTCGTTGTAGTGTCTTCCAGGTTTGAATCTGTTTTTAACTGAGGCTTTAAAGTGGTTTAAAAAACCATCTGCTAGAATGCATCAGTGGACAACTTAATTGTTTATATTTATTGTGCAGGAACAATATCATGAATTCCAGATAACCAGAGGTGGTAGAAATGTGCAACGGTCAGCCATGATATGGTAACTTTTTGGCACTTTGGAATATTCCTTTGGCTTGAGAATTTGAGCCCACTTAACGTGAAGTCAAGAATGCCTTTACATTTAAATGTTGTACTGCCTTTCAGATGTAGTCCATTTATCTTCTGCTGTAACATTATTCACCAGTTCTCTGAAAAATTCCTTGGAGTTACTGTTACTCTTGTTATCCTTTCTGTTTATGCTGTCAAAACTCTGTTGATATTCCCAAATTCTTGCAAAGCAATAGAATCCTTTGAAGTTTTTGCATCTTTCCCCAAATACAGGGGTTTGTTTAGTGATATTTTACCCTTCTGTTTTGTTTTACAGTTTTGGAGATTGAAGTTCACATTTCTGTCTTTATCTCCCACATTAGTTTGATTTTTTTTCTTGTCCTTGGTGTCAGGATACCATTCAGCCTTCAAACTCAACTAACTTTTGCTTGCCAACAAGTAATTCCTAAGTTTTCTAGTTCTTCTGAACATCTGTAGACCCAAACTGTAATACAGTCTGAAAGAGCTCAGCTCCACAAAGACTAACTCTTTACTTTTAAAATAGTCACAGACTCTACTTCCTTTTTATACTTTGCGTAAAATTCTCCTGTGGTTTTGAGTGTGGTAGATGTCATATGTCAGTATACAGTACTGTAGTTACTTGTCTGTCTAACCAGACCAAGGCCTACTGAAAACCATTTCAGAACTAGCAATATCCAGAAATAAAACTACCTTCTGCTTGTCTTCCTTCTCGCATGCTCCCATTGCTTGCTGATACAATCTCTGCTTTTGCCGTCCCCATATTTCCTGGTACGTTAATGCTGCTGGGACTTTTTTTTTTAAAGAAAAGTCTTAGCTTGCTTTTGCCTACTGCGATATGTTTTTCCATAGTGTCACACAGGTCTGATGGAGGTTTGCTTCAAAAGGTCTTTAAGTTCCTGTATCACTTGAGCAACAGTCTTCTTCATAACCGGTCCCAGCTGCCTCATGCCACTTTATTTAGTAAGTTCTCTGAACAGAGAAGCTGAACATCTGGCTCATCCCTTTAGAAAGATGACACATGCCATTCTCAAATCTATTGAATGGTGCCTGATGTAGAGACAGCCTTTTGATTATATAAATTTGCCAATATTTATCTAAGTAAATTATAATGGTCATTCTGCAGGAAAAACTAGCTCTCAATTTCCCTTCTCACAGAAGCTTTATGTAAAAGAATTAAATAAAATACTGCATTCTAGTTGCAATCTCTAATAACCAATGCATACTGTATGGCAATTTGATCAGATGGATCACAAGCTGTCCTTTATTTTTATGAATAAATAAGCAGTTTAAACTGTAAGAAACTAGGTAATGCTCTTTTGCCATGTTTGCTCAGGTCATGACAAGATAAGATCCAATTGCCTGGTGGTCTAGCTGGGACCACTAAACTGGGAGTTTAGTCCTATCTCTTTCCACATCACTGTCCCATCTAAGAAGTGAACTTACAACTTCCCTTTCACTTCATTGAACTTCTGCTACTCCATGAATGATGACCCTTTATTATTGCTATTTCAGTTTTCTGCTGCTTTCTTCTTCTGTTTTGTTTTCTGCCTGTGATGTTGTTTTTGTTCAGCGTGCAGAGGAGATGAGGTGACATGGATTGACAGATGGGGAGAGAACTTCGCCTTTAAGATACAAATTTATACCAACCTCAACGTCTCTGAGTGCGCCAGACAAAAAGGAGCAAAGGTTCACCCCAGGCAAGCCATCCTCAGCACAAGTAATCTCCTGTTGAGAAAAGGCGTATAATGGAACTAGAGGAGGCCGTCAGACACATCTGTGAAAGTGTTTACATGACAAAATAAATTAGTAAACCATAACAAGGCAAGCCCAACAGGAAATTACAAGTCTGTATTTACTTCTTGTCTCCTTCTGAGGTTAGAGGAGAAAGGTGGCCTCTAATAGCAATGGCAAAGGCACAAAACTCAAATTACAAATTTGTGCCATATGTTTTCTAATGCATGAATAGAACACTTTAACACATTTGGGTGTGGAGGTTTTGCTGCTTAATGAAAGGCTGTCATGGAGATCATCAGGTTTCTAACAAAATTGAATCACGAGGGTGTGATCAGCGAACTGATGAGCAGAACGCAGGTGTTTGGAACAATTGCCCTTTGCTTGCTTTGTTATGGTGATAGGATTTATATTTTGTGCAAGTACTTTCATAGATCTCTCTTGAGAGCTTCTCTATGTCAGTAGTTCCACTGCGTGCCTTTTCTCAATAGCAAATTTCACGTGGCTGGTTCAGTAAGCATATTTGCTCCTCTTTGGAAACTACAACTGACTAATACTTCTTCCAATCAGCTGTGAACATGCTATCCTCCGTCTTCCTCTCCACAGCTAGCATCTCTCTCATTTATGCTAGGGACAAGAATGAAATGAAACTGCAGTGATAAAAACATAAAGACAAACTATTTTTTTCTTTCCGTTTAACTTTATCCCTTCTCTCATTCTTTCCTTTCTCCTCTTTCATACTGTTCTCCCTCTCACCTCTTCCCTGCTTCATTTACATTTCCCCTTCTTCTTAGGTGTTACAGTAGAAAGTATGAAGGTATTGTCCTTCAGGACAAAAGGACAGCCACAGAAGAAGGAGGAAAAACATGTTATAACACTTTTTTATATATATATATATATATAAAAAAATTTTTAATTTTTCACTTTTTATATTATCTTCCTCAGGATCAGAGCAGGAGGAAAAAAAAAAGTAATATATATATTACATTGATACAGAAGATAGAGTGGGCTTTCAGGAGTTTGATACCTCATGTTTGTGTTTAACACAGGCACTCACTGGTCAGATACTGTCTTCCTCATTGTAAAGGTGGGAGCTTGATGGTCACTTCTTGCTCTCACTCTGCTCTGATCCAGGTTCACGTGTTTCCCTGGGTATTAGTGCGCACTCTGGGTCTTAGTGTTCACAACAGGTTACTTTTTTCTTCAGTGGTATGTGGCTTTCATTTCTTCATGCTATTTGGGCATAATTCCTATGCATTATGTCTTATAATTAATAATATATTGACTATAATTAATTAGTTACTAGTGTATTTGTTATTTCTAATAGACATGATGGATAGTTACAGTGTTTATGGTAATGTTGTAATAGATAATATGGGGCAATATGGTGCTGTGCTGAAATAATGTCCTGAAACAATGCAAACACCTGCTTCCTTCTAATTAAGAAAAAAACATGAGTTATTTTGTTTTTTAATCTTTGATTTCAATGCTCTGGCCTGGCAGTGATTCAGTATGTTATAGTAGATACTTCTAAAATGAGAGAAAGTTGCTTCAAAACGTCTCCAAGAATGTGGAGTGGTCTTTTCTCTTTGCTATGAATTAAAAAGAATTGRAAGAAATTCAGGATTACATAGACAAAAAAATTGTTTGGAGAAAATTTCCAGGACTGCTAGCAGTCTACTTGAACTGCCAGTAAGGTAAATAGGGAGCAAACACAAAAAACAGTCTAGGGTGTTCTTGTGTCTAACTGTTGTAGTAATGAAAAATAGAGTAAAATATGAGAAGAGGAGAAACCTATTAATTGCTGAGAATCAGAGGGCATCAAAGAACCCAGTATAAATATAATTGTGTGCTTTCGCCTTGCCAGCTAGTTCTGTCCTTACCAATTATGAGTTGAGGCAGGGGGAAGGACTAGGGAAGAGAAGAAAGCCATGTCAAGGCTGTGGTGGGAGGGCAAGGATCGAGAGAGGTCTGGTGCTCTGGCTTCTGCGGTGGCCGTGGGGATAGACGTGGGGAGGTGGACAAAGCAAAAGCGTTAGAAGGAAGCACAGCATTTATTTGGAATTGAAAAATGTCTCTTCTACGCCCTGGCTACCATACCATCATTTGAATATCTTTTGCTTACTTAGAACCGAAGGAGCAGACTACTTCTCATACACAAATACCTGTACGTATAATCTCAAGCTGAATAGAAATTAAATAGTATCTCTTGTTCCTTAAAGTCTCTGACAAACAATATATCTTAACACCGTGAGTCATATCTGATGCCCACTTAAAAATAGTGAATAATGAATCATTTCAGAAAGGACATTCAGCTGGAGGATACCATTTTTCACTTTTTATATTTTCTTCCTCAGGATCAGAGCAGGGGAAAAAATTAGTAGTTTTAAATAATTTTGGGGGAAAAAAGCTATTAATTTATTAGTAAAATAACAGTTTCTGTARCTGACAGGTTTTTTGTATTACATGTTGGGAAGCAAATTCCTATACCTTTGCATAACATTGATTTAAGATCATTTGTGCAGGAGGAAAATTTTAAAACAATAGAGTTTCAAGAAGGATTCAAAGGACTCACAATAAAGAAACTAGGCTTATTTACTGAATTCTATGCTTTATTACTGGCTTGAGAAATGGAAGATAGGATTTATTATGGCTGGAGACACCTCCACTCTGCCAATGAATTGAGATAACAAGGTTCACACGCCTTGTCTCTGAAAGAACTAACTGGTGCAGATGAAATTAGGCTTTCTGGTACTTCAGACTATATTCGTGAAGCCTGTGTTTTACAGCCTTACATACATGCTTTAAATGGCTGTAAGAAAACACATTTTGTATTATTCATTGACTGGAAATTCATCTCATGGAAGTGGTCTGTTCAATAAAGTCATTAGGATAAACCAATTTAACACATCAAAACCTAATGAGCAATAAGACCAAATCAATTATTCTGTCATTAATTAGTAAGGGTTAGACTAAGAGGTGATAAAGTGCTTTTCACCTGCTTATCACAAAGCCCTGTGCAAGTTGGCATCCCTGGTCCACAGAGAGAGACTGATGGGCTGAAGGTCAGTAATAGTAAATGGAAAATAGGACACAGTTCTACCGGGGCCCAGTCCTGTGCCCTGGGCAGAAATAGTCCAATTACACTGAGATGGCTGACCTTTTCTGGAAACATTACTGAAACTAATGTCATGTATTGCTGCTGAAAAACATTTTGACTTAATAAAAAATTCCATTTTGAATTCTTTTTTTACAATCAATAATGTTTTGTTTCCAATTACTGTAAAATTACTCTTCAGCCTTGGTCAGAATATTCAGCAGTGGAAAAATGATCTTTCATTTATTTCAGAATAGTTTCAAGATGTCATGAGTTGACATGGGAAACCCAGATGTTTTTAATTCTGAAAATTGAGAAATAGATTCTGAACAGGAAAGCTATCTTGTTTGATGTGCATCCTCAGGAAGGAGGATAACAGAACATTCCCCCGTTCTCTGCTATGCTGTCATTTGTATAAAAAGACGGAGCGGAAACGGTTTCCGGGCATCTGTGCAGAGCCTTAGGAAGATCTTGAAGGAATCAAAAGAAAACCAATAACCCTCACAACCCCTGCATCTTCATCAACTATTAAATCCCCTATCAAACCTCCCAGAGTAAATCTGATCATTTGTATTTTTCTTATCCTTTCTTAAATACATATAAGGGGAACTACAAACACATCTTATCAAAATATGATCTCAAAAATTAACACAATAGAGTCAGGAAATGCTAACTTTAATTTCTGCAAAGATGTCTTTTTTTAATTTTTTTTTTTTTTTTTACACAACTATGTGTGCTATGATATACGTGCATGTCATGCTCAGCAAGCAACATGGTAGGATTTCCACACAAGTGTGGAGGAGAGCACTAAACCTTCAATTTTGGTGGTAGTTGGCGTAATGGTCCACACAGGAACTGAAGCAGAAAACTTCCTTGGGGGACTGGCTGTGTATTGCAACATCTCTCAGTTCTTCTGAAGTCAGCTGAGCCACTGTGGAACGCGGGACACAGGGAGAGCTCTCCCCGGCTCTGATGTGACTGTTCCTCTGAAAAAAAACTGTTTATGAAGGAATTGTGTGGTTTTTTTCTGACTACTTAATTCAAACAAGGTATGTGGCATTTCTCTCATAAATTTGAGTGGGAATCTGCTGTTTATAAATACGTTTGCATGCATATGCAATTTTTAAGGAAAGACTGTTAAAATAATCTCACTTATAAGTCACACAATATGGACGGGCACAGATCACTTCTCTCCCGCTCTCTTGGTGATTTCTTTATATCCTCTGTTCAGTAACTGGGCCCAATGTCTAACATGATATTTTTCAGTGAATTGACTCTTCTCTGTACTTCACATGGAGCAGCAGCCTATAAGTACAGATTCAGCTATAGGTAAGGCCAAAGCCTGTGCCTACAGATTCCATCTCTTTCTTTGTTTGTGTAAAATCCCTTAGGAGTAAGGCGAAAAAATAACCGGTATGGTACTGGGATTGCCTATTATACTGCTGAAGGGTTTGGAATACTTCCTGCAATGGAACCAGGGGAATGCCATAGTTCATATGTTCTGTTCGGTAGCTGATAGCAAGACGTGGCAAAAAGCATAAGGGACCAAGAGTAAACAAATGTATTGCCATGAACTCTGACCTTAGGATCCTGATGGAATGGGTTTGATCTGTATTTGCTGTGGGGACATGCTCTCTTTTGGGTGATATTATCGCCAAACGTGATCTTTAGAAATGGCATATGTCATTTTCCTGCTTTCTAACATCTGAATGTCTAGTGAAGTCATAAGCCAGTGCAGTCTCTTTTGTTACTTGGGCAGGGAATTCCCTTTTAACCCTAAAATGTTTTTAGAAACCTGCTTGAAGTGCATGATTAAAAGTGGTGGCATTGTAGTATCAGATGATCATTTCATTTCATAGTGATGTTTTTATCCTTGGTCAAGGGAAGGCCCTTTGGATTTTCTTCAGTATTCTGTTTTTTCATTCTGAAGGGCTCTAGAATCACGTCAAAGTCATAATGGATAACTTGCTATATTTAAGCAGGGATAAGGACTTCTTTATATTCACTGGGCAAATAGTTGGCGTGACTTGAGATGTTACTGTTCCTCTCTCCAAGAGAGCAAACAGAGAATGTGTCTGACCTCCGGGCTACAATCTGGCATCCAAGTTCAAATCCAAGTTAATCAGGAGTTTCAGCTAATAAGGTGTGGGTGGGAGTGAAGGGAGAGAGGGACTTGTTTGGCTGACTCTGAAGTCAGGTGTGCGTGCGAGGGGGCTGCAGAAGTGGGGAGCACCCAGCCCCCTCACACAGGTGAGTATGGATCTGCTGTGAGAGTCCGTCCTGCCTCGTGGGGAAGATCCAAGGCATAGATCTGGTCCTTGTTTCTGTGTGTTTCATTTTCCATTCCGGTCACGGTTGACACTGTAACAAAAATTCAAAGTCATGAAGTTGCTCTTTCTCCCTTTTGGCTGTGGTTGCTTCTACTTCATATAGCTGAGGCTTTTACTGTTTCTGGTTCGGCTGCTCAGGTACTTTAGTGGTGGTTTGCTGGAGCCTGAGAGAGCAAGGTGCTGCTGACATCTCTTCTGGACTTTTGTTTTGGCAGCACTATGTGATTAGCTTCTAAACATAGCTGCGAGCCTTTCCAAACCACAGGATGCTCCAAACAGTTATTGAACCCATTAACCACCTGCTTTCTTTGATGGCAATAATAGTGTTACTATGAATCCTTATTGCTGTACCTATTTATTTACAACAAATTATAACTAATATTTACTTTTTTTTTTTTTTTTTTATGGCCAGTGTTATTTAGTTGTACTACTTTGGAACCACACTATTATGAAGGGACCTTTCCAGAATAGTGATTTATCTCAAAGAACATTTCAAGTGGGTTCATCTGTTATCTTTTTCCAACTTCCTAGTTCCTTACTGAATGATTTATTTCATGTTTTGGTGTTCATTCTCCTCCAAATGGTTTTTCACCCAGAAGTGCCAGTCCAACAATGATTCAGTGACTGTTCTTAGGCTCAGGCTGGTACTTCAGAAATATAGTACAGCACAGAAAAATAATGAGAAGAGGTCAAGAAACATTCATATTTATTGTCTTTCAATGAATGTAGTTTACATCTAAAACAAGTTGGGCTTTTTTCTTTGGCCTGTCCTTCAGTGTGAGTTCTTAAAATCAATGTATTCTTTTTTTCCTCTTTCTCAAATGTTGGTGGTCTATGTCTAACAGATGGCAAGATTTGGTCTTGCAAGTGGCACCAGTCCTGTTCATAATTCCATTCCCTCATACTGATGCTGAGCCAACAGCATTTGCAGGAAGGAGTGGTGGTAAGGGGCTGTTAGTTCAAATATATCGGGAGCTGTGACTCTCAATATACTAACATGCCCTGGGAAAGACTTATTTCTCAGAAAACAGAAAAAACCAAGGGTGTTGGAGTTACAACTGTCGTGTTCTCTTGTTTGACCAAGTTAATAGAGAGGTAAACCAGCTGTGTTTAATGGACATGCCTTTGAGAGATGTTTGTAATATTCTCTTCACTGGTGCAACCATAGTGGTTTCCCAGGTACAAGTCAGATGGTAGAGAAGAAGATGGTTCAGACAGTTGGTGCAGCGCTATCTCCAGCTTTTCAAATTTTTCACCACAATGTCCTCTTGCCTTGTACTGTACTGTAGAAGCAAACTGATCTGCTGCCCTTAGTCTCGCTAGGGATCAAAAGTTTGAAAATATTTCTTGACAGTAAACATCCATCACAGTGTTCAGGAAACCGTGCATATAGTTGCAAATGAAAGAAAATTTTGAAGGCTGAATCCAACTTTCATACATCTCAAGTGTTTTAGCCTTTGCTTTCCTTGCCTTGGTAATAGGATTCTGCATCAGGATCAGCGTCTGAACACCAAATCTCAGTGACGCAGAATGGAGCATGAAAAAATCAACCAGTTTAAACCTTCTAATGAGCCATGAAACTACTTTGACACAAAAGAGCAAAAGTAGCTTGCCAAAAAGGAAAGGTGAAAGTAAAGTTCTTCTCTCTTTCATCTTATATTCTCAGTTAAAGCTTTTTTGTTCCACAAGAGCTGGATTTCTGTAGAAAAATCCAATTTTCAGCCTGTCTCTGTAATCAGAACTTCCACAATACAATTTAATTTCCCAATTACTGCCAATTCTTTTCTTTCAGTTCACATCTAAGTCTTCAATAGATTTTTTTTTTTCATAAGTAAAATTTCTCACTGGCAATTCCTGAAAAAAGTTGCTCTTATACTGACAGGTAAAGTTATCCTTAACTGTGTGCTTTAGAGCTCAATATTTCATGCTGGTAACCATTTTAATGTTTTCTGCTTTGAGGTTTGCAGGTGTTGCCCTGTGAAGAAGTGCATTTTATGGAATTGCTGTTTGTTGTACTTGTCAGTGGAAATGCCAAGTCTGACATATTTGAACCAGAAGTTTCCATGCACTTTCCTTACCATTCCCTTGTAAATTTTGAATTTTCAATTCAGCTCTTGAATTGTTGCTCACACCCTAGTGCTCAGCTAAGAGTGAGAGGTACTTAGTGTGTCCTGGTGCTTTCAACTCCACCTGAGTTCAAGGCGTTCATGATGTACCCTTTAAATGTTTTGCTGTTTGATTAAAACAAAAAAAAATAAAGAAGAAGAAGTTAACCCACTCAGATAATCTGAGCAGTCCTTCCCCCCATATCTGTGGAAAGGGAAAAAGTAGAACATTCAAACAGGTCTTTTAAAATGCTGGAGAAGGCGGGGGATATATGTCTATAAAGCCTGTGCTATCACATGCCTTGAAAAGCTCACTTGACCATTTTAAGTAACTCTTGAGTAACTCTTCAACAAAATATTTTTCAGCTATTATTTCTGTCTCTTCACTTCAAAATCTTGTTTCTAGCAATATTATTCAACAATTCTGTTGTAGTTGCTGTGAAAACCTCTCATGTTCTGCTTCTGCAGTTTTTCATTTTACCTACTGATTTTTTTTTCTAGGGAATCACAGAATAATTTAGGTAGGAAGAGACCTCAGGAGATCCTTTGATCCAAACCACCAGTCTAAGTAGGTCTAACTTTAGATCAGGTTGCTTGCACAGTCAAATTCTGATTATCCTCAAGGATGGAAATTTTAACGTCACTGGTAAAATGCTGTTTGATTTCTGTGGTGCAGGACTTGGGCCTAATGTATTTTAGCCTTAACACTTTAATACTCAACATTCAGATGGTCACCAAAGTTGGGATTTCTGTTATGAATCTGTGGCTTGGGACAGTCCTCAGAAAAGAGTTGGATTTTCATAGCTGTGTAGCCTCAAATGGCATGATGAGAAAGTAGCACTCAGGACTCAAACAAGGGATGTTTTCCTGTAAAAGAACAATCAGTATTGGATCAGTTCATCACTAATAAATAGTTCACCAGTATTGCTGCTGTGTAGTCCACTAATACCAGATTATTGTGASAAGCCAGTTTTGAAGTACATCTCAATACAACCATACATTCTATTTCATGTTTGAACTTTGGTGACTTCAGTTTCAATGGGATCTTGTTACAACTTTGATTCATTGAAGAGCATCCTAATATCTCTGTCTTTTTCACTGACAGAAATTAACATCATAAATAAGGTTAAATGAATCGAATAATAGGACACTGTCATATAATACTTTAAGAGTAAAACCCACTAGGATGTGATTTTTTTTTTTTTTTTTTTTTTTTTTTTTTTGTATACTGGTTGTGCACATGTCTGTAAAGATTTCAGTGCAGTTATTTTACTTCCTGAAAAAAAGAATCTAGCCCAGCTGAATAGTCTATTCAGAGCTTATTTCTGCTGGCTAAATTTGCACATCTAAAATTGTTTTAACACACATTTTAGCTATATAAGTACTAGTGTATATGGAAGCTGCATATAGCATATTTGGATTAAATATGTCTATTTCTACTAAGTTACTGTAGATTTGCATTAATGCATACAGTTCTCCTAAACTAAGTTATGATAATATACCTCTTATAGAAGAACTAAGGCAAATGATTACACCTTAGAAATGATGATACACCGTTTCTATGTTGCCATAAAGGAAAATATGACAGAACAACTTCAGACACAGAACTTAATTTAAAAAAAAAATTAATAATATATATTTTTTGTGATATCTCTATTCTTTCAAACTCACAGGATATATCTGAGAAAAAAAAAGATGTGAGTTTCAAAGGTAAAACACATAAATTTTATTTTCTCATGTCTGTTTTGGAGTTCTTTGTTTTTAGATGCTGTTTTTAGCAGTGGGCAGAGTTCTGTGGAAACAATCTTCTTTCTCTATATTTTTCCTTCTGGGAGGGCTTTACATCATCAGGATGCAGTCAGGAATGGGACTGAGCATCTAATATCAGGAAACTCATTCAATTTTATTGTGACCTGTTTTGTGGGAAATGTGTAGTCATATTGCTTTCCTAATTTCTCTTTCATGCTGGCTCACTCCCAAACAAGATTTAGGAAGAGCAGATTCATCTGGAAATGTACTTTTTTTTGTTGTTGTTCTTGTTTTTGCCAACTTTTCAATTAAAAGTGTTCAGCAAGCCAAGAAACCTGCCTCTCCTCTCTGCCCCCCTCCCCTTTTTTATTAATTAAGTTTTTGCTATTTGGAATATTTTTGTTCTTATATAGCCTCACTTTACGTGTACACACATAAATATTTGAGAATATTTTCCATGGAAAGGCTTGATAGGAATAGTCCGTAATTTTTAGAGAGCAGAGAGAGATACCAAAGTTCCTCTAATGGGGACAGCTATGTAGTTTATGAAAGAATGAGATTCCAGTCCTAAAGAGCAGCGCAGGCTCTTATATGTGTATCTCTTCCACTCTATATGGACAAATTACCACGTGGATTATATAAACCTGTCTTATAAGGAATCTCTCTCTTTTAGGAAAAGGGATTTGACATCAATAAATGTCAAAACCTTAAAATCCATAGTGAATGATATTCTTGTCACTGGCCAGCTGCACTTTTTTTTTTCTTTCCTCCTTTTCCCCCCATAATTTGTTTGGCCCTTTCTGGGAAAATGGGAAAGCTTTTTGAGGTAGTTCAGTTTCACAGCATTAAGAGCTCTGCTCTAAACCTAAAGTATGTAATAACAGCCTCAGTAACAACCTGGGACTGGTGACTTTCCCTGTTAAATGAACAAAGAAAAAGGTTTTTTTCACACACACAAGACAGCTGCATAAGTTAGACCCTGTCTGGTAAAAGACTCAGTTTGATCACTGAAAAGCTATTCAGGTATTCTGTGATCATTTACTTTTTAGTTTTCAAGGTAGAATTAAGCCATATGAGCCATTGTGCTTCCTGCAGGAACCAGAGCATTTCCAAAGAAAAAGACTGTAATGCGAATGTGACCTATGGCCCTTCTTAAAATGTTTAAATGAGAAAGAAGAAAAAAGAAACCATAAACTCCCCTGTCATCCTGAAAATGTTTGGGGCTGAGATGTGCTCATGAAACATTTCCTCTCTGTACCTTGAGGAGAAAGGGTGAATGGGCTCTTTGTATTATCTCTGAGAGAGAAACTAATAGAATTTAATATAGTGCTAAAATGTATACTGAGCAGGGAGGAGGGATGACTTCCCCCCATGTGTGATGGGCGACACGTTGGCCAACATCAGGGAACTCACCACAAAAAAGTACAACTAGGAAAATGAAGGGAAAGAGGAAAAACAGCTTGCTGGGACTGGCATTGTAACACTCACTGGTCAGTGCACAAAGGAAAAGTAATGCCTAAAACACCCCATGCAACTGAGGAATTGCTGCTCTACTTGAACACTCTTCCAAAAGATAGCTTATGTGAGGGGTTAGGGCAAAAGCAAGCGGCTTCATCAAAATTTCAACTTACTCTTTTATGTAGAAATAATTCAAGAAGGGAACAAAACTAAAACCGTCCACCCAGAATTAGACAAAGTTTCATTTTAAGCCCTGAGATTTTATGCTATAAATTAAACTGTTGAATTGCCCATGTGGCCAGAAAACAGATAGCTTCTGCAAAACAGGTTGCTACCTCTTACAGTTTCAGTGCCAGCTGGTAAAAGCAATGTTGGCACTGGAAGCAAGATGCCAGTTAGATTGCTCTGGTATCCAACATTGCTCTGGGTAAATGTGTAGGTCACAGAGTTTAGTTTAAAGGCTTAAGACCTATGTGTTTAAATAGGTCTATACAGTTGTCTCTTGTTCTAGGTAATAGATAGCTGAATGAGTCTCTTGTCCAAAGTTCCTGTGAGCTCTCAGTAGGGAAAGGCCCTAAAAACTCTACTTCTGTTCTGAAGATATCTGTTTTCTGTCACTAGAAAATCCACAAATCCTTGAGGAGGTTAGGAGGAACCGGGTCCAAGGCTGCAGTCTAGCTGGACTACCCTTTATAAAAAGGTTTGCTATTAGGTAGTTTGGGAAGTTCAGGAAGGAATCTATGGAATTAGCATTTAGTGGTATAAATGAAAGTACTGAGAAGAGACTTTGTGAACTTATAAGGTTCTGAAATTCTTCGTTCCATAGGATATCTGGAAAGTACATGTTGTTGAAAGCAGTGATTAAATAGATGTAATGATGATCCTTCTTGGGCAGCTGTTTAGCTGAGAGGAATGGTACAGCATATACTTGAAAAGTGAGCCAGGAGCAGAAGCATGCGCTTCTCCAAATATTGAGCCCCAAACATTTCTCTTTACAACTCTGTTCTCTAACTATAAGGAATTCAGACCTGGAAATAGCAACTGCATGTTTCAAGCTGTTGGATCTTTAAAGTGCCTTTTGTTTTTCTGGCGTCATTAAGTCCTATTTCTGAACAAGTGAGAAGCTTCCTTTCTAAAGAGGAATCATACAGTAAAGTGCTGTGCTGTGCATTTTACTGTGAATACTGGATCCCAGCAAAGTAAAACATGGCAGTACTGGGATTTCCACTAAGCTTTCCTAATACAATTAATAATATTATATCCTTTTTTTTTTTATTTTTAGTATGCTGTGACTCTCTGATGTCTTGTTCAAGTTCAGTTTCTTTCAGTCTTCTTGACTATGAAGTTATTGGACAGAATAAAAAGCAGTCTGAAACTAAATCTCAGGTTTGGCAAGGGGAATAATTTTTCCGTTAACCTTTCCCTAATTCCTGTCAATTAATCTTTGCCTTCAGTCTTCAGAGATGAGCAAATAGTGCCCTTTTATATAGATAGGTCTCAGGGACCTCACACAACCACATCAGACAGATGTAACACTAGAAATGAGTTTCAGGCATCATGGCCACAGCCTCACTCTTTTAGCCACACCAGTTCAGAATATCCAAGAAGTCACCCTGAGCCCACTTTTGGCATGTTTTCTTCACTGCTGAAATTGGGCTGGTTCATCTTCTCACTTCTCAATACTGGCAATCAAAATTGCGTGGTGATATGCAGGGGTACTTTGATTCCCTCAGCCGCAATGAAGAAATGCTTAGCACGCCCTAGGAAGACCTGCTGTGATGAAGTAAGGTGTGTTGTCCTTGGACTCTGAGCTCTACAGGGTTTTACTCTCACCTTTCCCGAAGTGCTTGGCAAAGGAGATTGCCCAAGAAGTTTGTTGAATCAAACATTGACAAAAAAATGGTGCCTTTTGTCTAATCATTGTCTGAGGGGAGGCTAAATAGGTTAATGCAAGAACCCTGAGGGTTAGTCTGGAAAGAGAGTAAGGACATTTATTGCAATTTAGGAAGGATATATTTGAAATATTGAAACCAGAGGGTTCCTTGCCTCCCATATTTGATCTACATTAAAGACTAATTTCAATCTCAAATGTGTTTCAGAGGTCTATTCAAATTGTGTGCCAGGAACTAAAGACAAACATCTTCAGTATATAAATGAAAAGATTTTTTTTTTTTTTTCCTGTAACTGCCAGCCTAGCAAATTCATTTTTGGCTCTGGAAGTCAAATCATGTTCTTTACTTCTATTTCATTACCAGTAATAAGTGGTCAGCAGGTCAAATTATGCTCCCAGAAAAGTGCGTAATCTGTTCTGACGGCCTGGTAGCATCAAAGCAGGAGCAAAACTTGYCTGTCACCTGGTAGCATCTCTGATAGCACTTCAGAATAATAGATTCGCTGGAGCAACAAAAAGCTGATGCTAAATGAAAGAGAAAATGGTATTAGGGCTACAGTGAAGTTGTATGGCTACGTTTTTAAGGCACAGATTAGGGAAATAACTGATAAGTATAGCTGCTGCAGTAATATTCAAAAAGAAGCTACTTTTTCATAGAAAGATGCAGATATCTCCAAGGTTTTAATTTTGACTCTTCACATGCCATAAGCTTACACTTGGTGCAGGCTTTTTCGCACTGTCATTGTTAATATGCGACAGTCAAGGGCTCCTGACTGCCAGCTCCGAGGGATGGCTGTCTCAAAAGAACATTTCTGCTGGAGGGTGCTCTGTGTGCTCTGGACCCATCCCTTTCTACCATGGCATGTTCCCCCCTGCCCTCCCCTGAGCACCACCTTTGTGGGGCTTAGTGGAGCAAATTGTTTCAACAAGCGCCAAAATCTGTCCCCGATTTTGTTCAAAACCCTCAAATCTGAGTCTAAGGTACCCCAGCAGTGCCTAAGCTTTGCTTGCTTGCGCTACAGGTGCTGAGGAGGCTCTCATGGCCCCTGTACAGGGAGAGTGTAAATTGTGTAACTGCTACTGTCAGCTGCTTCCCACACCTGTGCCTAGTGCAGGGGCAGAGCAACCGGGAGCTGCCGCTGGTTTATTTGTTCACAGCATCAGTAAGGATTTCTGTGATGGATGTTTCGGGAATGAGTGCAACTGTTCATTTCCATGGACGCAAGCCACAAAGAACCATGATACAAAGCCAGAGTATGAGGATGTGTATATAAATATATATATACACATGCATGTGAGTATATATTATATATATATAACATTTGTCCAGAGAAGTGAATATGGGAACAACAGTGCAAATAATTTTCAAGGAGAATTCCCTGAGTAGCTAGCCATTTTACAAGACCTGACCTTAAAGACGTTCACAAAGAAGTATTGTTTCAAACTGGCCAGTTGGACAAGTGAAATTATGAAGATGTGGATTTTTAAAAGGCAGACTGTAATTTTAACACATTTCAGTGTTTATGAAAAGCTGTGATATTTTTCTCAGGAAAACACAATAATCATAGCAGAACAAGGCAATAGTAATTGACGTTATATAATATTTTGACAGGTTTAACTTCACTGAAGATTCAGTCAAATTACTTAACTTTTATTCTGGTTTTCACCAACTTATGCTAATTTTTGTTTATGTACTTTTATTAATTTTAGTGGCATTACTCTCAATTTGTACTATCATAAGAGTAAGGAGAGATAGTGTATTAAGAATAATGGATTAGTCAAAAAGTGTTTTCATTTAATGTTGATCAAAGATGAGAGGGTACTATGCTATGCCCTGGTTTCTCCCTATTTACTTGTACTTTGGTGCGGGGCGTACATTCAGGACGTTCTTCAGCCTCCTTCCTCTCTGATTCTCCCCTGTACTGTGATTCTCTGTTGATATAGAGAGATTCTSTGTTGATATATATTCTTCTGTCAATAGAAGACCTGTGATAAAAACATCAGCATTAAGAGAAATAATCTGCAAAATATTGATGTGTGCAATATGATACAGTGTCTTGTATCATTCAAGTCATCATGAAAAGGAATTAGTTTCAGTAGCTTTAAGGAAAAGTTAGCTCTAGCTGCGAGTATCAGACAATCATTTTGGATAACTCATGGTCTTATTTCAGCAGTAGAAGAACGCTGTGGGAACTGGGATGCTGAAAGCTGCTAGCAATGGCAGAGGTTGTCCTAAAGATTTCTGCGATTTTATTTTTTAATCAAAGTTCCTGGGAATGGAATTTAATTTATGGTTGAAACTCATGTCTTAAACAGGTTGAAAAATCATGTAATAGGTTCCCTAAACAACTTATTCTTTCAGGTCATCCCACTTTCCCATTGAAAACTGAATCTCAGCTTGGATTAAAGTGAAGTTTAAAAGTATCTTTTTCTTTTAAAAAAAAAATAATGGATTTTAAAGAAAAAATAATGGATTTTAAAGAACAGGTGTTTATTTCCTGTTACTGGTACTTTTATGGATACTAGTCTCAAAAAAATCTGAAGTGATTTAATTGCATCTTTTCTTTCTAAAACCATGTAAAAATTATTTGGCACCAGTTTTTATTTTTACCCAGTGTTACACTTTTCTGTGGCCTTCTTTGGTTTATTGTCCAGTTTGGGCACTATAGTTCACAGAGATAGTCAGACTCATGCTTCTATTAATTTTGGTTAAGTACTTTTCTATGAAATTATCTTCCCACCCTTATTGCTTAATTTTGCATGCAGAGCAATGGGCATGAGCCCATTTATTTTGCCTCTTAGCAGACGGCTGGGAAATAATGAAGAGCAGATAAAGCCAGAGTTCTGTCTTTAACACACCTGCCTCTGCAGCCAAGCAGCAGAGGCAGCGCAGTGGCATAAATTGGTCTGGATATATTTCACAGTGACTTATTGTGCATATGAGCAGCGGGGAAGTGTGGAGCAGGCAGAAGTTTTTTTCAGTGACATCCAGGCTCCTCTTCGGCATTATGGAGACTGCAATGTTGCTCCATTGACATCAAAAGAAAAAAAAATCTGATTTCTGCATCCAGTGTATCAATGATTTGAAGAGTGGAAATCTCTTCCCATGAAGACTTGCATGCTTTTCAGTCTCATTTCTTTGGTACCATTCTGGGTACCATTCTGGAAGATATACAATCTGATATAAGGTTCTTTTTTTTTTTTCTTTCATGAAAGAGCTGTCAACCAAATTTTTCAGCATGATGGATGGTTCCCTGGGAAAGCTTCTAAGTATTTGTTTCTCTCAAGGGAAAGAAAAATTAATACGAGTCTTAAAGCTGCTGGACACCCTTTACCTCTTCTCCTCCTATCCCACCTGGGTTGCCAGAAGCAGTAGGGCCACTTCTGCCCAGCTGCTTCATAGCCTGTCAGCTCATCGATACGTTGCTGTGCAAGGGCTCTTCTTGCTGTTCATACCTAAAGCTTTTTCCTCTGTGATTCCTGTTTTCGAGCTTACATGAAGTCTAACACCAAAGAGTTTGCTTAGCAGTTAGTTCTAGAGAAATCACATAGAGAGCAATGCTAAAAATATTATTTTCTATATCTGTAACTGCAAATTACACAAAGCCCATAGAACTTCACAGTAAAGACAACTTCATCCTGCTCAAGAGGGTCCACCCTCAAAAGGGTGAAGGAAGAGTAAGTGGGGAGCCAATTTTAGAGAAAAACTAATTTAGAGAGGAGGAACAAAATGGTGTGTGGGATATAGAAAAAAGAGGATTACAGAGGGCAGTGAGAAAGAGTCATCAATAAATTTTCTTTGCAATAGTGAATAAGCCCAGTTCAGATCTAGATCCAGACATATTTTGCTGACACTGGAATGAACCAAGGAAGCACAGCTTCTGTAGGGATTTACTGATTTGKTTTTTGCCCCCTCTCTGGTTTGTATTCAGATGGACCTAAAAGCTCAAACTCAGACTCTGCCAAACTCAAGACATGAAGCCAGGTTACTGATTGTAAGCATATGAGGGTGCTGCATGTCAGCGTACTCTGAGTTCACGCAAACACTCACACAGCTTGACTCATTGCGACTTACAAATCCATGCAAGAACTTCAAGAACCTTTTTTTTTTAAAGAAAAACAACAAAAAAACCAGAGGCTACTTTTCAGATTTGTCATGAAATCAAGGGAAATTTCTTTTAGATCCAGATTTCCGAGGAGATTTTGCACTTTATAAATCAATGGCCATCCTCTGCTTAGGGCTGTGGAAGCCTGCTACTGATGTGTGTGTGTTAACTAGTTATGCTAAGAGAAGTATGCAGCCTTTGGTTTTGAGTTCAGTACTGGAAGAGTTCACTAGGTCCAGTAGCAGCAGTAATAGTGCCGGGAGAGAACTGCAGGAGAAGATGCTTCCTTCCTTCTTCCACCCTTTGCTGGATAGTCACTAACTGAGGGGAGAATACTAAACTGACTTTGGTCTGATATATGGCTGTTGTTTAATTCTTGTGCTTCTTTTGGTATTCCAAACTCTTTTCTAGGTCAGAAATTTAAGATCTGATAGGGCATGAAAATATCATGGATTGGTTCCTCAAAGCTGTACAAATAAATTTTTTTTTTCTTAGGGAAGGAGGGAATTAGATGTCATTCCTTATGGAGAAGTCTTAATTTGCATTACTGGCATCAGTCAACATCTTCAGCAGTTTAAAGGGGATATAAAAGTACACCAGTTGCATTAAATGATAATTGTGCTATTTTGCTATAACTGGTTTTGGCAGGTTATCTATCTACAAAGAATTATTTCTGTTTTTACAGATCCAAAATTTATTGCTCTTTAATGGAATACAGTGCTTTCCTTTTGTATTCAAATTATGTGTTGGGGTGATAATCAAGAAATAATTGTTTCAGTATGTCTTCAATGCTTTTGCTAAGTTTTCTGGAACTGCTCAAGGATGCATCTTTCATCCTTTAAAGAACTGCTTTATTATTGGGCCTTTCCTAATACCTCAGATAAGCTTTGCATTGTACTGAATGATATATGATCAGTAATCAGCTACACAGATGTTGCTAACAAATATATTACTTAAGATTAGCATTGCTGGCTGAATTATTTGCATTTTAGCTTGCAAGCACAGATCAGAGGTGAGTGACAGACTGACGCTGGAGAGGGTGAAGCTGGCAAGTTTGGCATCCCCAAAACCTCAGTGCTCAAGTTCATTTCCTCTGTTAAGCCCTACACAGCTAGAAAGGATGGAAACACCTTCAGCTTCTTTTCTTGCCACGGGAAACAGAGAAGTCCTAAAGTTCGCCCCCACAGTGTGGAATTAGAAACAACAAAACATTCTCAACTGAAATTTGTAATGAATTTTTTTTTTTTTTTAATTGTGCTCATTGTCACCATTTTGGAGCACTGGAAGTCCATGGGAAATAGGCATACCTGACTAATATTTGGAGCATAAATTATTGCTGCTCTTTTATTCAAAACACACATTTGAAGTGTGATTGGTACCCCGTCCTGTTCTGGGATAGCCCCACGCTTTACCAAATCAGCATCACATCATCATGAAACAAACCCATGTTTTCATGATTTTAGAAAGCCTCTCAGCTGGGCTGAGACAGGGTTGTCCTCCCTCCCGTTGGCATTCCTTGTTGTAGCACTTCCATTTTAAAATTTTGAACACGTTCAGGCAGGAAACTAGAAGATATTTAGGCAGAAGACTATATAGGTCTTTAATTCCTTGGTTTGCTTTGAATCATCTTGAGCTAAGCTTTCAGGAAGTGCTCTTATGAAATTCCCCAATTCTAGACTGGCAGCAGCCTTAAAAGAGACACCTGAGCCCTGTCACTGCAGCTAAAGGCTGCAAAGGGTCCAGCGTAAGCCAGAGACTGAAAGAAACAATTTAGTTTCCTTGCTTGATATCACTGTGCCTGATCATAGAATCATAGAATTGTTTAGGTTGGAAAAGACCTTTAAGATTATCAGGTCTAATTGTTAACCGAGCACTGCCAAGTCCACCACAAAACCATGTCCCTAAGCGCCACATCTACACGTCTTTTAAATACTTCCAGGGATGGTAACTCAACCACTTCCCTGGGCAGCCTGTTCCAATGCTTGACAACCCATTCAGTGAAGAAATTTTTCCTGATACCCAATCTAAACCTCCCCTGGTGCAACTTGAAGCCATTTCCTCTTGTCCTATCGCTTGTTACTTGGGAGAAGAGATGGATACCCACCTCGCTACAACCTCCTTTCAGGTAGTTGTAGAGAGTGATAAGGTCTCCCCTGAGCCTCCTTTTCTCCAGACTAAACAGTCCCAGTTCCCTCAGCCGCCCCTCATAAGACTTGTGCTCCAGACCCTTCACCAGCTTCGTTGCCCTTTTTTGGACATGTTCCAGCACCTCAGTGTCTTTGTTGTAGTGAGGGGCCCATTATGGCTATTGGGAAGAAAACACAGGAAATGAAACAATGCCAGGTCGAATATGCCTGCAGAAGGAATACCAAGAATCCTTGAGAAAACAATGACAAGCAGGAGATGCAAAACATCCAGATGGGAGAGCGAGGAGGAGCTCTGCTCGCCCGGCATCTGACCTGGCGGCAGCCAGCCCTTGCTATGGGGAAAAGASCTTTCTCCAGTTACACACAACTCACTCTTTCACAGTGGCCCTAGCTGTGCAAAAATTGTACTGTGGAATGTGTGGCCGTGCGGAGGTTGCAGTGGGCAGCGACAATGTGTGCTCATAGCTGTGCTGGGGCCAGTGTGTGAGGTCCTGTGCCCTTGGACAGCATAGTCACAAACTCAGCCTGAGGCAACGTGACTCCCCCAGGGCCTGTGAATTAATCTGACAGATTCAGGATTTTTGCTTTGTCTTCTGCTAACAAAAGGTAACAGAGGAGAAATAGACTTTATATATATATATATATATAAAAAAAAAAAAAGTGAACCCAGAATATTGGAAGCTATGCATCATAAACAAGGCAAGGATGTTGTATACCATAGCACAGACAACATACTATGAGGGCCATCTTGTGGTCAGAGAAAGTTTATTCTCTGTAAGCATAGAAAAAAAAAATATTCCCAGAAATTTATTCGATACCTGGAGATACTGTCAGCTAGATTGTAATTCTTAAAAATTGGTTCTGATCTGTTGTACAGAATGGAGCCGCTCTGCTGCTGGTCATTAATCGTGTCATTAATCCTCCTGTGATTGACAGCAGGGTTAGCTGTGATGCTGTGCCAATGAACAAAATAATGTGTTCCACAGGTTGGGAAGGCTGTTGCAGACTAATAACTGGAGTCAGAGTTTTCACTTGATGAATGTTTTATGCCTATTTGCTTTGGAAATTTCTTTCATCCTCTATATTGTAGAAAAGCTCTTTGAAATCCATGGATTAAATACCATCACAGTGCTAGAGTTAAGAACACTATTAGCTATTGTCAAATAACAGTTCAAACCAAGAATCAACATCCTTTTCATGGTTATCATCCAATGAACCCACTCTATGCGAGATAGGTTTCTCAGCTGCACAGCTCTTCAGCTCTATATGCCTGTGTTCTGGGTGAAAGACTAAAAAAATTGAATTAAAAGTGAAGCCTGCCCATTCAAATCAAACACATTCTCCATCACAGACATGGAAAGTTGAATATGATCTTTTCTGTATCACCTGATCCACAGTCAGAATTACTCCATTTCCCTTTTTTTGTGTGCTTCCCAGTGAATCCAGATGCCTCCCGAAGAACCCAGGAACTTTTCTCTAATGCTTCCCTAATGGGAACCATCAGCCAACAGTGCTGGGCAGGCACAGCTTTGTTTAGTTTATAGGACCATGATCCATGGTCGATTAACCGGGCTTTTTTGATTCTAGAAGAGGTGTGTTTACAAAAAACCAGCTGCGCCATCTGGTCCCATTGGCTGTAGGTCTGCTGTCAGATCAGTCACAGTGAACAAATATTTTTCTCATTTGTCAGCCAGCCTTTGTCCACACACAACTGACTTTTCTAATAACATTGTGTTCCTTATTGTGCCATTTTACTGCTACTTATGGATTATTTAATTCTTTTAATGGCTCTGCAATGGTTCATTTGCTTTCTAAAATTATTCTTTAAAGTACTTGTGCAGAGGAAGAAAGACAGGGTTGATTCCTCCTGCATGGAGCTGTTGATAGATTCAGAGATGCTGGCTGCTGAGCACTGCTGTAAATATTCCCTATCTCAGCTCTGCAGGCTTAGCCTCTTTGTAGGGTATTTGGGAATATCTGATAGTGCAGAATATAAAAGCAGAGCAGGGGAGAGCTGCCTTCAGCTTCCAAATGAAAATGACTGATTATAAAACCCATATTTTAATGACACTGCCTCTCCCAGGGTCCTTTTGAGAGTTAAGCCAGCAAAGTCCCAAGCAGACTTTATGGACCAGGCATATCCATCAGTTGTACAGGCATGCGTCATTCACTGGTAGTGTGTGTACTGATTCGCAGAGTCACAGTTTTATAGCTCTCTGTCCATCTTCTCAGCAGTGCTACCAGCTGCAGGGTCTGGAGAGATGGGCTGTCTGCACAAGTCATGAACCAGCCCATGAGAGATTTCACTTGGAAGGAGGTTTCATCGACTGCAGCTATTCAGTAAAGACTCAGTTGGCCTTGTTGTTAGGAGCATGGTGTGATAAAACAGCCTGCCTCCTGGATGCCTGCTCAGAGGGGGAACCACTGTCACCTTTCCAGGAGGGGAAATGAGAGGAGCATCAGGAAAGGAGGCACACGCGTCCACTGGGGGGGATGTCCCTTCTCCCTTTCCAGCTCTTTCCGTGCAGGACTGTAGCATGCGGTGCTTTCACAGTGCCCTCTGCTGCAGGCTCATGATTTAAATCACAGAGCTCTCCATCTGCTGTACATCAGTTGGGAAAGTAGGTATTTCTCAATAGGTCAGTCCCCAACACTGAAATATGTCTATGCACAAAGAAATGCTGGACACAGTAAAGGGATTGTGAGCTGAGCGAGTTGTGGCATTAAAGTGTACTTAAGAATTTGTATTTTTTAAAACCAAAAAGATTTCTTACCTCCATCTGTCAAAGTATACAAGTATTAGAATCCTTATTAGAGATATTAGTGAGTTTTCTTGCTACACTGAAACACTGAGACGCTCTGTTAGAGATGGAATACGCAGTCTGGCAGAAAGCATACCAGATATACACATATAATTTGTGTACACAGCACACTTTCTTACATTCTTGAATGGCCTGGTAAGAAATAAAAATAAAAAAAAATCCTTAAGAAATTCATATTAGAATTGGTTCAAATAAATAAGACTTTTTTCAAATGAAAACACACACACACACGTATATATATGTATGCATATGTGCAAAGGGCTATTACTTCCTTGCTTTATACCTGAAGCAACCAAGATCCTTGAACTGCAAAACACCTGGGTCCAAACTTGCCTGGGACTCTGTCAGCGTAGGTGTATGTGAGAACTTGAGCGGGCATTTTGACATACTTCTGCAGCTTTTGGAGGGGTAAAGATACTTGAGTCCAAGGTCGATTTGCAGGACTTGTCTTCATGCTTACTTTTGTCTGTCTAGTTGGACTTTTCTCCAGCAGATGGAGGAAACCTGRTTTCAGTTTTCTCAGGGAACCTGTGCAGAGGAATGAAGGAATCAGTGGCCCAGCTCAGGGCAGCAGCCACCTCTGAAACCCTTCGGGTACGGAGGGACCCTGGTGTGAATGGGCTGTGCTGCTGAGTTTTCTGTCTTGGCTAGGAGAGAGGCAAGGCGAGAGGCTGAGCCCCCTTTCTGACTGCAGCAACAGGATTATTTAGTCCCTTCTGCTTTTTCATTTCGCTGGAAGGGTGGCAGGATTTAAGTATTTCTCCCACTTGTTCATTTCCATTTCTGACAGCATTTGTAGCAAGTGGTGAGCGCACAAAATTATAGCTCTTTAGTGGGTGAGAAAGCTGCTTGCTGCAATCGAAATGAGACAATTAGACACTTGACAAGAGACTTTGGTGCTTGCACAGAAGAACAGAATAAATGAGACGTGTCAGGAACAATTTTGACACTGTACCCAAAGCTTTGGGTGCGTCTTGCCAGATCTCGGGCCAGATGTTTAACCCTCCAATCTTATGGCATTGCCACTTGTTAATAAAATGTCACCACTTAAAGAAAAAACAAGATTTTTCCATTTGTGATGGTGCTAAATGCTGCGTCCTGTGCTGAGACATTTCAGAGGGTTTAGTCTGATCTTGGGAGGGATTGTAGCTGCATTGCCTTCCTCCTTGTAGGGAATAATTGCCCTTTGAAAAAAAATACAGTCAAAAATCTATCTATATCTACTACACTCTCTAATGAAAGCCTCAGCATATCTTCATATTAATAACAAAGAACATTGAGCATTGACATGTTCCTTAGTATTAAAATGTTAGCAAAGATAGGCAAAATTAACACTGTCCAATTCATGAACAAGGCCTCATCAAAGTAATTGTTAAAATCCAGTTAATACTCATTGATATTTTTGACTGTGCCACAGCTGGCTTGTATTTTACATAAGGATATGATCACATATAGTTCAGAAATGGTTAATACAATTGATTAATTACTAATAGTTACTTTGATAAAAGCAGACCATTATGTTATTTATTACAAATAACATACAGAGCAGCAAATCAGTATCAACGGTATATATCTGTATCTAGTGTCTTCTATTGATTTTCTTTTAGCTTTCTGGAACTTAAGAGTATTCATGTGTAAAGCATGCTCTTAACATTTTAATTAATTAGTTTATCTAAACCAGTAATATAAAGCGGGACCCTGTGGCACTGGTGCTGTCTGGTTTATTATCATCCTGCTACCTTTTTGGCAAACAATGCACAAATTTCCCTCTGTAAGAACTCCCCTTGGATTTACTAAGGAGCACAAGAAAGGGGAAAGAGAAAGGATGTAGAATAAGAATGCTATGTTTGCAACTTGTGCTCACTTTTTGTCCCCTGTGACAGTATAGGTTTGATGTAATATTTAAATACAAGCAAAGCAAAGTCATTGATACAATTTCTTTCTTGTGCCATGATCTATTTAGGCTGAATTCTGTTGACAGCTGAATAACACTGTTACCTGCCAGTATGATTACAGCAGTGTCCGCCTTCATTTTCAAATCCAATTTGCATTTAATAAAATGAAAGATGAAAACAACCTGGCTGAAAGTGCATCATCAGCACCGGCTTGCTGAATAATGGATTTGAAAGACTGGAAAGAAGTCACCAAACTAGTTACAATGTTGGAGTGAATCTAGGGCAGGGAAACTTCAGCATGACTTACTGCAAGCTGATGACATAAATCATCCAGGAGAGGCCAGTGAAGACCAGCTACCGAGCTTATTTCTTGTAGAAGAGATTGGCGTTAATGAGCTGAAGGAGCAGAACGCATTCATCTGGGATCAAAATATCAGTGTGTCCTTCAAAGTAACGGTGACTATCCAGAAAACGCTATAGCCAACGTGTCCAGAAAGACCCCTTGCTCCGAAACACAGGAGTGTTTCCTGCTGACCGCAATGTCATACCAACATATTACATTGGCCCTCTGTGCAGCACCAGGAAACGTAAGAGCTGGAAGAGGTCCAGCCGTGATAGCATGGGCTAATTCATTGCGCTGGCAAGGACAACAGGCCTGTTTGGGGGGTGGAAATGGCGGGGTGAATGCTATAGCTGTTGCTGCTTTTACAGCTTGGCTTTCCTGGGTTCAGCTGACATTACYTATTTTATCCTAACTCTGGCTGCATTTCCAAAGTGCTGCTGCGGGTGTGGGGGTTGCGGGTGAAGCTTGCAGCATATTACTTACAGATCGTAGTAAACCAAAAATCAATCCCTAGTGAAAAATGCTGGGTATCTCTCACTGTGATTCTTCTTTTTGGGCACAGGCAGAGAAAATATTTCAGCTTTGGTTCATGCAGGTTGAATTATTGCTGTTTGCTGCCTTTGAGCAGAGAGGATTGAAAGTTTGTGGTTTCGGGACTAGTCTTGATTAAGTCCTTTTTTCTCCTCTGGGGGATAAATATTCAGTACTCAGATGGACTGGGATGTTTTCCAGTGCAGTTCTGTTTTCAGCTGTGATTTTCGTTTAGCTTCCATTTCTAAATCAAAAACCTTTACAATGATGATTCTGGATGCAAAAAAATGGAAGTAGTTGGGCTGGAATGTGGAGGATTGGATGTAAGGCACCTTCCCTGACGACATTCATGTGTTATTTTCTTTCTTTCTTTCTTTTATCTGCTGTACTTGTAAGGCCTGTTACCTAACTGTCATTTTCCTGGCTGGATTTCCTGGTTTGTGTTCTTGTGCCGGCATATTTATTTCTCTTCTGTCTACACCTGGTGCTCGTAAGTGAGTTAATTTTGTTTTTTCTTGACATGCTCCTGTGATGCTTTATTTTATAAATGAGGACACCTGGCAGGGAAGCCTTCTTTAGCCCATCAGTTCTCAAGAGTGTTTATCGAATCAAAGAACTTCCTGATGTTTCTGAAGGCATAAATGAGTTCGGCTACATCTAACATTCGGAGTTGTAAGTTATTTCAGTGGTTGTCTTTTGCAGGAAATGATAATTACACAACAGCCATTTCTTTCAGGTTTTAGTATCACATGGATTGCAAGGCATGGGGGAAACTCTTTGGTTTCAAAAATCTATGTATCTTAAAAGGGATATGACTGTGTTTGGGTATTACCGCCGGCATGGTCCCTATAATGCTTGTCATTTTAACAAGCTGAAGTAAATATCTAAAAGTTAAGCTATATAAAACATGCTTCTGAAGCAAAGAAGGAGGACCTGAATATACCTAACCAGTAAAGATGAGCAGGAAAAGTGTGCAAATCTTACTCTGGGAGCTGATGTAGCTGGAACCAGGATGTCAAAACTTTCAAGGGCCTGACAGCTATCAGCAGGGCTGTAAGTGAGGGGAAGCTTTTGTTCAGCGGAGCTGATGAACAGCTCGCTGATGTTAATAGGATATTTTCCACGCACTTCGAATTTTTGGACTTTGAATCAGGTCTAACATTCTCACTGAATGTGTGATATTGCACTCCCTCTGTTGTCATAAGAATGACACCTTCTTCAGAGGAGATTATTTTCTTTTGGAAAGGGAGGGACCCACAAAAGAAATAATTGATAGTCTTAAATCCCGTACTTTGGAAATTCAAGTTCTTTTTTATAATCCTCACAGAATAGGAAAAATGACTAGCARCTTCACAGTACTTAAAGCACACCTGATAATGGAGTAATTATTTTACAGAAGAGCACATTCTTTATTGCAAAGATGAGCATTTAGTTCTGTCTATACACAGCTTTGTAATAAAGGTAATAATTTCCACCAGAACATGTATGATTAACTGAGCAACTCAGTATAGAGTTGTCAATCCTGATTGTTCTGGTAGCAAGGAAAGAACAAGGACACCTTGTCTCTGATTATTGTTATTGGGATGGGGGTGGGCAGAAAGATCTTATGAATAGTGTCTCAACTCACCCTAGGTGTATCCTTTATATCCACAAAATACAGAATATAACTGAGAATGGGGGTAAGGGGAATAAAGAAGCTAAAATGACTGCCTGCTTGCTGCTGAACAAAGCTGTCCCTAGGAAAAATCAAACTTGAAGTAGAAGTCAAAGGTGGGGGAAATGCATGATCTGTACCTGAGGAAAAAAATATGGAAGTAGAGAGAGAAAAATTAGCACAACTTAAAGTTTAGGAAAATAACATTATCTAAACTAAAATTATAGTGCCTTGAAGACAATAAAGGTATTTTAAACCATAATTTTCCCCATTTTGAATCTGTTTTTTTTTTCTTTAAATTAGTAAGAATCAGAAAAGTGAAGTTCTAAGTAATTTTGTTAAAAGATGCAGGAAGTGATGTTATTCTTTCTAATGGCACATATGAGTGGATTAATGTAACTTTAAAAAAGAATTGATTCTATTTTTTGCTGCTGCTTAAACTGATAATTGCATTAGTGGTTCATAATCTATTAATGGCAATGTTACTCTCATCTATTTTGGATAAAAGACACGCTCCAAAAAAGAAAAAAAGCATTAGAGATGTGCAGTACAATCCTCAATGTGCTGGTAAAATACTTGAATGGAACACAGTGGAAATTAAAGTAAATTTTTAGGAACATTTGTAATTTACAGTTTATATCAATGGTGTGTCTTTGGAGAGCTGTGGATCACAGCAGCAGGAACTACTGTGCCTGTTCAAACTGCTAACCTGGTAACATCTTTGGAAGGTGACCACTGCAGCGCACTCTAGGGTAAGCAGCTTTCTTGTTCCGAGCACTGCACCTATCACCACAATACAGAAAATAAAGAAAGCTAATTTTCTCATCCCTGAGATTTTACGTTGTGTGGCATGAATTCTGATTAGCTTTTGCTTGCACATTGTGTAAGCAGTGGAACTATCTGCAGTATTTCAGTTTGTTGATGTCCTGTGGCATTGAATTCCACAGGCTGCATTTGCATGAAGTGGTGTCTTTTTTTTTTTGTGGTTTGTTTTTTTTTTTTTTTTTTTTTTTTTTTTTTTTTTTTTTTTTACTTTGAACATTAGTTTGGGAAGACAAA
>JAYKAV010002031.1:194006-386216 GCA_035582835.1 Phoebastria nigripes | reverse complement strand
ATTTTCTCATCCCTGAGATTTTACGTTGTGTGGCATGAATTCTGATTAGCTTTTGCTTGCACATTGTGTAAGCAGTGGAACTATCTGCAGTATTTGGTTTTTAAAGAGAACTGAATTCTTAACAAGAGGGAAGGATATTTGAGTTCTGTTGCTTCCCTTTGTTGATGTTATTTCATCTATTCTTTTTTTTTTTTTTTTTTTTTGTTTTGTTTTTTACTTTGAACATTAGTTTGGGAAGACAAAGGAGTGTGATCTCTCTTCCCTGAGCCCTGTTGCAACAAGAGTTGTTTTATGGGAACAAAGCACTGGCAGAGGACAAGGACAAGGATGTATTTGTTGGCGAGCACACAACTGTAGCAAAACATCAAGAGCTGTGAGCAGTTTGAATGTCATATCAGTGTTTAATTTGCCCATTTGCTGATTTGCTATTGTCCAGGTGCTGTCCCCTTTGGTGGGAGAGATGGGGTCTGAATGGATGGGGCTTCTCTCTCCATCCTCCTGAGGGCCTCCTGACTTTTGAGGTGTTAGTACTTTGCTACCTATGCTTACACAGGTACTTACTTGTGAGCGAGCTGTTAATTAACATGTAAATGAAATATCTGCGTTCTATATATAATAAGTAATATTACGAAGAAGAAACCGGATGTTTCTTAGTACCAGGTGTTCTTAGTGATGTAATTTAATGTTTTCTTATATAACCTGAGAAGATTTGCTATGGCACATGGTTTATTATAAAATGACTGGACAAATAATACTAATCTCTATCTAAAGAACCCAAGCTACGCAATAGCACTGTGCCAGTAAAAGAGTCAGTACAAACATTCAGTCAYTTGTGAAGCCTACACATACTGTGAAGGTAAATTCTTACTAGGTTTGAGCTACTGAAACAAGGTGTTGCCCTCTATAACATTTACTACATTACCCATCTGGACTGGGCTGTATGTAAACGAACATGTTATCACCCAACTACCAAACTGCTGAACCGGGTCAATGCATCTTTGTTCTTTCTTTGCAACTGGTAACAGTGAAAGCCATCTCATTTTGGGAATCTGTTATTCATTGTTATTTTCTGCCCCTTCAAGTTGCTGGTGTTTTCATTTCTCTATTGAAAGGAAACTTACAGACCATGGGGAAGTCCATGCCAGACCCTAGGACTCACTAACTCACCCCACTCATTCAAAGGTATAGGTAAGTGCTATAAAGCTGTGGATTTGGGCTTTAAGGAAACCTAAGCCCCCGCAGTGGAAAAACTACCCCGTGACAAAGATATACGGGGGTATACCGATAGATATATCCCGATTGCTTCACAGTCCAAAGCTGCAGACCAGATTGGGAAGGAAGCATCCTTAGACGTGTACATTTTTTTTTGACACAGAGGTGGAAAAAAGGAAGTGGTGTCCAGAGAAACTTCACAAACCTCTTTCTAAAGAGGATATACTAAATGAAATAGGGACTGTAAGGTATGTGTGAGAGGAAAGCCAAAGTGAGTCTCAGCAAACCTGATGTCCCTTAAAACAGAAAGGATGAGCCATGGCTATATAGATGTTATATAGATGTGGAAAGGGTTGGGTTTAAATTTCATACTGGTTAAATCCTGTTATAAATACACAAAAATGTTTAGGAGAATAACATTATCTAAACTAAAATTATAGTGCCTTGACTTCTGTTGGTTCAAAATCTAGTTATATGTTTTAGTGTGTATATATGCATAGAATTGGTGACTGGATCCTTAACATTACTGTTAGACCCTTTCAGCCATCTCAGGGAGGGTTTTTCCACATCCCATTCTCTGATCAGCTAAAATCTTACTGAAAACCCATCCTTTCTCCAGTGATAGTTTTAAGAAGGGATGGGACATAATKAAGCTGATTTTTTTTTTAATCTTCCAGTTTGCTCAGAGTGGAAAAATACACTTCTTTAGATGCAAATATTGCATGAAGAAACATAATTTCCCAAAGAAATACCCCTTAAAAGGAACATTTTCAAGAAACACACAATGAGGTCTATCATTGAATAGTTGAACCCAATGCTTGTATTTATGAAATCATGTTTGTAGAAGGTATTTACAGCCTGATGATGAGCCTGATGTATTTCATTCCGAGCAGTTACTGCCTTTTTCTTAATTCAAAATACTTCTATTTCTATAGGATTGTAGCAGTGCTACCAAATACATAAGTATACAGAAAGCTGCTCATTGTAAAGCTGCAACTGTTTATGAGAAACTATTCTTTTGTTTTCTGTAATTTTTTTTTTCCTAGTGTTTTTTGGTTTTGCTGATCAGTTGATCTTCTACAGTGACATAACTAAAACTTTRTATAAATCGGTTTAGTGAGAAGGACTGAATGACAAACATGCCTAAAGAACTTTGAAAAGAATTTCCTTGGCTTTTCAGGGAACAGTTTATAATAGTCTCCTCATTTCAGAGTGTGCCATGTCCAAAAGAACTTGTGGGTCCCTCTCGTTAAGCACAGGGCAGGACTGCACCAGTGATCGCGGTCTGGTGGTTGACTCAAAGCATCCCTAAGATCCGAATATTTTCATTTCTTTGGTTAAAATCTCAGCAAGGTGGAAAAAATTTTATAAAATTGCTCAGGAAGTTACTCAAATTAAGCTAAGGCAATGAGACTTTGAATATATCCCTAATTGAGCATTTCAGTGTCATGCCAAAGGCACTGAGGGGTGGTTAGTAGTAACAAGGCCAGGGGGCCGAGTGAAGATGCAGTCAACTTGGTATTTGCGGCATGAATTTCTGCTCCCAGTAGGAGAACTTCTGTTAACTTCAGCGGTGCCTATGTCCTCAGTTCAGAGCAATGCGTTCCAAATTTTTTTTTCTCTGAGTGCAACATAAAGAAAACTTCAACAAGCAGGGCATGCTACTTACCTCTTGGATTTGTCTGTAGATGCATTGAGTTCAATTTTTTCTCTTTCTTACGGAATAATCATTCTCTATAAAAGTGCTCTTGGGGTAAGAATACATATACCAATACTTATCGCTCATTACTTCTCTTCCTATATACAAATACACATTTTATCACTTAATTCTTTGGAAAAAATCATTTGAAGGTTTAGTGTATAAATCCTTTCTAATTGTGTGTTTAAAAATCTCTTTCCTTTCTTCTGATGATAGCTTTGTTGGATCAATGTTTGTGTTCAAAATTATAAGTGATCAGAAAATAGAAAGTAAAATTAAGTTCTTTTTTTAACATGCATGTCTCAGCCACCTGACTCAGACAGAAATGACAGAAGTGTCAGAGATACTGAGCTGACTTTCAGTGCTGTAAAAACAGTGGGGTGATATCAGTCACTAACCAGAAGAAAATAACTTTTGTTTTCTGAATTCCTTTGTTCAATGGCATCAGCACTCAGAATTTCCTATCAGGTAAGAGGTTCCTGGTCGGACACTCTTCTAGTCCCTATATACAGAAATTCAAAACCGTATTCCCAAGTTACAACTCTATGGCTGAGACCAGAATGTGCCTCTGGAAATACTTGTTCAGTTATGCATATGCCACACTGTTAGTCCACGTTCTGCTTTATCTGTTAGAGCCGCAGTGCTGAGTTTCAGATGGAGTTCAGGCACRTAACTCTGTGGGGAATGCCGGTGAGGCGTTAACCACAGCCCTCTCTCTCCACCTGCAGGCTAGGTGATGAACGTTCAAGTGACTGTAATGCAAGAAATTAAAACATTCCCTCGACAGCAGAGATAGTAATTCAGCCTTTGTTTCCAGGTGAAAGCGCAGGCACTCGCTCGCCACTGCAACAGAAGTAACTTCAAAACAACAAGTGTTAGGGAGTGCTCCATGGGCTATGGTGAACTACAGGTTTATTGCCTTTTATATCTTTTGTGTCATTTTTAATCTTCCTGGATTCAGATAACTGAGGAAAGATTGGAAAGATTCTTTTAAATTATCTGCGAATGAGAGGAGATAATGTTGTACATATTTGAGGCAAAGTATATGCATCGTACTACATGAAGATTTATTTTTTAGCATCATTATCAAAATTTTGGTTTATTTACAGGTAGATGACCTAATGATTCAAAGACACCTTCTGGTAATACAGAATAAGAAATGTGAAAACAGTCTGACACACTAGTCAGGACTTTGCAGTCTGGGCTAGGCATACCTAACCAAAAAAGGACACTAACCTTGTTTGCAGACTGTTTTCGCATCTGGCTGAACAGCAAAGTTTTATTCTGGCAAAGCTGTCAGTATGGAGAAAGGCAAAGGGCACAAGCAGGGTGTGATAGAAAAATAATTCAAAGCAGCAAACCAACAGCTGGTTTGAGTTGGGTCAACCCAAATACCAGTTTATGACACCCATGCAAAAACAGGAGACGGCAAGTTGGCTAGGAAAATGCACAGATAAAATTGATGTGCTCTTTAAGGGGTGCAATTTTCTGGAATTCCAGAACTTGAGAGGTTTTTGTAGACAATAAAAACATCAGCAAAACAGTCTGCTGTATGATCAGTCTTTATAGAAACTGTTATTAAAAATATGTCTATAAAAAATTTATAAGTAATGCAAAAGATTAGTGAGGACATGGATATAGTTTTGCTTGTGCAGGACTGACTAGTCCAATGCTTTTTGATGGTCTTTACTATGCTTAGTAGATACAGAAAAACAGTCACTCTAAAGATGACAAAGTCCATGGGACTGTACTGATTTATACTAGTTAAAGATCTTTTTGCGCTTCTTTTCCTTTATCTGAAAAATGGAGGTAAAAACAATTTTCTTCTACTCTTGTTTGTCTTGTTTGTTCCAACTCTGGGCCTTCATAACAAGGACCATCATTTCTGTTAGGGCAGCTCTCTGACCTCAGTCGTCCTAACTTCAGGCTGGTGTTTCCAAGCACCACAGTTAAAACTATAACAATATTAATGTTACCAGTAATAGGCATGGCATCTGACAAGGGAATATATCTGTAAATATTTTTTTTTTTTTTTCACTTTCCCTTTCGAGAGAAAAGRATTCTCTCCAAATTACTGGGATGTAATTTTTTATCCCTTCTTCATAAGAGCAGTGTCCATGGTTACCTTGCTGCTGCCTGTCATGCCAAGTGTTATTATCAAGGTCTGACTGTTGCAGTCGTACATAATAAAAGTGATTGTGTTTATGGAGGTTTTATTAGTCAAAATTATATTTCAGCTGAAAGGTTTACTAAAGATGAAATGGAATTTCACTTTGAATTAAACAGGAAAGTACGAAGGAAAAAATCCTATTACAATAAGAGACAATGCACTGTATGCGGGTTTATAAATTTGACCCTATTTTTGGAAATGGATCTCTAATCTTGCTGTGCAAGCAATGCATGCCACACAATAATAGCACAGCCATAAGTTTTAAAAACTGCACATTCAATGTGGCAAACTTCCTTGGAAATGATCTAACTTTTGTGAACTGTGAGTCAAAGGCAGGTTAATGTCAAGAAAAGACGCGTTTGTTGTGGAAATTGTGGTGACCTACTTTTAATGTTGCACTATATCTCCTGGTTATTTGCAAGTGTCTGACATTTCCATTGAGACAAATTGCATGGTAGTTAACCCTTGCAACAACTACTCATGACTATCGTTGGGCAAGTAGCTTATCTTGAGAACTAGCTAAAGTAGACTCATGTTCTCCTAGGAGGTCATCTAGTTGTCTTTGATACTTGAATCTTAGGTACTTCTCCATCCCTATGAAATCCGAGTGCCTTGCAGGTTTAAATGCACCTATGCTGAAACTGCTTCAGTTAGATAGGAAATTGCACAGAGTAAAACTGAGGGCTGATTCTCTCAGGAGATACAGGACATTTTATGCTTGGAGTCGAGGCATCTAACTCTTGGGTGCCCTGATACCCCATAGGTTCAGTAGGGCTCAAGTGTGGGATTCATGAAAGCTGCTATGCTCAGAGTCGCTTCAGCAGGCCAGGGGCAAATGTCCTTTCCATCCTATAGGCACTTAACTCCAGGCTGTAGGCAGAAGGCTTTGTACACCAAAGGCTCCATCCAGGGAGGAGGAATGAGGCAGTGCCTCTTGCATGCTCCTGGTCTTAGGGTGCTGACCTGGAAATGCAGCTGTCCAGCAAATCTCATCCCCATTGTAGGGAGGGTGAGATGTGTTAATAAAGACAAGGGCAGATGAATTATAACATCTTACTATTCCTTGTCAAATCATCTTTACTCTAAAATCCTTGAGGATATTTATTCTAAAATCCTTTAGGGTATTTATTCCTGGGTAGGGGATTCTCAATTTTGATTTCCTTTTTCTGCAACCTAATTAAATATACTTGAAACAGGGGGATGATGCCCCAATTAAATGGATGACTGCTGGAATCATGGAACACCTTTGAAATTAAATGGGAAGGATTCCTGCTCCAGGTGCAGGCGGTACCATGCATACCAAGGATATGGACAGTCCCAATTTAGAAATGCATAATAATAGTGAAGCAGTAGTAGTTACATTAATGTTACTGTTACCTATAACTTCTCTCTGACCCAGCAAATGGTAAGGTAGTTTGTACCAAACTGCTTCAATAAAAGAGAAGAAAGTATGTCTGCACTGTGCCATGGAGGGGCAGTACAGAGACACATACCTGCTGCAGAACTGACATAATATAGTCGCATCAGCACGTTGCAAATAAGGTCTGCCAAGAGGACTGGCATCATTATCTAACCTAGTGATTATGGAGCTTGGCCAAGRGTGATGTATTCTTGGTCCCAGTCTCTATGTCCTTGATTATTTCTGGCTTGTATTTGTTTTTTAATCCAGATGCCATCTAATGTTAGATGTTTGAAGTTTCTGCATCCCAGGGAGCAGAAACTGGGTCCTGTGTCTCTTCCACTCGGATCCAGGCTTGTGCTTCTTTGTAGGCTCTGCCTGGCCCAGTCCCTCTTGTGTGTTCCCGCAGGAGGTGGAAGCCATAGTTTCAGCCCTCCTCAGCAGGGAAAAGCCTGGAATCCAGGCTTACCACTTCCTAAGCAAATACTCTACTCGGGTATTATGCAAAATGCCATGGCTGTGAATGAAAACTTGGCATGCATTAAGATTGCTCAAAGCATACCAAATAAATCAGACTCTTCAGGAGGGACAGCTAGTTTGTAAATCCCAAACAGGCTTTGTTGACAGAGAAGTGCTTAGATTGTCAGCTCAGCTTGGATTTTTCAGAGATCTAGTGCAAAATCCCATTGTGTCTTCAGTTTTCGTTACCCCCTGAGCTGCGAGGCAGAGTATTCATGTTCGGTGTTCAGGATGAGATGCATTTCAGCTCTTTGCCTGTCCTGTGCACCTATAGCAGCTGGGCCCCAGAGCCCCTTTTCTGTAAAAGGTTTTGTGCCCAGAAAACAGGAGTGGAGTGGGAGCACGAGCCACTGCTCTGTTTGAGGACACAAGCCTGGCTGCATGCAGGACCCGGTGAATCAGGATTCAGCGCAGGAGGCAGGTGAATGTTTCAACAGGGAAAGTGCAAACAGATCCTCAGTCTGCTTGCGTGTTCAAAAGCTGCTTCTGAAAGAAAAGGAGAAAAAAGGTTACAGATAAAATAAAGAAGTTAATTTTAAAAGAACTGTATGAGCACAAATGGGTGGTTTGAATTCAGCTCTGAAAGGAAATAGCCTTTTAATACACACTTGAGCAGTTAACGCCTGAACCTTACTAGTTTCCCAAAAAGTGATGCTTACTGCTTGCAAACAGTGCTCAGGGCGACTGTCCAGAGGCTGTGGCCCATACCTAAGCAGCCAGATAACTTAATAACACGCAATAGCAAGTTCTTTGTTCTGTGCTGCACTTGGCTAACTGCTCAGGATGTCCTGGAAAATGAAGTCTAATGTCAACAGCATAGGTGAGACATTTGTGTCTTGCTTCTTGTTTCAGAAATGTGAAATTAGAAAGCTTGACTTGACCTGGATGATCCAGTCCTGGATACTGTTCACCTCACGCTACTCAGAAACTTCTTACGCTGGCATATCTTTTCCTGGACGGTATTAATTCTCCAGTTGAGCTACACAATGGCTTACATATGCTAAATCTATTTATGTGTTCACAGTATAAAGCTTGCCAGGCCTTATTTGCATTTGTGGTTTATAAAACCTGAACATGATTTCCTGAATGCATGAAGGTGCCATATATCGTCTCCTGATATGCTCTGAAAACCAACCTCCTAATGACTTTTAGCCTATTCCTAAGGCTGCTTACATTATTGTAATGTTGTTGAGTTACCTCTAACAGAGCCAGCAGCTCACTGCAGAGATTTCATTCCCTTGCGAGATGGCAAAGCAACTCTTTTTCTCAGCTGCATTAGTTGTCTCACTGCAGATAACTCGGCCCAGATTTGCATAGGTGTTGAATGTCACAGCTGCATGTCCCAGTGGCTGCAAAAGGCACTGGGGAGTGCTCAGTGCTTTCTGAAAAATGAGACTATTCAGATTTCAAATTTACCACTGCAAATTAGAGGAGTGGAAAGTATGAGGCAATGAAGGATGGGATTTATTTGCATTCTCCTGATTCGAGTATACTGGTGTGACTCCTAAATATATTTTGAGATCTCCTGAGTCTTTGAGAGCATGTAATATTTTTGTCTTAACAAGGAAAGGAAGAAAATGATAGATGAAATTGGATCGTACAAATTTTATTTAAACATGCTGTCATTGATTTGCATTTTATTTCTTGGTCCAAGTGGAGCAGGAAAATCCTGCTTTTTCAGCTCTGCAAGTTCTATGATTACACGAGAACCCCCTAAAGAGCTGATAAAACAAGTGTGACAACTCAAGATAAATAATTGCTCCTGGCTAATTGTTTCCAAACTACAGATGCAGTCATATAGTCAAAAATCATCACGGCCAGTTCATGGAACAGCTGTTTCATATAGAGATGCTGTGATTCATTTTGTATTCCTGTCCATTATGTGCTCTTGGTGAATTTAGTGCAGTTATGTGTAGAAAAAGGTTATTGCTTTTTTTGAGGAAGGCATTGGAAGCTGCCATTTTTCAACAGTGTATTTCTGTGCTGTATTATTCCCCCCGACAAAAAGCAGCCAGAAAGGTGTGTCAGAAAGACAGATTATCTTCAAAAATGCATGAAAGGTGGCAGTCTGGTTTCAACACAGTTCTGTGTAATTTATAATTGTTTTCTGTCACGTTAACTGTTAACTGTCCTAGTAGGTAAAGATGCATGTGGATAGGGAAAAAATCCAAATGAAAAGCCACAGTATATTCTGAAGAAAATTGCTTGAGAGAAATTTTGCTGGGCTGTTCCTTCTATAGCAACAAATAAACAAACTACCACACAAATAGAAGAGATTCTGCCCAAATTTGGCTCTCCACCCATGGGAATGAATGTGGAACTGAAGCCACAGTGATCCTGGCTGTTAATTTTCCTGGGTGTTTGCTCTGTTATCTCACTTTCCTCCCTGTAAAATGGGATATTAATCTTTCCTTCTTTCAGAGAATTAGTTAGGTTTTGTACAGTCCTTTGGCACTATTAATGAAGGATTTCCTCTGCAATTTAACTCGCCTCTCCCCCTTTGTGCAGATACTCCCGACTACACCAGGAACCTTTCTCTGCAGAGTCAGATTTGCTGTTTTGCATTAGGAGCTGATGAATGTAAAGCCGAGATTTTCCCTGAGAATCTGGAAGAGAAGCTGAAATCGCTTCGGTGAAAAGTGAGCCAGCGTGGTGAGTTTTATATCCCTAAATTAGCACTGAAGAGAAGGGGAAAACTTAAGAAGTAATTTCACAGTAAAGCCTCAGTATGCTGGTGAGTAGGAAGATAAAGTATTCTTCATCCGTGAATCATGCTCACTCCCAGGGAGGAGAGAGAGATGCTATTGCTCTTGCCATTTACCCTCTAGCCAGCTGTCTGAAGAAGAGTCATGCACCTATAGCCACATGTTGAAAATATCTTCTCTGCTCTCTTGAGTTGTTATAATGGTTAGAACAGAGAGGAATTGTGAAGGACTTCATTATTCTCACCATTTAATTTTGCAGGATGCCCTTTGGTGCTTCTGCTCTGTGGTACAGCAGAGTCATCCTGATTGATGTATACATCTGGTGGACACCAAAATAAGGCTACCAGTACTAAGAAATACTGACTTTGATGTCATGACTTACAAAAAAAAAAAAAAAAAAAAAAGGCAGTGAGACAATTTTGGAAATATGAAGTGGCAATGCTTATTTATTTAGCAGCTATAGCACAGAAGGCAAACACCAAAAAGCAAATAACTCCCCCCTAAAGTATGGGAGTCTAGTGCTAGCAAGCACCAGTTCAGTTTTATCTCCTATGGATACAGCTGGACGCAGCAGCAGGAGTGTTATTTTCTCCCTGCATGATATGAGTCACTTCCACAGGAGACAATATGCAATCCTAAGAGCTAAACACTAGGTGTTTCATATTTGCTCAATCTCTTGCTTTGAGTCATTGATTTCTTCACATCGAATCTCATCTCTGGCCCAGTTAGTGAGCCATTAAGTGAGGAGTCTACTGTGTTGATGAAATAATAACTCTGTTTACAGAGCACCTTCTCGCCAAGGCACTGTAGGTGCAGCACAATATCTGCTTAATTCACATTCTTTTAATAATTAAAGCTTTTCTACCTAATGCCTTTGTGAAAAACTGAATTCTTATGCTGTTTTCAACCAGAAGCAATTGCAGAGAGGCTGCTTGAGGATCAGTTCCTAGAAGGTTGCCTATTTGTTTGGCACCAGAGCATCCTTTCTTCTAGAATGAAGAAAACATTTTCTTCTTTTGAGAAAGGTGCTCAGGCCATGTACACAAGCATATCAGCTGAGAAGTAGAATACAGTAGTACTCTGTTTCTGCCATACTTTTCTCCTATTAGGGACCACCATACTCTGAAAACATAATTCTTGTGACACTTGAAACGCTTTTCTCGCCTTCTAAAAATTTAAGATATGCTGAGATTATACATATCCCTTAAATAATAAATTGGCTGATGATAGCAGAGAAAGAAACAAGAAACTTAGGAAAAGTAAGGGCTAGGATGACTTGCTGCAATCCAGAAAGGCATGAGTTTACCCACCCAGCTGATAATTCCCCTAGAGGGGAGAAAATCTTGTCCGTACAGTTTCAGACAATCACCTTTTACAGCACTCACTCTTTTTTTTTTTTTTTTTTNTTTTTTTTTTTTTTTTATTCTCGTGTCTAAGTAGGGAAAGAAGGAGAAGGGAAGGAACTGAGGTGTGCTGGCTAAGCAGCCAATGTGCTGTCTCATCCCCTAATACTGCACACTGCTGGCTTAACTATGAACAGCTCCTCAGTGCTCCGGTTAAGAATCCATAGGGGCACTTGCGAAACCTGTCCAGAGATTTACTTCCCTGGCCCACCAAAGCACATTTTTTATGCTTAGTGAATCCAACTCAGGAGGGAATAAAGGTTAGTTACAAAGGCAAAAAAAATTCCTTTAACCATAAAGGTTTGGTTCTCCTTTTTTTTCCCCTCTATGAACATCCACAAAGTTTTTGTAAAAAGACACATTAGGGCTCTGTACATACCTTGTGCAGGTGTAAAAATAACACACAAAAAAAAAAGGATGTAAAGGATCAGATGTCATAATCCTAAAGTGCCATCATTAGTGATTTGCATCTGTAGACCTGCTCTTGGGCTAATACAGCGTAATTAATTAGTTATATTGGCTGGATACAGCTCTGAAGTGACCATCTGCAGTGATATGTGAAAAATGAACCTGAGAAACCAGCTATGAAACGTGGTGACTCCCACACCTGGCTGACATGACTTCCCTTTACCTGTGGGAAGGGCTGCTGGAAGCTAGAGCTCTTGTAGCAGAGTTTAGGTTTTAGGTCACATTACTGCTTGTGTTTGAAATATGCTTTGAGCAGGAAGAAAGACTAGCAGGGAAAAGACAATAGTTCATGTTGACAGGAATGAATTAATTTGCCTCTTGTGCCCATGTGAGCATTGGCTTCAGGAAGTGGTGTCCGTTCCCACTGCCATGGCATGTCCCTTGATGGCTGTGTCAGGGGGCTGCCAGCATACTCGATACATTACACTGGTTAAGCTGAAACATCTTGAAACTGTCCAAGCATATCTTAATGTGCTTGTATTTCTGTGCCCTCCCTTCCTATGTTTGAAGGGTCCCTGGCTAAGAAAAGGTGTAGAGATAGACAGTCATTTCAATTGACATTGCATCATCCCAAACACTTTTTCAGAAGGTAATAGGCTGTAGTGGTAGATGAATAGTTCTGGTGGCATTAGCCCACTTCTGAGTAGTCTCTTTCCTGAAAGCCGTGTGTCATGGTGTCTGGGTGCTGACAGAGGGCTGGAGCTCATGGGGGAAGGGTCACCAGACCCCCAGGAGAGGTGGTGGCTGAGCGCAAACTGTCCTTGGCCAAACTGCACCTGAGCAGCACTCTTGCTGGTGTGAAGGCATGGGGGAACAGCTAAAACTTACAATCTCCTCAAACAATGCCTTTGAAAATATTTTCCTAAGATTTTTACTTTGCTTCTGTCACAAAAAGCAAGACTGGAAAATAGTTTGAGAGCTCTTTAAGACAAATCCTTTTGTGCCTCTCCTACAGATGCAGGTAATTGCAGAGAGATTTGGGATCTGTCTAAGTCAGATCCTGCCCATTAAAAAATATATCTCAGGGCTGGATTTGACATGCAGTGTTGACATCCTTCTTTCTATAGTAAGGCAGATGATACGTTTAGCAGACAGCTACTTTGACAACTTCCCTTCTGAGGAGCTGAAGGAAAATGCTGAAAATTTCCTGTAGCTTTTGATATTTTATGTGCTTGCTGGGCTAATCTTTACAAAATCCTGACTCTGGGGGGTCACACTTACTGCTACCAGAGGCAGATGCAACTCCAGAGACATGAGTGGAATTGCATCTCATTGCAGTTATGAAGCTGGACCTCCCTTTGAAGAAAAATATTGCCTTGCTTACATTAAGGGGAGAACAGACTCACCGGCTTCTGAGGGTTGATACCAATTCTGCAGGTTTGTATGAATGCAGGATCTTTCCAAATCTATCATTTCTTTCCATTAGGAAAATCACCTGCACAAACCTTTCAAGAAATTATCAAAGAAATATTATTTCCTCCTCGTAGTTTAAATTACATCTTGAGTTATTCTCTACGCATTGTGTGTGTTCTTTACTTTCTTCCTTTCACTTTGTTACACTAGAAACTATCTTCAGTATCCTGACGTTGAATAGCTAAATGTCCATATTATGTGATAATGACTAACTCCAGAAACAGACCCTGAAGCCATTATAAAGAGCTATTGAACAAGACTTGAACTGCCAATGTGCTCATTCAGAATGAGATGAAAGCCAGGCAAGTGCCTTGTAGAGGGAGTCAGTCTAGATGTTTCATTGTATCACCTCCTCTTTTAATAGGAGATTCCCAGAGCGGGATCTCAATGGTTTTCTGGAAACCTTCTGACTGGTTACTGTGAATATATTTTTCAAAATAATTCTTTTCCACAAGGTGAAATGTATCTAGTTTGTTTTCATTTGTATTGGTTTAAATCATATCAAGGTGTATACCAGATTTTTACTTGAATATTTGAGAAGAGTGACTTGCATATTAAATTTTTAGGGCCACATGTAATGAAGTGGCAATGTGTTTTGGCACAGTTGCAACTGTGAATACTTTTAGTGTGTCTGATATTGGTGTGTCTGGTAAAGATACCATTACTGTACCTTTTCTGAAGGTACAGTTAGACAAAGAGGCTTCTTCTCACTCAGTAAGCCATAATTAAAATTGATTATATACTAATGTAGAGAGAGTTCTTTGTTAAATGGCTTGGTCACGTTTGCCCTCTAGTGGCAGCGAGTTTGCAAATGATGGACCCCCAGGAGCCAGACAAGAAGGGCCCTCTACAGAGAACATAGCTAATGGATTTTATTTAACTCTGTTGTTTGATTTATGGTTCAGTCTATTTATCAGCCTCTACTGTGAGCATATAACTGTACAGGGAAGGCTTCTTCTCACCTAGAGGTCAGGGTGAAGTGTGAGTAAGCCTGCTTTCCCGCTGCTCCATTGCCTCAAAGGCAAGGCCATAGAGGAGATCACCAAGTCTCTTATCTAGAAGATAAGCGCAGCAGCAGCTGGTAGGAGCAGAGGGGGCTGCAGCTGGGTTTCCTGGGGGTTTGCTGTAGGAATCTGTTCAGCTTGTTGAGACACACTTGATTACGTAGCGCTTTCATTACGACCCTGCTTTCTGCCTGACAAGGGAAAAATAAGCCCTACAAATAGCATAATGAAGAATTCAGGCAAAGGGAAGAACTTAAAGTAGAAAAGGTCTTTTCATATGAAGGAATTCTTTTGGGGAGGGAAGGGGGTAATGAAACCCAGTAGCTGTGAAATTGCTGTGTGATAACCAAGTAAGCAACCTCTCAGTCTGTCATTCAGAAAAATTATTGCAGTTKTCAGACTTGAGTCATTGGAATAGTATGGCAGACTATGCCATGTATTTTATTTCTCATACATTTATTAAAAGATCTACCAACATTTTTTCAGCAGAAGAAACTTTTTTTTTTTTTCTAGAGTGCATGTTGATATGGAGGAAAACGGTGAGGTTCAATGATTTCAGTGCTGTTAGTGCAACTGTTGAGGAAATGATTGAAATTCAAAGATGATGTAATGTGGAAATTATCAGGTACCTTCCTGAGGGGACCGACCCTGGGTGATCCCACTTCATCTGTATTCCAAACACCCACTGACTCGAGACCGTTGGTTTTAAAAAAGTACTATTTTTTACCATCTTGATTGCCTTAGGATGAAGTGCTTGTAGAATGGTGGAAGTGTAATGAGAGCCTTATTGGATGAAGGACTTCCTGAGCTAAAATATGAGTTTTGGCAGCTTGGCTAAACAAGTGCATTTACAGCTAGCAGTGGTGAAAATCTCACATTGTCTACAGCGTAGAGGTTATCGGAGGTTATGCAAATGTAAACCGTTGTGGCAGTGCAATGCTTGTCTCTTGTGCTCGATATGGAGCTGCAGTTAAAAGGGGACTTGATGACTGGAACAATGGTGAAGGGGTGGATGCAATTAGAGAAAATATTTGTATTGCCATTATGTATGGGACAGTCCAGGCATACAGTCCTGATCACCTAATCTCAAAACAAATCAGTTGTATATATAAATCATTGAAAAAAACCCTTTAAAATGAGACTTTTAAGGAAGGAACATTGTCCAAAAGGATGCTAATGATAAGGCAAGAGTTTAAGAGGAGCAAAAACTTATACATTTCAACCACTCTTCAGTGCCATGCTGGAAACGTGCAGCAGGTGAGTGAAGGTGACATTCAAACGTTTGTACCATAAGGATTTAGCCTTAGTGGTGGTAGAAGCTTTGARAGAAATGAGAAATCCTTCTTAATTATATTTGTATTTATATTGACATGATATAAATCAATACTAAAGTCTGAGCTACAACTCCGCCTTGGCCTGGCCAGGCCAGGATTCTTTCTGTAGGTGTTTGTTCATGTAAAGCTGCAGATTTGGTAGGACTGTGTAGCACACAAAGCACAGAGCTTTGCCTGTGCCGGTAACCTAAACCTTGACCTTTAGTTCAGCTAGTCTGTGCCTACCCACCAAGAGAAAGCTGGAATGGGATGCTGAACGATGTGCAAAAAATTAGGGCTTTGGGCTTCAGATCCTTTCAAAAATTTAAATGAAATAGCTTCATCACACCACACCTGAAAAGCTCCTCCGTCCACTGCACAAGTGAAGAAAGTGAGGCAGAGAGCAGCCCGTACACGCTGCGAAAAGGAATTGCATCTCAGGGGAGTTTCGGGCTGTCACATTGCATCTCACTCTGCGCAGGAGGGAGATGTCGGCATCCCAGCATTTCTCATGAGTGGAGCAATCCATTTTGTCGATCCACCAGCTGGCCAAAAGGTGGGGGGAGTGCCAGGTTCCCTGTCTGCCTGGTGCTAACCAGCTGGCCCTGGGCATGCTTAGGAGCCTGCAGAGCCAAGCTAAAGGCAGGAGGCAGTGCGGGGGAGCTGGCTGGTTGCTGGACTCGGAGCTGGCAACCTTACCCAACCCAGGAAGCTGTGTAATCTGTACGGCTGCAGCTGGGGATCTGAGGACTTGGCAAAGGGGGCAACCTGCCTGCCAGATTTATTTTGGTCTGTCAGGCAAGGTCACCAATTAATTCCTCTGGAGCATTTCAGTTTGGTTGCATCAGGATTTTCCAATGTGAAGCTGTAGCGTTGTGGAGACTGATGCCCAGCTTCACAGAGGAAAGTAAAAGACTTAGATACAATGTAGGTGCTTATACTCAGGACTGAAATCTTTAATACTCCCTTCTATACCTTTAAATAGCAAAGTCTACCGGTGCCTAATTGTCACAATCTGTGCAGCTCTCCATCACCCTAAAGAACAGCCTTGCCTCTGCTCAGAAGTGCTGGAAAAGCCGTGGAGCTCAGCCCCTTCTCACACGTAAGACATAAAAAGCCTCACACAAGATGTTCTTCCCTCTACGCCCCTTAATCTCTATCAGTGAGCCCCACAAAAGCACAGTATACGTGATTATGCTCATTCAATGATACAACTGTGGTTCCCACCTGTTTTCCTACAATGATTTAATGGGTTGAACAGTTGCCTGAGATGTGAGACTTCTCCCCCTCCCCACCATCCCCCAGCTGTGTTTCAGGAGGGGCAATGTAGCTGCCAGAACCTAGAAAATGATTTCAGGTATGGAAACCTGTTCCCAGGGAGCCCGGGGCCCTGGGAAATGGGACGTGTATGATGACCTCTTCAGCATTTCCTATTGAATAGTCTAGGTAGTTATCAGGCTGGAGGGGGAAGATACCTTAGATCCCACCTGAAGTGCTTAACTCTCCTTAATATATGGAATTTAGTACATCACTCTAGGGAGAAGACTGTACTCTGGCTTCAGACGCATGAAAGTCAGGTCTTGTAACAGAGCGAATCGTAATATCAGAGACAATGGAGGCACTATGACTCATGGTGTAGAGATATCCAAGTTAGTATCAAATGGAAGTGTTATAGCCACATTTCACAAAGGTGAAACACCATTCAGAGATACCAATGTATCTGCATTGAGTCTGAAGTAATATAGACAGGTTAGTGTCATGGTGAGATAAACGTTTGACTGCTAGTTCTAGCCCCAGCCTGAGCTTGCCTCAATCTCTTATGCCCATAGTGAATCTAATCTGTATGTCATCCCCCAAGTCTCATGGTCATGAACAGATCTTGAATATTAAGAGTTTTGACCACATAAGCAGGAATCTAAGTAGAATTCTAGCATGTTAGCTTATTCGTCCCAAATTCTTGGCTCTATTTCTTTTGCTGTAATTATCTTTTCATCAGCTGGCGAGAAAACAAAACATCAAAACAGCTCTACCTAGGGTAAATTCTCAACCACATGGGAGACAGATATGACCACTATTAAACAAGACACTTAAATATTGTTTCATATAATGCCTATGAAGAATGTTGAGTTACTTCTACTTGCAAAGGTTAAGACAACACATGGAGGAAATAGTGTAAAAAAATAATGGACATAGGTTTGAGTGGAGCTAGTCACAACATTTCATGCGTTTGTCACAACTTACTATATTTTGAAATTCATTTCATTACCGAGAAGAAGATTTTAAGAGTCATCAAAGTGCCCTGAAGCTTCAGAATGAAAAGAGACTGTGATCCATTTTCCCAGTGAGGCAAAAGCCTGAGGATTGTTATTTCAGCACCCTAGTTTAGCACTATATTTGTTATAGTAACCCTTGCAGAGTTCATGCAGGACTTGGAGTTTGATGGTGCAAGTCTCCAATTAGTATTTTTCTCCAAAGCGCTCACAATTTACCTAAAGGCAAAATGTATCAAAGATGATGGAGAACATGGCTATCCAGTAACAGGACTCAGGTTTATTTGGACTAACAGTATGCACAACCTGATGAATCCCAGTTAGCTGCTACTGTAAAGATTTTGATTTAATTTTACCTCTATTATGCAGATGGCAATTGGAGTACTCCAGGATAATCCATAGAGGTCTTGGATGTTCAGACTCCTTCTGGGCCCTGAACTCTAACCTTGCCTAACATCAACAACCTGCCTTTACAACAACTACCGTCAGACATCTCCATGGCCTTTAGCCTGTTTGTAATCATAAATGAGTGAAAGATACTGCAGAAGGAAAGCACAGGGAGAAGAGAGAGCGCAAGTTCGTAAAGCTCCAAAAGCTTCAGCAGGCTGATGTTTTAACATGGGGTGCAATGTGAATTTTGAGGCTGCCTGAATAGCTTCTAGATGGGGCACGGTGCACAGCTGCAGGGCTGCCTGCTACCCCCGGGAGCTGGGTGAGGGTGTGCTGAGGTGCCCATGTTTGACCTGCTGAGAGAAGATGAACAGGCGGTGGACACAGATAAATAGGGAAGGGAAACTGGGACGTCAGGAAGAAACAGGCTACAGATAATGAAGGGAAGTGCTGTGATCAGATCTATCTATATACAATTCCTGCTTTCCAAAACCCATCTGAAAGTAAACTTAATAATATTACGACATAAAAGTGTTCACTGTGAATTACAGCTAAGTGAACTGCAAGGGAAAAAAGAGGGAAAACCAGATATTTTTTGGTACATTAAAGCATTTTCAGGCACCAAAATAACAACCATCTCACACTGATTGAGGAAGAACCGTAAGTGCTGTTTTCAAACAGCTTTGGATTTTCTTAGTAAACTGTTCTCCCAGCCCTGCTTGCAATGTAATTACTGCCTATCCAGCAATAACAGAAATGAGAATGTCTTAGGCAATGTCTTTTTCCTCCAGAGACAATGTGAAATGGTGTTCAGAAAGGTACAGAATTGCAATGTACTTACAGGAAAAAAACCACATAGTAATCAAGTGTGGAGGTTAGAGGGAAAAAACCCACCCCAAACCTTGATTAGAATTTATATAAAACTGCCTGGAATGTATCAGACCTATAAATAAACCTGCAGGAAAAAGATTCAAGCTATTGTTAGTAAACAAAAAAGCCAGTAGATGGCATGAGAGACCTTGAGATTCAACATAAAGCTCACAGGGCCACTAATAGCTACTCTTCTTCTGCAACTTTCTCTGCTGTCTCTGGTTTTAGCCCTAACTGCTGTATTTGCTAGATTCCCGAGGTTTCCTATTCATCAGCTACACTTAGATCCACACAGTACATTTATTTTTAGGGACAACTAAAGTTCGTTTAATAACTCATTCAAACATGCTGAGTAAAAGCCTAGCTCTGTTGAGTTTAACCATTGGCTTCAGTGGGGTTAGAATTGTACACGTTATTTTTTTTTTAATGCTCATGCTGCGGAGCAGGCATTTCATTTCCAGGAGGGGTCTGATATTAATGGTTTTGTCCTTTCTTATCATGCTGCAGCTCCATTCTCTGGAGCAGAATGACCATGCTTTCCTCAGAGTCACTGTGTCATTTAAAATTAGTGAATTGAAAGAGCCAGGTCTCATGGACAAAAGGTTTGTTGTCTTTGTCTAGGATACAAAAGACTGTGTCTCCAATAGCCTTTTGCCTATCCCACTGTAATAGCAGGATCCAATTCTAGGCTTTTATGAATAATCCACTAAGGTTTAACCAAAGCTGACCGTGAACAAATTAAGTACATTGTTTTGATTTTTTCCAAATGTATAGTTATTTTACAGTTGGATGAATCTGAAAATGAAAACCTTCAACTTAGCAATAAAATATACTCATGTGGTTAGGAGATCTAGTGGAAAAATTTACTTTTCATTTCTAGAATCACTGAAGAACTTTCAAAAGACATATGGGACTATAAATTCATAAGCATTTCTGACTCCATCAAGTAGGTAAGTAGTCATATCCTTCTGATGCAGAAAATGAGGCACAGAAATCCCCAGCCTCATGCAAAACCGCATTACAGAGCTGCAAAGGCAGGATTAGGACTCAAGCCTGGCCTATGCTTAGGCCTGCATCTTTTTTCTGACACTCATTTTTTTAAACAATACTGGAGTACTATAATTGCAAGGTCGTATTCCTTGATTACTACAGTAAAGTCCAGAGTTCATTAATTCATATCATTGAGAAGCACTAGGAATGAAAAGTAGAGTGCATAAAAGCTCAGGCTGTGAAGTACACATTTTAATACTCGGTAGGCAATATAACTTTGGTTTGCTTTATAAGATAGGACAGGCATGATTTCCAAATGAGGTTTAAATCTGGACTGCAGATATCCTCCCAGATGGGTTGGAAATGTCTATGTGGTGCATTAGAAACTCCAGAAGGGCTTTTTCACACTTGTACTGCTAATGCTCTTAATTCCTTTGGCAAAATGAGCTGGTTCTAAGTGTTCTGCTTTGCTGTGCCCACTGCCAACCTCAGGCTTTACTAACTTTCATTATATTTGGATTTTACAGCTGCAACATCAGTGGAGTCTTTCAGTCAGTCAGTCAAAAGCATTCAGCTGTCTCAGCAAGAGGGCACTAACGAACAGGAGCTGGACAGAAATGAAAGCTGCCCCTTCGAAATGGAAATAATAACAGCTGTGTCCCACCCGTGCCCCACACAGACCAGGGAAAGGAGCGTGCCTGGGTTTTGCTAGCGACTGATTTCCCCTCTGGCTGAGCCGGCACCAGAGCCCGGGCTGCGTTACTGGTAGGGTGATGGTGAGTGAATTCCCTGGCCGTGCTCCGACATTGTGGGGCATTTTCACCTTTCTTTCCTTGTGCCTGGGACAGTGTGTGAGCTAGGAGCTTCTTTAGGACTTTTGGGCTCAAGCCGTCGCACGCAGCATCCTGCTGTTGGGAGCTTTATTGCCCGTGAGCATCACAGCCAGTGGAAAGTGCTAACAGGGTAGCTTCTGCTGGGGGAAAGGCATGCGTGTGTGGTTTTAACACAGGCAGGATAGCTTTTTCCAGGCATGACAATTTAGCAGAGAGAGATGTGTAGCTGTTCTGGTGGTTCCCTTTAACTGGGACGCCAGAGGTGCCTTCTCGTTGGTGCGGGATCCAAAGTGGGCCTTCAGCAGGGACAGGCCTGACCTGGCACCCTTATTGTTTTTTAATGCTATACAGTATGTGTTATTATTATATATCGTCATTGTAGAATAAACTAATTTAAGACTGCTGATCAGTCTCTGACTTCAAGTTTTTTCCAATGTCTTTAACAGTCTGTAAATTGTTTCTGGGAGAAGGCATCTGCCTTTATGAGCTGCTGCTTGTATTTTTTGTACTGTACATCCCAGCTTGATCATTGTTAATTAGTGTCATGCTTCTGTGTAGATGACTATGTTTTACTGTGAGCAGAATTACTTCTCTTACTACTGGCTCTTTGCTGTTACTAAATTCCTGTTCTAGTAGTTGAGCATGAAAGTTCATTTTTCTTCTCTCACTACATCTCTTCGCTACCTTTGTCTTATCAGAAGTGGTTGACTGGCAAAAGTTTCTCTTTTGCAAACAAGCAGATTAAAGAGAAAGGTGTTGGATTAAAGATGACGATCTGATCCCATGAAAGTCAATGGCAAATCTCCCATAAGCCACAGTGAAAACATTACCAGGAAGAAAAGCGCTCTCCAGGTGTAATATTCGTGTGATTTTAAAGGAAAGCGGAATGCAATATTCTTCATCTCCCCTCTTGTTTGGGGCTACCCTTTTTGCAGCGTAGCACTTCTGATGAGTTAGCAAAACACAGCTTTTGTACAGGGAATTTTTGAATGCTTTATTACAAATAAAAACACAGTGCAAGAACTCATGTTACTGGTCTTAGGTTGAACATACTTGCACGAAAAAAAGCTGTTGAATAGAGCGCTGGTTATCTGCATATAGACCCAGTACACATGAAGGTTCTCAAATAAAATATATAGACTAAATTAAGGCTGGGGGAAGGGAAAGAGGCAGGTAACCCCCTTTTGCTCTCTGTAGGTGATCCTCAGGAGAGTGGCTTAGGGGTAGAGGCAAACATACTTGCCACAGGGTATGGACCAGGCGTCAGGGCACAGCCCACTAAGGCCTGGTTTGAACAAGCTCATAATGGCTTACTTTCTTCTGGAGGTAATGAAGTAAGTGCATTACACTGAGAAAAACTGTTTTTTTTTCTAATTTCAAGTCCGTTGTAAGCTGCAACTTGAGAGAGAGTGAGAGGAGTACTACACATTATTCATGTTTCTGCTCTTGAAAGAAAAGCACTGAGAAATGTTATTCTGTAATTGTTCAGCTATTTAGTCTTCAATTGTCTTTCTGATAGTTCAGTTTTTAGTTAGAAAGAAAAGTATTTTCTTTAATGACAGTTTCCTGACAGCATTTGGATTCAGCAGTACCTTGCCCATGCTAAGGCTTCTCTTGGAAGAGCATGCTGCTGCTATTGCCTGTTATAGAAAATGTATCACGGCTCACCACATGGCTAATTTGTGTACAAGGTGAAGAGATATTGTGCCGTTGCTTGGGGGTTGAAGGTGCCACCTATTCCTGGTCCCCTGGGGTGGGAGGGAATTGCCTTTCTGCATAGGCCTAGTGAAAGCTAGCAGATTGACACTTCACTGATTAAACACAGTCTAACTGTCCTGCTTGTACTTTATTTTAGCTCTATGATGCTATTGATCTTACATATTTTTCTATATATTACTTTTTTGGAGTATTTGGAATGCTACCTGATGTATTATTGTTCCCTGAAGTTTTTGAAGGCATCATTTTCATAGATATACAATAGGAGATGGTAAACCAAAAAAAAAAAAGCCCTATTCATACTTTTAGCTCATGAAGCAACAGCACATCCATTGAAATTTAAATGAAAATGGGGACTGTGTCACACACTATAGCTCTCTGGAAAGCTACAGTGGGAGTCTAGCAGTCCAATTCATTCCTTTGTAGAATGTACTAAGGCTAATGGTCTTGCTGGGAGTAAAATGTATTTTTTTGCAGAACTGTTCCAAGAACAGACTTTGCTCTTTACCAGAAAGCATAAAAGAAAACAAATGCTTACTGTGTCTTTAGTATGCTAAATATGAAATTCTTTGCACAATGGAATGTTAGCAGTAGCTGTAATCATGTTTTCCTTTCATCACCTAGTGAACATAATTTTAAGAGAGGACTGCTGTAATTATATTTCAAATAGAAGGAAGCAGAATTTCTGGATAATATTACAGTTGGTCTGATTGTTTTGTTGATAGGGAAAAATAAAGAGAGACCACATGAATACTTATTTAATGAACAACATATTTATTAAGCAGTGCAGACTGTACATAATGCATTTGACTTTGGATGCAATGCAGTAGGCTTATTTTCTTCAAGCACATTTCTTAATATTTTACTACAGCTATTACGTTCTCTTCTTATCTGTCCAGCTATTCAATTATTTGTATAGTATGTCTATAGCACAACACTAAAGTGTTTAACTTAACTACAGTCGCCCATGCAGGTACAATCAATGTCAGCATCCACAGACTCCACAACATCCTCAGATGCAGATTTCTTATCACTGCTTCTCTGCCATTCCAGCAGGCTTACAGCAGTATCTGTCAGAAGAGAGAAGCCATTGTTAACTAACATCAAGCAAATTAACACATTTCAAGGAAATACTGTTTTGATGGCTGCCAACTCCCTCATCAAGTAAAGAATGAAATCCTGCCCCCACAACTGACATCTAACTGACTCATTGACTTGGAGCAGGATTTTCATCCATGATATAATTACTATAATATTTCCCTAAAACCAAAATGAATAACATTTCACAAAGCACAAAGACAACAGGCAGGAGCCTGTAAAAGTGCTGGAGGTAGCTACCTTCAAAGTAAGACCACCATGTACCAATACACATCGGCAATCTCTTTTTATGTTAGTGCTGCATATCACTGCGTATTTCAGCTGACTATTTGTCGAAGTTCATTCTGAAGGATAAGCCCTTTGGAGAATTTTCAGAGGTTCATAAACTTCTAATTAAAGTTTCCCATATATTGTGAAATCTGGCAGAGCATTGTCAGTTGCAGTATTAACCTTACCACACTGCTTTATCAACAGCAGCTTGAATAAGCCATATCCCTTAATGCTGAAATAATCTAAATGGAATAATGATATTCATCCTCCCAATAAATATTCTTAGCTAGTTGGAGGTTTATCATTGCATCTGGAAGAATATTAGGACATCCATTTAGATTAAGTTCGCATAATGAGAATGGGTAAAGCTTTCATAATTTTGCCTCCATTTGTTTTATCCCTTAGTTGGACAATACATTTATAACAAGCCATCTCTCATCACAGGGAAATCTGGAGCCCACTGTATGGGTTCAGGTTGTATCGGTCGCTTATCTCCTGAAATGCTAACATTCTCCTTGGCTAAATTAATGTCCAACCTGAAGCACAGGTTTTGCATAATAAACTGGATGATAAATATTTCCCAGAAAGGTGCTGGAGATGCTTTTTAAAAATATATAATATTTTCAAGCTGTGAAATGAGAAATGCTATAAAATGTCTGGGTTCTGTTTTTTATATACATTAATTCTTGCTATGCCTCTTACTCTTGGGCACACCGTGGGTCTGATCACATTCATATCCATGTAGGAAATACTTCCCTTGGCAAACTGGATCATGGCTGAGTAACTATGATCCCTATGGGTAGGGCTTGTGGCATGTTTGAAATGGAAACCAATATGTGGTCTTAAACTTGGAGTGATATCTGCCTCAGTCAAGATCCTAAGACTACAGTCTCACTGATATGAGGACAATAGGGGAAATTCTGCATTCTTGTACTTCATTTTATCCTTGCTCCACCAGTGACAGTGATGGGGTCCCTCTCTTTTAAAACAGCAGACTATCAGATCTGAGTTCTTGTGTATGCAAATAAATGTTCTCAGCTTGAGAAAGATGGGGATTTTGTTTCTGCTGCTTCTCCAAGTCATCGAACAAAGAAAGAAAAAGAACAGGTTTTAAGGGCTGGCCTTGTATTCTTATTGATCCTTAGCCTGAGGAAAAGCAATCATCTTGCTAAAAAACCACAAATGGCATCTTTTCCCTTCTTCCTCCTTCTCTCCCTCTTTCCCCTCCTCCTCCTCCTCCTCAGGATAAATAAATAAAAAAAGCCCTTGATTAGGAGTGCTGCTAGCAGACTTCCCAGTCTCTGGTTCAGTAAATGAACCAGAGAAGCCTGCAGTTGCTGTAAAAGCGGCACTGCCTGCGACAACTAACATATCTTTTTTCAGATTTTCCTCTTTTCTTACACATTTTTGTGAGAGAATGAGACAGCTTTATCGTAGCCTAATATTCTGAGGCAGTGAGTGGCCTGGGGTGGTGATATTTCAGAGATACAGACTTGGACACACAAAAGAAATCTGTGAAACATGGATATGACAAGATTTTGGAAGTTTTTTTTGTTGAGGGTGGGTTTTTCTTTTCATAAAAGGATGCATCTATTCACATCTCGGAGCTGTCAGAAAACTATTAGCACTCTCTCTGTGCTACTTGTTGAATAGGCTGTTGTAGATGGTTGACTATTATAGAAAGATACTCATCGCTTTTATGGGCTGATTCAGCACATTATAACACGAGCAAGGTGCAAAGTTCTGCAGAGATGTTGTTCAAAATCAGACATAAAATACTCTGTTCCTCTCCAGTATTACTCAGCACAGGGATCCATTGGCTTCAGTGAAACTACACTGTATTATCCCAGCTAACAATTGATTTGGCCAACAATGGTTAACACAGAGAACAGACCACTTCAGTAGATACTCCCTAATGGTAGGTTTCCCTCTAAGGTATATATGTACTGTGTAATTTATTAAAAGATTTAGGAAGGAATGCACCAGAAATATCTGTAGGTTCCAGGTTGGATTCTCCTCTCATGCTTATATAACTTTAGTGTGAACCTGTGTTAGACAATGCATCGCGTCCATGAGGAATTGGTATAAGTGAAAGGAGAAAAAGGCCCAGTATTTTTAAAAATCTGGGGTACGAGTGTGTGTGTATAAAATACCTTCAAAAACAAACCATTTTTGGAACAATCTAGAGAACATTTCAGCAATGTGTTTTTTGCTGATGTATTGCACAGTGACATAGCATGGCAGCCTAATCACAGCAGTCATGTCACACTACTTGACTGACTTTCAATTGCCTTGCTTGCCCTGGTCTACACAAAATTGCAGGCATAAAAGGACTCAGTGTTGCTTATATCAACTTTATGGAGATCCTGAAAACGTGAAAAAATTTTTATTGATCACTGCTGCCCCTTTTACCACCTCAAATGTTTTTCTCAGATGATGCTACCTGCCGTCATCTAAACTAGCTTTTAGCTGGCCAGTATTGTCAGTGGTTATAGCAAATACTAACGGGATTAAAACCAGCAGCTCAGAGAGGAGCCACAGCAATACAGGTCTGTGCGTGGCTGTGCTGTGTTTAGTTCTTTCGAGTGCTCTGACAGAGCTCCTACAGTACGTGACACAGAGAGAGAAAAATATCGTACCTTTTGGGAAACAGTGGAAGCCAACCTTAACTGAAGTTTTTTCAATTGGAGTACAGTCTTTCATACATTTCAGTACCGGGTCAACAGAGTAGCACGTAGATTCCTCTCCATCAATAGTAGGATTTCGATTCAGCTTCACATAACTGCGCTGCAGCTTGCACCCTAAGAGGAAAAGGAAAGGTAGTTAAAATTGTAGAAATAAATCCCAATCGATCCTTGCAATAATAAAGGTCCATATTTTCTCTTCAGCTTTTATTAAAACACAGGTGCCTGACAAACCATTTTCACAGTAGCGAGGTTATCGAGATAGGATGATAATAAGTTGGGGGATAGAGGAAAGAGTCTGAAAAGGGAGCTATTTTTAAAATCTAATTGCACAATATAACCCAAATGGAATCATGTATACCCAGTTTTTTAGAACTACATAATACACAGAAAATAACCTCTCATGTCTGAAAGCTATTAAGAATAGATACTGCAAGCACAATGGCTACTTCATTGCATTAGGAAAAATGTCAACTGTAGTGAATGGATAAAAAAAAAAAAGGCAGCATTTATATAATAACATCAAGGATAATTTTTGTATTGGATGATTTTTATAATGCTGCAATTATCTCACTAGAAAGGTATAATGTAACTTAACAGGATCCCAGCTATGACTCTGTTTCCTGACACATAGATAAGTACAATTCTGCTGCCACTGAAGTCAAGGAGAAAACAACCATTAACTTCAATAAAGTTATCTCAGATCCAAGGTAAATGGAGACCTACAGAACAAAACTGTATTGATGTTATGGGAGACCATCATTATTTTTCCAGCTACATGTGAGAGGAAGCTCTTTTACTTTAGGAGTATTTCTAAACATTTCCCTGAGATTGCACCCTCAGATGGTGCAGAACAAAAATGAATTTTTGTGCACTCTGAAAATTTACATAAACTTAAGATCTGACACTGCATTCATAGCCTGCAACTTGTTTGATTAAATTAAGTCTGCAGACAACAGCTGAAACTGCTTTGATTCAGTGGTAAAAATCACACTTACTTCAGTGGGAGCAAGATTAGGCCTGATTTTGCCTCTGCAAGAAAAAAGCTACTCAGTGTAAGAAATTAGAGTAGAATCAATTATTTAACATTGAACTGCCCATGAGACAAAGACTTCTGCTGTAGTGTATATTCTCTGTATTCACAGGCAGTGTTTTAAACAGTCAGTGGTTAATGACACTAAAATGGATATATATTGCTATTGTCTTTTCTAAGTAAAAGATATCTTCTGCTTTTTAAAAAAATATTTTCTAGCTATTGGCAGAGGAAAAGTGAAATCGTATTCTCCCCAAGCATGAATTGTTTTCAGATCTACTCACCACCAGAGCAGGTTTCTTCTAGCAATACCCATGAATGAACAAAAGCAGAACAGCTGTGTGCCAGCTTATGATTCGGCATCAGGAGTTCATTGTGCTTTTCTCTGTCATTATTTCCACAGACTCCACAGGTCTTTCCTCTCATCCATGAAGCAACGGTAACCTATAAAATAGGACACCTTTTTAGTGAGTACTGAAGTGTTGGGCTGTTACATTGCCAAGGTACTAAACAGGAAGAAACTAGTAACCTTGAAAGTAAGCCCAATACCTTAAGGATCACACCATCAAAAGTCACGTTCTTCAGTCCGTGTGTTGGAGCTTCCACAATAACTGTTGTTCCATTTTTATAAATTTTAACATTGTCTGTAAAAAGATAGTGAGTCATAAGGTGATCTGTTTAGTTTCAAATCAATGGAGAAACTGAGTAGTGCAAAAGATACCATAATGCATTTTCCTTCACAATGATAATTTTGCTGCTAGAGTTGCTTTTTTTTTTTTTTTTTTTTTTGTGTGTGTGCATGTGTGTGTGTAGAGTGACAAAACTAAAATCGAATACATTATCTCTTTATTTGTAAAAATATTCTACTGCTGTTCCCTGTAGTTGGAACTGACTTTACTATCCAGTCTGCTAAGTCTTGAAATGATAATGACATTGGTGGTGCTCCAGCTAAATATCTGAACCAAAGCATCTAACTGTGAATAAAACAAGCACTTTTTTTCTAAACAATCACTAACCTGGACATACCATATATATAAGAAAAGGCTTTATTTACCTGTCAGTTATGCTGGGGGAAAGTAAGAGTGTACATACTATAGGAAACAGGAATGTAAGTCAATACAAAACTTAAGAAAGGAAAGTCTCTAGACTTTCTTTGAATTAATCCCACCTGTGTTTTCTTTACATTGAGATTTTTCTGTGCAATTTATAAAAATATCTTGAAGATATTTAGTTTCCAGGTCAGTCCTGGAAAAGTGGGTATCACAGCTTACCTTTTTCATACTCAGACACTCCACGGTGTGATAGAACTGGTTCTTCATTGCATGCCACAAGGAGAGATGAATTTGCAGCAGGACAGATTGTGATGTTCCTTCAGAAAAAGAAAAAAAAAAGAAGAAACTAGTGGTTAATTTAAAATGTGAAAAGTAGAGATATTTGTGACCAAAGCTAGCAGAGAACCAATTTGAATATCTGAATTTTGAATGAAAGAATGAGCTGTTTTCTTTCCAAAGTGCAAAATTAATTGTGATGTTGGGTTTTGAGATTCAAACTTTAAAGAAAAGACAGTGTGGGTACTTAATGAGCAGGTTATCAGATAACAGTAGCTGTGAAATTGAAGACAGGAGCAACTAAACGAAAGAGTCTCAGGTGAGGATTCCTTCTGGAAATCCCACCTTTCCCCAAACATCTGATTGCAAACCAGTTTCACCTAGGAGCTAGACATCTCCCATCCACAGACTAACTCCCTGAAACTTTATACCTAATTTCTGAGCCCTCAGGATAAACCACACTTACGCTGAGGTTGTATTTATGTGAACCTCTCTTGAGAAAGACTGAGGATCAACCTTTCTTGTAGTAATGATGAATTTTGGGTGTTCAGTACAGTCTTGGGTCACTATCAGGTTGCAGCTTTTATTGAAAGAATATGTACGGCTCATGTGATCGAATGTTTTGAAATCTCCCTCACTGACTTCACACGTGGCTGCAAAACAAAACCGGAAAAGAAATGACAGATGTGACAATGTCATGCGTGCTGCTACAAAGTATTGAAGGCCACCTCTGTGAGATTGAACTACCCAGCAAACAGGAAAGAAACTTCAACATCTCCTTGGCAGAAGCTTTCAAGGCTGCCAGAGTCTGTAAGGACAGGATAGCACTACAGAATAACTACCAGATATACACTATACTAGTATTGATTTTGATTACATGCTAAACACAAAACTCAAGCTAACAGGGACTAAAATGTACCAAATTCTTGAGAAACTAAAAATAGTAGCCATGATAAAAAGTAGTTCACATTTCCCACAGAAGTGCTAGGCACCAACCAGCTAAGACTCACATAACTCCTTTTTGAAGAAAATAAACAGGGCAGAAAATGCATGATCTGTCTTGTACCCATCATCTGATGGCTCTCAATGCAGAGATGGCACCTTCTTAGAAGGGGCAAAAGACAACCTCTAGGACTTGCAGACAGGAGTGGTTCCTGAACTCTGAATATTTACATCAGTTTGAAGTCTCTTCATTCACCTGCCAACAAACATGCTTCTAAGTGAAGGAATGAGCTGTTGAGAAAGCAGGGTTAGAGACACTATGCTTTGCTATAAGACCACTACAAGGAAAGGCAAGGCCCAGTCATGGCAGAGGACTGATCTACAAACATTGCTTATTCATGAGACAAGCATGTAAGTAATATTTACATTGATCTTCTTGTGCTATTTGTGAAGCTATTTCAGGAAATAAATTCCAGGCAGTGATATCTCGAGTCTCGTAAGTTGGAGATGGGCCTAAGGGCAGAGTGAATGGCATCCGGAGTGCCTGATAGTAAAGTGTTACCTGAAAAAGCAGAAATGAAAATACATTAAGATAAATTGAACCATATTGCTCACGATATGACTGCAAACAAAAAAAGACTCTTATCTTGAAAAAAAACTCTTGAAGAACTGCATACAATTGCAGTTGTGTTAGTCTCTCCAGGATGCACCCAAACCTTAAGCTTTTGTGAGGAATCATTGTCTTCTCTTCTAGTCACACTTCTTGACTTCTTGAGAAATTGTTAAGGGCATTGGAAAGTAACCAACATAGATGAAGTTTAAGTGATAATTAAGTGACTTCTTAAAAAATAAGGTAACAAGTTAAGTAACTGAGTAAGTCGATGGATGTGTCTGGAAAAGTGAACAGCATCCATTAGAGCTGAAAACTGGCATGATGAGCATTGGGGTAAGATCCCTCACTGTAGCTACAAATTACATTTACCAAGAGAATCAAATTAATGCCTAGTGTGCCTACTTCTTCATTATCATATATTAAAGATCCTGCAATAGTGAAGCACCATGGAAGGTTAAAGACACACTAATTTCTCTGTGTAGGAATAGCTGGATGTTATTAATTTGCCAGAGATCCACAGGGGAAGTTTTTCAAAGCAGTGCGTAGGGATTTGGTGGACAAGGACCAATTAATTAGTGGGATTCTGCAGATCCAGTCTGTGCAAGCTGCTCTGAGAGTGTAACTAACTGCTCCAGTTTGGTTAAGGCAGAGTTGTATTTGTGGCTGTCATAACTTGCTCAGACCTGTCTCATCAAGCATGGTTACTGCAGATGTGGGACTTGAGTGCCAACACAGATAGATGCCGTACATGGTTGTAACAGAGTGCAAGGTGTTCTCAAGGCCTCCATTATCTGCTCTGAGACCCCTATACATCCCACAGAACTAGTCACACTGGGTAAAATGAATAAAGGTGTGAGTGCAGAGCAGTCATACTTGAGACAATTTGGGTCTAACTGCTGTTCTCAGCATGGAAATAAGGTATTTGACTACAGAATCTGATTTTCAACTTATTGCTACATTGCACCAAAGCAGCACAAAATCAAGAGTACTCTTGTATGTATTTCAAGCCTCATGTAATGTAGTCAGGTATGTAGCAGCTTCTCTAAAAAGGAATGTTTTGCTTTTTTTTCTTTACATTAAGTATCAAAATGTTATTATTTGAAAATCCATTAAAGATAAGGAAAAAGAAAATAAAAATTGACACATACCCCAGGAGCTTTAATTACTGTATCAATTGTTCGTGGAGATGTTGCAGCTGCCCTTACTATAAATTCATGAGATGGATTTTTCTGATGTGCTTCTGAGAAGCCCAACACGAGTGCTGCACCAGGAACGTATTGCATGAATCTAGAGATAAACAAGATGTGACAAACTCAGGTACAGGAGCAAAAGCAGACATGGGAGGATGAGGACTACTGGCAGTTCTGAAAAATCAGGGAAACAAAGGAAGAACTGAAAAGTCAAAGAAATAATACTTCGGGTCAAATTAAATGGTTGATTTTATCCAGAGGAAACACATTGGTTTTATTTTGCTCATTTTAACTGGGTATTTTTTGAGACTGAATAGAAGGACATTTCAAAACAAAAAGTAATTTTGAACTGAAATATCAAATAATTTAATATGGAAAATGAAATTAAGCATGTCAAGTTTTTAAACATTTGGGGCATATCTTTTAATATGAAACATGTGGAGAAAGTAGAACACATTCACAAAATACTTTTGTGCCATTGAACTTGTGTTTTTGATCCAAAAAAGACCCCAAACATGTTTGGGTTGAAAAATTTCATCAAATTTTTCAGTGTTTTTATAAAGCCAACTAGCATAAGAAAGGCAAAACAACAACTTAGGAAAGAGAGAATTACACACTTTGTGCTTGTCTTTTTTATCCAGGATGGAAGGTTTCCCCATTGCACCTTCAGCTGCATGGCCGGCTTCCTCGCCAGTTGGCCAGTGGTAGCAATGGCTGCTATCCTGTAGCCCCGGCACTCCTTGCCCCATCTCAGTCTGGCCTTTACAAACAGGGAAACAGTCACCCAAGTTTCAGAAAAGAATCACAGAACCACCCTTGACCATTTCAAAATACAAGCTTTTCTTCCTTCCCAAAGCTTCACATTGATCCTTAATGTTTCCAAGTCTTTCTTTTGCTCTAAATAGGCTCACAGAGAAATTTTTACTACATCCGGAAAAATCTGAGGCATAGCAGAAAAAAAGTTTGCTAGGCTGTGCCGAACTACATGTACATGTTCCTGTCTCAAAGCAGCCCCTGAAACATCAGGTTTGTCATAATTTCCTGAGATTTCCTTAGACTTGGTAACTTCATAATCAATATGTATTTTTTTCTAGAAGAAGACTGCACTGTAATTTCTATTAGCCTTCCCCAATACCTCTTGATTTGAACCCCACCCCACTTTTTTCAATACTGAAATATCATGCTGAATTTGTTAACTGCAGCTGCGAAAAGCAGAGGTTTGTAAATTGTTACGCAAAGACCTCTTGCATTAAAAGGCACATGGGAAGCTCAGCGCAGGAAGATGCAAAAACAGAAAAGGGAAGACCTGTTCCTTCATTTATGATGCTCTCTCAGGCATCAACCCATTACCCAACTTTACTTTTTCCATCTTTTCATATAAATCCTAAGAAACACAACATTTCAAATGCATTTGAGTTATGAGCCTTCTGAAATGAATTATATAGAGAAAAACAGCCTGTTTCCCAGAAAAGCAAACTCATAGTAGAGCAAATGGTAGGTAGTAATGAGGCAGTCAATTTTTCAAGCATTTTTTATACTTCTACTGGTCATATTTTGATGTATCTTGAAAGTCAATATCTTTTTTTTGCCAGATTTTGAAGTGGTTGATTTTTTTTATTTTTTATTTTTAATTCAAACGAATGGTGAAAGATAGGAACATTTTCTGAAATTTCACAAACTTTGTGAAACATTTCAAAATATGTATGTTTCTCCTCTTTTGTTCTCCTAATCAGCAGGTGCTCTGTGCTTATTTAAAAAACTCTGGGGTTTTTAGATRTCTCTCTGGGCGAAGCTGCCTGTGTGCTTACCTGTGCTTTCAGAGGCAGTATTACAGCATCAGCACACGCTTTCCAATTGGTTTCAGCCAGCTGAACCACAACTAGTTGCAGATCAACTTTGGCAGCATCAGAACGAACATATGTTGTAGCTTGATAACCTTGATTTCTGTTGTCACTCCTTACTGCCTGTGCCACAATCGTAATGCCAGGTGGAATTACGTCTCCCAGGAAGTTGCGCTGAAAAACAACCCCCAACCATCTGTGCTTAAGTATTTCTGTGTATTCACTGGAGATCCTACAGTCCAGTGTATGTGCGCCGGTAGCAGGAAGCAGCCCTCGCCCTTCATCAGTTTAGTTTGCGATACTTAATTCTATATCCCCAATATTTAAGAATAAATTTGGTTAGAATCTTGATTATTTCATTACCACCAGGAATTTTCAAAGATGTGATTGTTTTGATGCAGATCCAAGACTCTTCCAAACTATCTTTATGCACTTAGGAAGATTTTGTGCATTATTTAATATTTCAAATAGCTGCCTACAATATGTACTAGATATCTTCATAGCAGTATACACATTCACAACATATTTTACTATACTATAGCTCCTTCAAGCCAATTGATTATGCTGAAATCCTTCTTAGTAGCAGAGTTCCCATAGACATTGCCTGTATTTGCAGAGCTATTTGTTCTATTATTATGTAGATACCTTTACTTCATAAAGCTATAGAATAATAAGTGTGTAATAAAGGCAAAGATGATCTGTGCTTAATGGGACTTTACCTTTAACAATCAGTAATGACCATGGAGAGTCTGATTTTAGTTATACTCTGCATGCACTCATGATCTCAGGTCTACATCTAAAAATAATTAGGCTGACTTAAGTTAAAAAAAAAAATTAAATAAAACCTATTTATTTCCTCCCCATTTTTACCTTAATGCAATTTATTTTGCATTTTGGGCTTTCATAGGAAAAAGAAAATTCTTTCCCCCTTAACTTACAAGCCTATTCCCTTCAATTTTTGTAATTTCCAAATCCAGGCTTTCACATACTGCAAACACCTTCAGAAATGAAGGAAAATATACCCAAGAAACCAGCAAACAAAACCCTAAACCCAAGGGAATTTGGAAAAAATGTTTTCATGGGGGGAAAATATCTCAACGGACTTGGACTTTGCATTTACAAACTGGACTTGCAGTGTACTTCCTGAGCCTTCCAGCCCCTCAGCTGGTCAGAGTGCCACCACACCTACAGCTCCTGCTCAGCAGCCAGCAAAGGCCCGCTGCTCGTTTGTACCACACAGATAGTAGTACCTCGCACGTCAGGCTGGAACCATGGCTGTGGTGAATGCTGACTCCCCTGCTCACGTGGCTCCGCCTTGAGCTGTGGCCAGCGTTTCCTCCGTGGCGGTGGCTGCTGCTGCTGCTGCTGGTGCCGCTTGGGTGACTGCTCCTGCTGCTGCTGCCACTGCTGCTGCTGTTGCTGTGGCTGCTTCCTGACTCAGAGGAAGATGACGATGAGCTGCTTGATATCTTCCGATCTGGATGCTATGAAACAAAAATAGGTTAAAAACCTATGCCATGGCCTCTAGTTTTACAGCGTAGACATCAAAATCAGAGCTATCAGCCTCCCTCTAGAGCTAACAGACAGACTTAGACATATCTAGAGTGTTATTTTTATTGTCATAATGCAGCCATGAAATATGTTGGGTAGGAATGTGTCTCGGATCCACTGCTGCTGATAGGAAGGCCGCGTAGACAGTGACTGCAAATGGCAACATCACATTATCCAGGTCTAATGTTAGGGAAAATAAAAACTGACACTTAATAAGTGGTCAAACATATCCATATTTTTTTAGAAATAAAAAAGAGATTACAATTTAATTAAAAGCACTGTAAATCATCTTTCTCTTTCATAAGCAGGATACATAATAACTTTACAGGTAACACCTACAAAAGCCACTACATTATCATCTTTCTAATATATACTTAAAATACCTTTGTGCCATAATGCATACTGAACCTGGTTTCTGATACAATCCACATACGTGATGATTTTACCGTGATTGCCTAAAAACTGTGGACACAGCTATTCCTATTGGAAGATCCTGCTGTTTTATAATTCCCCCATGACCTTTGTTAACTTAGCTTTGGCTGCATTGTACAGCATCTAGCCCAAAGGTGTCCCGACCAAAATTTGAGGATTGCAAGTGCCGCAACAACAGAAGGATGTGGTGTAATAGTCGGTATTTTAGTAATAAATATGATTATTTTGGCCATCGTCAATGCTGATATTGGACAGTATGGAATGCTCAAGTGAAATGAACCAAACAAAGCCCTTCAGTAATATGCTTGATCATATCAACTGTAGCCACCACAGGAATGTGCACTTGAATTAGGGACCTACCCAATGGACGTGAGCAGACCTGAAATGGAGCCGGTATACTTTTGGAAGGTGATATTCCTGCAAAATTCCAGAAGGAGTTATTACCTAGAGCTCACTAAGGATCGCCTCCTAGCAGATGTCAAAACATTAGAAAATTTTACCCATTCTGTAGAAACATCATAACTACTGTGACTGTTAAATTGGGACTTGACATGTTTCGGCTCAGTTTGTCTTTCATATTTGCTGTGGTGATGGGAAACACCAATGCTTTCACTGCTGCTGCTGGTGCCACTGCTGGTGCTTCTGCTGCTACTGCTGCTACTCTGTGTTTTATGCTTCTGCTGATGGACACTTCTCTCTCCTTCGGCAGCGCTGGCATGTGGAAATGATGTGGTCTTGGACTGCTTCTTAGCCTTATGCTTTATACCAGATGCTTTGCTAATGCTGCTGCTGCTGTTGCTGCTACCTGTGCTGCTACTGCTGCTGCCTTTGCTGCTGCTACTCCTGCTTTTGCTGTTACTACTGCTGCTACTACTGCTGCCCTTGCTGCTGCTGCTGCTGCTACTGCTGCTGCTGCCCTTGCTGCTGCTACTGCTGCTGCTGCTTTTGCTGCTACTGCTGCTGTTACTACTACTGCTTTTACTACTACTACTACTGCTGCTTTTTCTGCTACTACTGCTGCTACTGCTGCTGCTACTGCTGCTACTGCTGCTGCTACCACTACTGCTGCTGCTGCTGCTACCACTACTGCTGCTGCTGCTACCGCTGCTGTCCCCAAAGGGGTAGAATTTCTTTCCTTTGGCGTTGGACCGTCTTGCTTTCAGATTTATCTGGGTGCCTCCCTGTGATGCTCTGTTGTCAGAGTCGCTGCTGGAGGGGCTGCTCGTTGTACTCTCGGCACTTCCACTGGTGCTGCTGGCACTGGATGATGAGCTTCTGGATTTTCTTGTCCCCTAGTCAACGGTACCATTGGAAAAACAAAATTATTTTTCTGTGTTCCTGCAGAAGGCTGTAAGTAAAATCAGATACAGACAGCTATGAATCTCTCTGCTGCCTGAGAAGACAAAATGTATGCCTGATATAGCATTCTTGCAATACATCACAGTAAGGCAAATTTATAATAATGTGTTAAAACCACACATAAGTAGAATAATACCCCAAACCCTTTTGTGATAATGAACATGTGTAGAAATTGTTGATCATACAATTACATGTAACTAATKTTGGTAAAGACAGTGCTGTAGCTGTGACTATCTCAGGGCGTTGTGTAGGTGGGTATCATACCTTTTTGCTACAGTTGCAGTAGCTGGAAAGAACATACTACCTTTTGGGCACACAGCAGCTATTTTGTATCTTACAAGAGGTTTTCAGAAAGAGCTACAAAACCAACCCGCTCTTTCTAATGTCCTTCACTTGCAGAAGAGATGAATACAAAAAAAAGACCTGCAGAAAGACTTGTGTACCCAAAGTCTTGTTGTAAGACTTGTAACTTGTCTTTATTTTCCAATTTTTGTATACTGTCTAAACAAAGGAGGCTACTTAGTAAAAGAACCATAAATAACTAAGCTTTGTGTAATGTCTCCCACAAATCTAGAAGTGGATTTTTACAGCAGTACCTGGTTATCGGTATCATCAAGGATTTTCTTCACTCTTTTAATTGCTTCTTTGCTGGAAGATACTTGTGCCTGTGGATCTTCAAATGTTACTAAACGTACCATTTTTGTAGGAGCTTGGTCTCCTGCTTGAATTGTGACCTGTATTTTTTCAATAGGTGCCTCTGTGTAAACTGAAATTGCATGACAATTAGTATTACTGTTAGTATTAGCAACTGAATAATAGAATAAATTATAGCAAAAATTGGGTTATTTAGCCATTCTTCCCCAAATGAAAATATAAATGTTCATTGATTATTTTTGGTATTGAGCAACTTTTTGTTAAAAAATTTCTGTAATAGCTAAAGCACATACTGGCAATAACCAAATTTTAAAACATTAGCATAATACTAGATTCTTACCAAATTTTAAAATATTAGCATAATACTAGATTCTTTTCAAGTCAATAAACAGAATGATCAGCAGATTTAAGCCAAGTGATTTGGACTGCTTATCTAGATAACACTATGGGATAGCAAATTAGGTATCAGAGAGGAATTGAGGCTCAACTCTTGAATTGTAAAGAATGGCCCAATGGTTAGGCCATTAGTTTGATACTTAGGAGACCTAGATTCAGTGGCCTGCTGTGTTTTTACTTCTTATGATCACGGATTAAGACATTAAAGACTAGATCCTGGCAGGGTTAATCCATAATTCCCTTTAAGAGGCTGGGTTTTTAGAGTGTAGCTACAGGACACGGCATCAGATCTATTGCCCATGTCCAATTGCTCTGTGCTTGCATCCCAAATCCAATGATTCAGGATGCATCAGACACGCTCTGCAGGCACAGATCAGCTCTGCTTGACGCTGGCCATGCTGAGCGGCATTGCTGGGAGAGTTGGGAAATTGCTGCTCAGATGAGTGGGGGAGAAACGGATTCCTGCTACAGGTGTAGTCTGTTGCCAATACTGCCAGGGCTGGTAGGTCTAATGGTGGTTTTAGTGGTACTTAAGATACAAAAGATATACATGTACATATACAAATGTGTATGTGTATATACACACACCCCTACCCACCCACCTGTTACTTTCTTTTCTGTGCACAGTTGTACTTACCTGGCTTGAAGCTTATTCTAAGGGCATGCTCTCCAACTAGGTAATAGAGAGGCACATTTTTGATAAATGCTGCATGTACGCTTTTCGTCTCAATGCACACTTGAAACCCAAATGTACTTGCATTGGAGCACATAGACTGAACAAATGGCTCTTTTCGGGAAGAAGAGTGTCCAAAGGGGAAGGAATTTCCCAATGAAACATCTTCTGCAGACTGTCTGTCCTATTAGATAATACATATGTCAAGTTAAACTGGACAACAGTAAGAGGAATACTTGCATGTTATGAGTCCTGTTTCGGTAATAGCTACATGTATTCTGCAGGAGGAATTAACTAGTTTATTTGAGATAGCAAGGCTGTGACATAGGACAACTTGGTTTTCAATTGGACAAAATTATCAACTGGATGGCTTGATTAGACTATCTAGTGTAAAAAGAGCTTCAGGCTATAAGAATGGAAAATTATATCACAAATTAATTCTAAATATTTAATTTTGTTTTCCTGGAGTGTTAGACAGTGTTAACAGGTTCTTGATAAATCTGAGTGTGCTCTAGACTGACTGGAGTTCTTTCCTTTGATTTACGATTGTGTCAAACAACAGAACCTTCATCTATGTCCATGAAAATTCTGTCTCAGTTGAGGTCTGACATGAATGTGAGACTATATCAACTAGATGGTCAAAGCATATTAGATGTTAGAAATTTCCACTCAAAACTATGTAATTTACATGTGTTAAGCAATGCTTGCAGAGGAACAAATTAAAATTAATTAAAATTAGAATCAAATCCATGAAATGAAAACTATGATTTCCTGGAGCAACGAAGCAAATAGCTAAAGACACATAATCATCAGCTTTCATTTCACATGTAATACAGGTTTGCAATTCATTTTTTACTCAGTTTATCATGTCTCACAAGATTCCAAACTTGTATGAACCCCACTGAAAAACTGGAATTTTAATGCTAGTATTTTCTTTCCAAAGGAAATTCTAATGATACTGGGAAATGCTCCAATTAGTGCCATTTTTCAGTTGATGTTCATTTAAGAATAACTGTGGAGCACTGAGTTTTCAGGAAGGGCAGCACAGAGGCACAAAGCAGAAGAACTTTGCTTGTTCCAGACTATTGGAAACTGCTCTCACTGACAGTACACGTGCCTATTGACTTCTCTATAGGAAAGTGCTGTACTCATCCTCTGTTCGTCTCTTATTTTATCTGAAAACCCTTCAGAGTTCAGGACAACAATGAAACCAGAACAGGACAGTGTATTCCTCACCTCTGTCAGTCTTTCACTGAATGAATTGTCACAGTGATGCCTTCACAACACTGCCCATCATAGAAAGTCTGTACTGGCTTTTATGGAAAACTGTAGCTCTGGATGTGATTTGACTTGACACACAAACTGCCATCCATCCTTGAATCAGGATGCTTATAAGCATTAAATTTGGCTCTATAAGTCGAGCAATGGAGCGTCTCGTAGAACATTTGTGGCTGCCCCAGGAATGTGATGCTTGCATAATGGTTGCAAAGTATTTTAAAGATTGTGGGCCTATCCTGTAGATGGCAGTGTAAAATTAATTACCAAAGAAAATGCTTTTGCTTTTGAAAAAGTGTTGCAAGTCTGATGTATTACACTCCAGATTTTAAAATAATGTTACTATAGGGCTATGTGTGTTATTAGATTGAACCTGACTTATTTTGAGCGAAGCAGCATTGGTCAGAGATTAATTGTACATTTTCCTATGGAGAAAAGAAATGGTCTCCCACTGATTAAAAATAGTCAGACACTACATCATTTACCCTGATGTTATCAGTCTCGCCTGATGCAGAATCTGAATCGAAGGACATCTTCATTATGTCAGGCACTGTTTCAGGTAGAAGAACTGGAGTCATCTTACTAGCAGCCAAATCCCCAATATTTCGTGTAACAGTAAATGTCTTAGACCTGCATAATAAACATTAGAGGAAACCTGTATCGATAAAGCACTGCTGAGGAAAAGACCTGAATAATGCCTTGTAGCATGTACTCAGCAAGAAGTATCATACCTTGAAAATTGCTTTATAGATATTTACACCATCTTTCCTGTTAGTTGTATTTTCAAGGTCTGCTAAGAGTGAATAAAGACATGGACCAATCTCAGGGGCAGACAGCTCAGTTAGGCTCTTAGAATCACGTGTACAGGTTAAAAGCATTGCAGTTGATGGGATCCCCGTACGCCTAACATCTTGAAGAACAGCTCACTCAGAAGCCTGACTGTGGATTACATTATTAAATTTTTGAGTCTCCTATTTTGATCTTCTGGACTTTTAAATTTTTAAACTCATCTTCTGTGTGTTCACTGATAAACTTAGTTCTCATTTCCTTTGACACTATATTTGGGAAAATACTGCCATAACTTCAAAAAACAACCTGGGGACTGGTGGCTACTGAATGCTGTTTCCTGTGCAACTTCTGTTAAAGCAGAATTAAAGAAAGGAGCCTGAAATCATCAAAGTAAGTGTCTCCAGCTTGATCTAAATTCACTGGTACTCATGGCTTGGCCATGGTTTGGCAAGACATCACAGAGAGATGTGTGGGAAGGTTAAGAGCCTATTTATGTAAATGTGTTCAGTACATTGTTTCCAGTGTTGTGGACTCTAAGAGTATTAGTCAGGATCCAGGACGAGTGGTATAAGGTGCAGCATGAGACTGAGACTCCCACGGCTAAATATCCTGACCCCCTGGCTCCGTACCCCATGTTCTTCATGGAAGTTGTTGCAGTGCTGTGATAACTATGAGTTTTGTTTTGGGTCAGAGAAACATCTTGAATACTGAACACTTTTGAGACATAAAAACCTACTTCCCTATTAACATTGTGCTAATTCTACCTTATCAGCCGTTTATCAGTGCTAACATCCAGCTCAAAATTCCCCACATGCTGTTTCTCAAGTATGAAGTTGATCTGCTTGCTCTGGGGCTTTTGTGGTCTGCCAGTGGAGGTGGCCTTTGTGACAGTGAATGGAAAGATGGTCTGCAAAATGGTCTCTATTTTAATATGGCCCACACTGTACTAGCTTGAGCAATTCCAATCTAACCTATTTGAAAGATGAATTTGTATTCATTTGATAGCCCTCTCTTCCTCTTGAAATCTCCTACCGTGCTGTGTGCACTGTAAAGCACACAATTGCACTACATGTGGAACACCTCAATAAAACGTGTGTCACCTGTGGGCTTTGTTTTCTTTTCCATCTCTCTCTTTTTTTAGATAAGGACATGACAGCAACACTCCTCGCTGGGTGATAGGAGAACCTTGAAGAATGGAATCTGAAATAAAATATTCTCCCTAACAAGCTGAGGAGATAAAAGAAAATACAAATCAACTTGCATTTCAGATGGCTCATCTGGGTAGAGGGACAAAAAGGGAAATGGCTTTTATTTTAATCCCATTCAATAATTCAAATGACCACTGAACTGCAGGCTGGGTCTCCAAGCAGAAAGTCCTGGGGTTTCTTTTCCATTTTTTTTTAGTATTTTTTATGCCAATAGTCTACTCCTGCCACCTAATGAAAGTGGAGGATCGATTCCTCCCTGTTGAGCACAGAGAGCCGACAAATGTAGCTGCATCACAGGTGACACATGTCAATGTCTGCAGAATCACACGGCACAGTAAAAATAGGCTACAAGAGCCAGCTCTGGTGCTTTAACAAGAAAAACAGTCACAAAGAAGGCCTAAAGCTATGGTATGAAAGAATCTGTTCTCTCTGATCCCACACAAGGGAGAAAAAATAAAAGGGAGATTTTCCAATATGTATTAGTGTATTTTTTGGATGAGAGAAGAAGCTGTGCTATAGTATAAGCCAAATTCACTGCAGGGGTAAGGGACAAGCAATTCAGCTGTGTTGGACCCACTGATGTTTCAGTGAGTGTGGCCTTACATGCATCCCTAACATGGGGACAGAAGAGCTCAATGGCTGTTTAAAACAAAGAAAATCAACGGAAAACTATTTTCCCAGGTTTTAAAGCACAGCATGACATCATATCTCAATAAATGAGAAGCAAGAGACAATCCTCCAACCAGATCTTTAGCTCTCTTTCCGCTGTGGTGAAATGAAAATTTCTGCCTTTCCTACGCATCATCCTTCTGACCTTGGTGCAAAGGTGTTACAGAAACAGACTTGGAACACCAGTCATTTCCCTTCTCTGTCCCCAAACACACYGCACTGCCTTGCAAGCTCACAGCGTACACTGGCTCTTCTGCATTTTCCGTTACATGTGTTGTATATATGTTGTATACAGTGTTGTATTTTCATAATTCATCTTATAAATAAGATGCCCATGTGAAGCAATTTCTGCTTATCCTACAGTTAAAACAAGCAAAAAAGCCCTATGACAGAAGCTTTATTCAAGATTATGTATATACTTCAGCAGCCTGTCATTATGAATATGTGACATATTTGCAAAGTGCATTCTCTGGCAGCTCTCCATATTTATACTTTAATCACAGGGCTCTAGTTTTTCCCTGAAATTTATTTGATTTTTACTTCTTCCTGTAAATTTTGTTTAAAAGTATGTTTAAGTAGCCATCTGTAGTATACCAAATATTATGTTAAAAGAGCCTTAAAAATAACTATTATTTTTAATTAAATTTAACTTTGATAAGATTGAATTGAAACACATGCTATATATTCTCTCCATGGTATGATTAATTATTTTGCTCTGATTTTTGCTATAAAGAAAGTTGAGTCTGTAATGTGCTGATTTATCTTGGGAATGCAATCTCTCTATCACCAAAGTTTTAATTATTTTTTTTTCTTTAGAGTCTGCGATTGCTCACCTGAGTTTCTCTTTGGATCCTGAAAATTTATTTAAATCCCACAGCTGTGACAGGTTATAACCTGTATGGTGTCTAGGATATAACTGAACTTAATGCTATTGAAGACTCTTTGCTTCCTGCGTCTGGATGTGAGAGATGAAGGGGAAAATAATATCACATCCTAACTAGCTTTATTGACATGGTACTACAGAAAGTAACCCACTGACCATCAAGACAAAGTGCCCAATACTAAAATATTTTGAACAGAGCTCACAAACAAATGAAAGAAACCATTTCTTTAAATGGGGAATTTAAAGCTAATAAGGGAAGGTGTCAGAATATCTCTAAAATATTGAATTCAATAGGTTCTTTATTCTTTGGTGGATCTATGCAAAAGGAAAAGAAAGCCTATGTTAAACTAAAATTTTTGACTCATTCTATATAGAATATATATGTATCCTTTCTCTCTCTATCGTGGCTGCTTGTTTCTCTTCATACCTTTAAGGTTTTACTTTGCTGGTCTTCGACCTCCTCAGTGATGTGGTTCAATGTTACATTCTCTAGTTATTGCTTTGCCTTCACTTGTACTCATTGCTGTTTCATTGCTCTGTGTGGTTTTCACTGACCATTTGTTTTGTAACAGTGAACGGGAATGCTTTTTGGAGAAAAATTGATGGTGCTAAAAGTTAGCTAGTGAGTATTAGCTTTCTCATATACTTGGCATTATAGAGCTATTTCTGACTGACTACTTCACTTTATAAATGATAATGCTGCAGGGTCTAGAGCAGGGCTTGGGMTGGAACTCATGAACTCCTCCGCTGTAATCCCCTGCCTCTGATACTGACTTGYTTTATGCTTTCTGGCAATGCATTTAACCCTTTTTGTGTCTGATTTGATTTCCCCTTAAGTCAAAGGAGGAAAATATTTTTTATTTTGCTTTGCAGGGAGGATCCTTCTGTTAACATTTGTAGCTCTGCTTGAGGCTCTAAACTCTATATCAGTGCCCAATATTCTCATTCCAGTTCAGCATCCTTATTGTGTTCATTAATACCCACCTCACCCTCTCCAACCTGAGAGCAGGTGCCTGCTGTCCCTGCTGACCTTGGCACCAGACTGTCCTGGTCTTCACAAGAAACTGAACAAAACTTTTGGGCTGTGGTGCCCCAGCAGCTTACACACAGCTAACTGATGCTCTATGAACTGCCGAAACCCTGYGTCCTCTGCACAGAGAACCTGATTACAATCACATTTGATGGAGTGGAGGAACCATCTTGGGGAGGAGGATGTGATGTCAAATGCCTACTAGGATGGTCTGTGACCATTGAAGGGCAAGGGCGAATAATGATTAGCCTAACTGGTGGCTAAACTGAGGAGACCTGCAGAGCTTCTCTGGGCCAGCAGCCATGAATGCTAATTGCAGCTGGATCAAGAAACCAAGCTCTTTTGTTACGGCTGTATTCCTAGAGCAGAAACTTATTAACATTTCTGCAGATTGTATAATAGCTGATTTCTGTTCTCAGTGATGCATTTTCCTTTGTGATGAATTTTCAGCTTGTCTTTCTCAGTATTTTTTCATGTGTGTGTGTGAAGGTTTTCTAAGCTTTGGTCTACTGCTTTGATTCCTTGGACATACTCTTTCTGTTTCCTCCCTCTCTTTGTGCTTGTATTTCCATCTGTTTTCATTTGTTTGGCATCTGGCTACAACAGTTTTCCAGAGTGTATTGTAATTGCATGCACTGATAATAAATCAAGTAGACCTAACAGGCAAGAAAACCAAATGGCAGCCACAGGGAAACAAGGTAAAAACACAAGAAACACCAAATCCTCTACGCTTCAAGACATCACATGCAAATAGATATGGGTTATCTGTTATAACTGATAGGATTCAGCTGGCTGATATCTTACCATAGTCTCCAGTATAAATATATGTATTGGGATAGAAATTTTATGCCATTTTGTTTCAAAAAGCTTATGGGTCTCAACGACTGAGAAATGGTCCTAAAGAGGATTTTCAGGTGAAGACCACAGGAAGTAATGCATATTTTCAAGCAAAGCTTTGGTACATGTCACTTCATTTAAAATAAATAAACTACACCAATCATTGCCAGTTACCCAAGCTGTCAGTCAAAGACAAGATCCCTAAGCAAATGTTCTGTTTTATTTGGAAAGACTCTGCATTGCTACATAGAAAGATAGTCAGTGCTATGTCTTACCTTAYAGTAATTATGTTAGTCTCATCTTTACATGGTGGAATTTCAATTTTGATATTTTTTTCCTTCATATGGACGGTGGCAAAAACATTCACAGGTACATGAGCATTCATTTTGGTGTGTGCTTCYAGCCCTGCCTGGATCACGTGTGTGTTGATCCCCATTACAAAGGTCATCTCCTTAGCCATGCTGAAAAGGTAGAATGAGGGTAAAATTATGTTCAGACAGCAAACAGCTGTTGAATTTTTATGGACTCTGTCACTTGGAAATATAATTCTTTTATTTTATACTAAATATTTACCTTAGACTCATTTTGGATCGCAGCCTGATGTTGGCATTTAGTAACTCAGTCAATCTGAAATCAGACTTTGGAGAAGGTGTAATCTGTGCTTGAACTATTACAAAGAAAGCAAAAAAAGTGTTAAAAATCCCCCCCAATCCTGACAARCATGTTTGTATTGCTCAAGTCTTGAAATGTGTTACCATTTCCTGCCACTTTTGTGATAGAAGAGTAATAGAAGCTGGTCTCCGTTGGGAACCCAGTGCAGGTGGGCACGATACGACGGATCTCAGAGGACAGTAAAGCCTTGGTCCACTGCCTCCCTACACCACTTTGAAGGCTACTGATTATTCTCCTTATTGAAGGGATTTTTTCGTCAGGTCCATACCATGCCTGCAATTAGAGTTCAACTTGTCTAAATAAGCAGAACTTGAATATCATGATCCGTGTCATTAACTGTGCCTCAGGGGAAAGTCTGCCAGCAATGATTATAGCTAATCCTGATCAAAGCTTGACCTTAATTGCCTTGATTAATACTAAAGACAAAAACCCTTTTGAATTAAAAAGTTAAAAAAAGGAAGGGAATGTGTGAAAGAAAGAGTATTTTAAAGCTTTTGATGCTTCAGTGGTGGTGTTTTCGAAATGATACCTGCAATGTATTTTGGATGGCGTTTTTATCAAGTCCACCAAAAAACAGCTCTTGGCCAAACATCTTCAAGTAGCCCGATGCAAAAGGTTTGTCACTGGAGAATGCCTTCCAGTCAGAGAGCTGCATGAGAAGAGGAAGAAAGTCTGATTCTTCAGGACATTTGGGGAAACAATACCTTAGAGATTTTCTTTTCCCTGACAATTTACTGTTTTCAGGATTTCCTTGAAGTCATAGTCAGTCTCCCAGTCCCCATCAGGAGAGTAACCTTTAGCAAACATCTCCTGCAGTCCTTCCACCATTATTCCCACCTGTGGGAAGAAGTAAAATGTAAATGCCAGTTGGATGATGGTCATAAGAAGGGATGAGAGGGCAAACTGCAGGTCGACCCAATTACCTCCAAGGGATCAGCCACCCTTCCAAGGAAATGTGTCCGCAGCTGGGACATTGCCATCGTTGGAATTAAGCTGCCCGCATTATTCAATACCAAATATTTAGCGGCCAGTCCACTCATAAGGAACTCTGAAGAGAAATAGGCAGTAAAACACAGCACAGTTAGTTTTTAAAGCCACAGTGTGCAGATTGTATCAATTTACTAATTGCATAATTCAACAGATACAGCATGATATGGGAAAGGCCAGAAAACGCAGCTATAAAAATGATGTTATAAAAGAGTCATAAACAGAATATTCTGCATTTTTGAACTATTAATGGGCAAAATTACAAGCCCCCTGCTCATTGCATGGTGATTATGTTATTTTTCCAATTGCTTCTGCTATATCATTTACATCCAGTCACATTCTGTAACGTCAGCTTATGAAATGCTTTCACGAGACATCATTTAGGGCAACTTGACAAAGGGGATCAGAAATGAAAACAGATTTGCCATCCTTTGCTAATAGTTTAGGGAAAGTGATATAGATGTCCTATAAGGACAGATGGTGAGGTGTAGATTTGTCTCTCAAATGACTCAGAGGCAATTTAATACATCTAGTTCCAAATGCTGTAACTCCTTACATGAAATGCACTAATTGTTAAGTAATTGTTAACTATTGAGTGAACTTTGAGCAAACATAATTTGTGTCTATTTGTTTTCTCTACTTTAGATTTATCACCTCTAATGTTCTTAGATACAGATAATCAGTGCGGAGCACAGTCATGTATTCTTCCCCATCTTGGCWCAGGTCTATAGAGTCCTGTTTTCTGAGTTAAAGTAATCCCAGGGCTTTTCGAAGTTTCCTTAGGTTTCAAGAGGAACAAGGCTGACATGACATGTAGGCATACCTGTCGTGCTTCCTTTCTTCCAGCCCTCCTCTCTCTTCTCTTCCTACACTAGTTGGAGGACAGGGAAGTATTTTAGGAGTCCCTATGTTAAATTGCTGCTATCCTCATGTTAGACATAGGCACCATATACTGATTAATTTCCAGCACCACCAGCAATCAGCTTTGGAAATCCAGTGCAGCCAGGATAATTGCAGAGCCCTGGAACATCCAGACCAATAATTTCACTACCTGTACAGAAATGATGAATTGCAGGAAATGTATTTTCAAACATTATGAGAGGGAGTGAGTCTTTGACCTCTTTCCAGAAAAGGAATGCCTAAATTCTCATAAATTATTTAGCCAAACGTTAAATAAAAGATTATTGCTTGGTTCACAAATGCGGGACATYATGAATACTCATGCCCATATTACTTCTCTAGTGCCACTCTCTGTGTTTCAGATAATATCATCTCACTTGTGAGTCAACACTTTCCCATCCTCTTCTGAATCTGACCATGCAGACAGGGGTCTAGATGGTCCTTTACCCTCGTTTACTCCTCATGCTAAGTTGTTTCGTAGCAGATTGCTGGGACTGATTTTGATTTCTAATTCCTCAGGAAAGATTCCAACTTTTCATATATTTGAGAAACAATCTGTTGGAAAAGCAGTCCACTTAATCTACTAAATCTGTATGAACTGGCATTTCGCTACATCACCTTCACTGTTCTGCTGTATGAAGCTCCTGTGCTACCCAAAGTGCTAGGCACTATCTACCTACAACGTACATGGTCCAGTAACAGCTCCTACAATCAAAATACAGGTATGTATGCCACCCCATTGATGGCAGAGGAATCAGTGGAGAACCTTCAGCAGACAGCAAGGAGAAATGACAAAAGCTCACGTTTTAATGCTGATCCTATAGAAAATAAAAAGCAAAGCGATACTACACTGGGACATTACTAATAAGCTGACTTGAGACTTGGAAATGTGAAGACTAGTTTTTCTCTGAATGAGCTTAGCTGGAACAGTCCTAGGTGTTATGTGGACTGGACACTAGAATGAGGCATGGTACTTTTAGTGAATCCGTTAAGGCTCTTTTTTTGTGTTCTAACGCATGAAAACTGTTAGTTAAAAAAACCCATGGTACTTACTGATACTTAATAAGAAGTGTTGCTCATAAATGATTAAATGATTATGCAGAATTCATTGACTTGAGGAGAGCAGGGATATTTTCCATACCTCAGGCATTACGTAGCGCTAATGCTCTAAGAAAATATTTACCAATGAAAAATCCTACTGACACAGTCAGATGATGCACTGTAGCCACTTCACTGTGAGAGTGTGATGGCACCTGCATATATCTGACTAAATGTCTTGCCCCAAGGAAGAGGGAAAGAAAAATCAGTGATCAGTCTTTGGTACCTATGAACATTAGTACACATTTAATGATATGAATCTGTGCATATTGAGAGTCAGATTCTGTCAGTCCTCACATTGAGCAGAACCTGGGTCATCCCTTTGCTTTCAGTAGCAGTGTGTAGACCATGAAGCACTATTTGTGGTGGCCATGTGTGACAGATTCCAGATTAGAGATAGATTCAGCTGACATTATTGCCTGTCATTAAAAATTCAGCATCTAGCACCACAAAGATCTGTGATGCTGAGGGCACATTTTTGTTTTTAGCAAGGAAATAGGTACTGCATTACAGCCGTCACTATGGTAACTCCTCCAGAATGGACTCACTGAAACGCATTTCACCTGTGGCTAGTGGTGACAAATCAAATCAGTAAGCTGGAGGATGGATCCTCCTCCCACACCAGTGTAATAGAGGATTGACTTCATTTAGCTAACTGAGTTATCCAAGTCTAAGATTAGCATGTGTGAGAAAAGGATCTTGTTCCTTATTCTTCAGGATGAGAGGTTTAAATATTACATATGCATGGTAACAAAATTTCTGATGCTGGTCTTCACCAAGAAGTAACAGCAATTCACTGATGTGCTGCATTTCCAGGCTACAGCCAGAACAAAGTAATCCATTTCACACAGCCCTCTGCCAGCTACCCTCATGTGTACTGCACCCTTCTTTCTCACTGTGCGAAAAATCAGATAGCTTCACTTTAAAAGCAAAACTAAGAGGAGAAAATGAGTACCTAAAACTAGAAACACATATCTGCATATTACTGGAAAATTTATCTCTCCCTCAATGCATTTTAAATGGTACAAAAGTTCACACAGTGCATGTTAGTGACTGTATTTCTTCGGGCATTCTCTGTCTCCATCTCTGAGGCAGCAAGCATCTGTATCATATATTACTGTGGTTGTTGTGGTATGTATTATATTTATTTTTATTATAGAGCAGATTAAATGGTCATGCAAAACCCATGAAACAGGGGCAGGGCAACAATAAGATCTACAAAAGCCTTTTAAACCATTCCCCCCTCCAAAAAGAAGGCAAAAGTACTTGTACACTTAGCACTGTGGATTTCAGATGTTTCAGAGTCTCTTTTTCTATTGATTACTTTGAAAAGAATCTTTATGTGTACCAGTGAATAACAAAAGTGCTAAAAACATCCAAGTCCTCCTAGATAAACATCATGTGTAAGGAGAACGTGTTTGTAGATATAATCTCCGTAGTCTGCCAGCTACATATGCCAAATCACTGAGGCTGTCATGGTCATTTACATAGGAGAGTTGTTTAAAAAAACTCTGCTGAGAAAAATAACATACATGGAAAATAGAAATAGCTACAATTTGGCCCAGCAAGAGCTGTCTTCTAATGTGGTCCTCCCCGCTCTGACTACATTTTTATGTGCAACTCCCATTGATGTAACCGGTCAGCCTCCAGATCCCACRCATGGATCTACTCATTCCAGTAAAGAATCCTGGTAGGAAGGTGCAAGAAAAATCTTTAGACAATAAGCCTGAGTTAGCTGCTCATGGGTGCAATGAATTGTCACCTCTGAATGTTTTCAGAGTTTGCTGTCTCACTGGGCACTACTGTTGGGGTGAAGAGTATTTAGCATCACATTTGAATTCAGCAAGAGTTGTAGGTGTTCAGCACCAGCAGAAATTAATCCACTTCAGCAGTAATTTAGGTCCCTTCTGTTTGTTTGGTGCTGAACAATGGTATGAAATTGTTAAGCACCACTGAGACTATGGCATTTGATACAGGAGCATGTGCCTCACCAGCTAATGAAAATGGAGGGTTAGAGCCCCACAAGCCCTCTGGTAATTTCATGCTGGCAGTGTACAATGCAAAACACACAGGGACTTAAACACTCTCCAAATGGAGAGCCTGAGTTGTTTTTTTTTTTTTTCCACTGAACATAGGAGAATATGGAGGAAAAAACATGCAGCTAATCAGCTGGCTAGGAGAATTGGGTTCTTATACTGTACGATTTTTTTCACACATTGACCTGTATATATTTCTCTACAAAATCTTCTGAATCTTACCTTTAAACATACTGAAGCGGAAAACCTTGCTGAACTGATATCCAGATCTGTCGAATTTGGGACTTAATACTCGGATAGCCATTCTGCAGGCAGAAGCCCTGAAAAAGTTCAGTGAGCACATTAACACTTCAATTAGTTTGCAACAAGTTTTTCATCTAGGGAAGGGAACCAGGTTTTCCTTACATCACTTGAAGATCTGGAGCTGTGCTTCTGCCCAGGGCCCTCAGGTGAGAGTAGATGAAACTTGCCACTTGCATGCTAGATTCCTTCAGCACAGCATCAGCTAATGTCATCAGTATTGGAAGACCTGGCTTGGTTTCAAGCAAAACCACTGCAGCTAACATTCGGATGCGAGGATGAATTTTGTGATTCAGAAAAATCTCAAGGGTAATAGCCTGGACCTGAAAACAATAGATACATTCAAATTTACAGTATGTTTGAACATTTGCTAATAACCATTCATCACCGGTGAATGATCTCTTCATCACTAGTGCAGTTAAAATTTGTATTATTTAATTATTATGGCAACAGTGTTCCTGGTTTCATAGTCTGAGGGCTGGAAGGGGCATTATGGTAATRTAGGCTGAATTCCTACACAATCAAAGCCAAGGAACTTCACTGGATAACTTCTACATCAAATATATTATCCCTTTTTGAGCTATAGCAAAATATATCTGTAGCATAACCACTCTAGGTAAAAGAGATTTCATGGATCCATCACATACCTGAGAAGTGGTTTCAGTGATCATTTATCCCTACCCATAAAGGGATGCCTCATTTCTAATCATTTGATCTCCTACAGCCCTTTCTGCTAGAATAAAAACCAGTTTACTACCAGAAATCTCTATGTCATGTAGGCAGTTTAGAGCTGAAAGTTTATGCAATGAATGTAATTTCCACAGTACTACTTGTGACCAATGTGTTTGACCCCGGCAATATTCAGTATCAAGACTAATTTTGTACTGGAACCTTTCCAGTTTCCATGAGCTGCACTGAAGCCTTTGACCCCAACTTCAAAATGGATGTGGATGGTGTAACACTGTTCTGGCAGCCCCTCTGCGCAGTCCTGGTGTGCCTGGGACAAATCATGTCCACGCTCTCTAATGAAAAGTCAGATGCAGAAAACTTCAACAAACTTTGGAAATACCCTGATTGGTTTTATTAATTTGCGTGTATTGATTATCAAATACCAAGGTAAAAATGGTGACAAGGATCCAGTAGCCTCTTTCTAAATGTAACTACCTTTTCAAATTAAACAATAAAAAAGACAGGCCATGTATTAAGTTTGTTTAATTCAAATATGGGTGTGTAGCTAGCTGCAAACCAGGCATTAAATGGGTTTTTTGAACAATGAAAAATCCGGCCACAGTCATTAACTTGCTCCAGATCAATTTTCTCCAAAGAAAATGCATAGAAAATGGGTGGTCTGCATCACATGTGGAAAGCCGGGCCAAAGGGCAATCAGGGACACAGCATTGTTGTCAAACACTAAACTGGCTTTTTTCTTCCCCAGCAAATACCCTAACTCCTACCCTTGCCATTCTCTCCTCCCCCTCTGTTTTTCCCTATCTAGCTCCTGCACTCTAGCAAATTGTTTCTTTATTCTTTTGCTTAAAAGCATACTCTGGCACACTATTGTCTGTGGATCAATATGTGCACTCAAACTGGGAGTCATATGCAAAAAATGAGTATAATGGAAAAACTGATATGGATTAGTAGGAGAATAGTTAATGAAAGCTTTTCTTTTACTTTTTATATTATGAGTAGTCTTATATAAAACAAAAAATTTCAATATCAGGAAAAAAAATCTTGAAAATGTAAGGTTTCCTTTTAGAAGCAGATTGCTTTAAGGTGAAAATGATTGTAAAGTGATGTCTGTGGTGGATGAGAGTATGCCTGTGTAACCATTGTATGTGATATCTAATCATTATCTTGTTCAGGGACAAAAGTCACATTTATTAAATGTTCTGTTTATGACTTAAACCCACACAATGTCTGTAAATTTGTAATTAGGATGCAAACTCTAGTATCTATTTACAATAAGATCTCGTCTTGAATTACAATTAGATGTGACACTCAGTATTAAATGTCAAATCTCTGAAAACCTTGTTTTGTGGTTCTCTCACATACCAAAGTTGAAGTAGCACTAAACACATTTTGGTCAATAATTTAGCTTTCTGTCTAATGTCCTTGGAAAATAAATGTTTGCAACAACAGGGTAATGAATGTATTCTTTTAACGGGATTTTTGTTGCAGTCTGAAATACTAGAGGTTAATGTCAAAAGGAATAAGACAAGCCAACTAAGGAATGGTTAAGTATTTAAAAAAAACCCATATTACAGCTATATTTGAAAAAAAGGTGTGCTTTCCCCTCATCACCCATCATTGATTAGCAGCCTTGTGTTGGGTTATCATAAGTGCAAAGGGGGCAGCTTTGTTTCCTTACCATTTTGGGGTCTTTCATGCCTATGTTTTTCAGGGCCATCACAGCAGTCGCATGGACCTCAAGTGGCAGATCTGAGGCACTGGCTGCATATCCTGGCAAAAATTTCTTGATGTGCTTGATGCTGGCTGGATGTCCTACATTCCCAAGGGCTTTCAAAGCYAGGGAAATTTCTTCTGTGTTAGACTTGCTCAATGCCTCTCCGGCAAAGCCATGAAGTAGCTGAAAAAAAAACCCAAATCTTCTGTTGAGTTCAATTCTAGCTCTTATCTATATCCCATCCCCCAGCCTATTCTGAGGTTTGACTTTGATAATTTCAGTATGTTCAATTCCCTTATTTTAAATATTTTTAAATTCTTTTTGTCCTCATGAATAGGACATTTTATTCATAGAACAAGCATAGCCAAGAAAGCTGCAATGAACAGCTTCTTCATCACTATGCCTTAAAGTTATCAAGTAAGATTTTTAAAGGAAAAAGTAATGGCTAGGAGCTAGTTCCCACTGCCTTTCAGGGTGAGTTGAGAACCCTGCAATAATGCTGTTTGAATATCTCTGTCTAATGGTTGAAGACAGGTGCAAAAATGCAGATACAGTTAAATTCTTCAGACCCTTAAATAAGATTCCTGAAGATATGGCTGGTGGTGGTACCCTTAACTTCAGCTGACAGCCACTTGTGGACTAATAGCTGGCAATGTGATCATCAGGTCATTTTACAGCCTTCGTCGTAAGCAGCTGGATCACACATTTACGTGGCAAGATTAGAAATAGTTGTCTGAAGGCTGAATATGAGAAAAGAACTAAATCCTAATAGAAAACTGTTTTCAATGCTAACAAATGGCTCTAAAAAAGAAACCCTGAGATGTTATAGAATAATTTCAATATAGTTCCATGCTTTAAAATATTACATTCGAGATCCATTGATGGTGCAGAAACAGTCCATTTGATATTACTAATCGAATGAATGGACATTTGAAATGCATTGAATAAGCCTATACAGTCATTTGCTTTGGGAAAGGATTTCCATTCCCTGGCACTGGGCTTAGATTTAATTAGCTCAAGAGCATTGGTGGCAGTCATAACACAGGAGGTGTATGTAGGAATGTCGGCCATGCCTGTGTACTACAGGAAAAAAATCATGGCAGGCACACAATGTATTGGGAACACCCTGCTCTTACTGGGGATGGTGGACTGACCAGTGTCAAAGACCAAAACCACCTCTCTCTCTTTCCCTCTCTATCACTGTCTGGGTGGGTGACCTCTGAAAACCATGACATGCATCTCTAGAATGGGGAAATGCTATTTACTGCCTATTTAAATTGTTTTCAGGCCCACTGATTAAAAGCTGTGCAGAACAGGGAGGGTATTACTACTATTAAAAGCTTAGAGTCTATGTGGATGATGGGGCTCTGCTTCTGGCTGAGAAATGGCTGGACTACATGACTTTGGGCAAAAACCTGGGCTTTTGTGTCACTTAGTTTATTTATAAGTATATATAAGTACCTATATTTAAAGTGTTTCAGAGCAGTGCCATGGGACTTCATTAATAATTGGCAATAAAGCACTCAGAGATACTCAGATAGAAAGTGCTATGAATTATATGCTTCTTCCTCTCACTCTCTTTCACGTGTTAATCTAAAGATAAAAATGTTGTATTTAACCAACTGGGGTTCCTTTCCCCAAAGGAAACACTGTAGTGAAGTGAAATACAGGTTTCTGAATAATGAAGAAAGAACTCAAGGATTAATTTTTCTTTTAAACAATAAATAACAATGTGGTTACCTGGAGACATTCAGAGCAGGAGTCTGATGAAGAGCACTGTTTGTGGCACAGTGACGCATAGCTGAGATGGCAAACCTTTCCGAGCACAGTACTTGAGCGTGGGCAATGTTTTTTCATGATGAGCTGGAGAGAAAGCAGTTGTTCATTACCACCATTAATGAAGAGCAACAATATTAAAAAATACATTTCTGCCAAATGCAAGGCAAAACCCGGCTTTTGATATTTTTGTATCAATGGATTTATAGTTAATCAGTGGATATTACTGTATTTGAAAATGCAATTGTAAAGTAATTCCAAGTAACATCTGGAAGGCAGATCTGTTGCTTTTATAGTGTTTCAGATTTAAATTTGGCATAGGCTGTAATCCAAAGGGAGGAAATCACCCAGTTATGGAATGGAAAAACACACTTTATTCAAGAAACATTCATCATTGTTTTATAATTGCCTCAGCTATAGGTACAAAAAACTTGAGATACATTGTGAATGGACCTCAGTACTTTGGGCAGACAGGACTATTTCGTATAAATGTAGGAGCTGACAGGAGGCACCAGCCCACTGCTTCCTTGAGTGGGAAGCAGAACATTACCGCACAGTAACAGCCGGGCTGTCACAGCTTTTACAGAGGGCAAAACTCTAGTCTGAGATACTTATCTCTACCTAGGGTATGCAGAGATAAGTTCCTGCATCTAAGGCTGGAATTAGACCCTGCAGAAGAGGAAAAAATTGTGAAAATCATTAGACTTTCTTCTCCATGGGCTCCACATTGGCACAATTCCCTTCATTTTGATAGACCTGCTCCGATTTATACCCATCCTGCTAGGTCAATCAGGACAAATACAGGATATAACAAATATGTATTTCTTACTCCCTAGTCTTTGTAGACACTCAGTTAGAGATCTAATCTGGTGTAACTATAAAGTAAATTTGGACAAAGGGAGACTAGAAACCACTGTTTGCAGTAATAACTTCTGTCACTGAGGGGTATTTTTCTTTCCTGTTTCATTCTGGATTCATTGTGGCCCTGTTGATTTGCATTCTCCTCCCCTTAAGACAGTCAGGAAATAAACTCCTTTCAACCTCACTAGAGGATATAAAACCTTTATATTTTCAAAGCCTTTGCAATCTTGTCAAAGGAATAAATATGACAGATGCTAAAATCAGTAAAGAGTGATTCGAGAGCGTTTAGAGAATCCCACCATTGCTTCCTCCATCACGTCCCGAGTTGGTGTGCTTGAGTGCAGAGCCACAAGCACTGTCTGAGCCGCTTCCCAGTTGGTGAGTTCTTGCCTTTCCATTTTATGCCTCAAGAACCTGAGCGCACGGTGACTGGCAACTGCAGGAATTATATCCAAAATGTAGCGCCTGTAATGGGAAGGGCAAGGACCATTTTCCAGATCTGCATTTGAACATAGTCATTCCAGATGGTCTCCAATAGAGTTTATCAGCAGAAGAATCACCACTTGTATTGCTTGTACCTGTACGCTGGCCGACTGGAGAACTGCTTCCACACTGACTCGTAATTCTCCTCATTTGCTGCACGGAAGAGGTGCATAAGCTTGAGGGCTTTTGCTGGTGCATCGCTGGAAAGCTGTTCAGATGTGGTCTCTACTAGGTCTTGCAGGCTTTCTTCTATCTGCAGGAAGATTAAAACGCACAAAGCTCACACGCATTTTCTTCCACACGCATGGATTCCAACCTTCAACAAAGAGTCTGTCCAGTGGCTGAAATTTACCTGGCTTTCCACATTTTTTATTCTGAATAAGTGGACAGGAAGCTGAAGCAATTCACTGCCAAACTGGTACTGAAGTGACCCACGATTCTGGAATTCTTTTGGTGGGACCTCTGCCATGTGCTTTTGCACGTCAGTCAAAGCAAGTTTCTGCCTGGAATGGAGGAACCCAGGGAGATAACATCACAAGATGCAGGGTACAAGCTAAAAAAAGAACAGTGTTTCTGCCTCCCTGCTTTGCAATGCGACTACAGTTGTTTCAAAAGGGTTTTGTTATTGAGGGGCAAAGGTATTTACAAATAGATACATTTGGACATGATGCTCAGAACGGTACTCTGAGAAGGTGTGCACTTACACAGCAGGGCTCAGATCAGAGCCAGCCTTTGCCTTTCTTTGGGAATAACATGGGTTGACAATTTAAGGAAGAAGTGGGAGGTGAGAAGCTGTGGCCTGAAGAAGATCACAGGAACTGTGTGTTTTGTCTTAAGGAGTAAATTAAGGATTAGAGAAAAGTAACTGATGGGAAACTTTTTTAGAAATTATCACTTAATTTAAACCTTTTAAGAAGTTCATAAAAGCTTTTACATGTCTATGCCTCCTCAAAGCTTCAAAAGGAATGGAAAATTGTTAGATACAATAAGAAATGCTACAATCTTTCTACTTGCACTGTTACAATTCCCTCCCCATTTTGCCTAGCAAGCTGAAGGTCCTGGGGAGTGCAGAAGATAAAAGATTCTCATGAAGTTTCATACTGGATTTCCCCCCCAGAAAAGGACCAGATAAATTCAGGATTAGTCTTTGGAAAAGTACTCAAGTTTTTGGAAACTTTTCAAGGAGCACCAAAGCTTCATCCTTTGTTATTAAGAATAATTCCAATGAGAGACTGTCTTTGTAAATATTTTCTATCTTTGCTACATTTTCAGCTGAAGGGATGCATCCTATCCCACCAATTATGTTTAAAATACTTTGTTTAGGACTCTATAATAAAGTTAGGCATTTGTACTGAACAACTGAAAACATTCAAAAAGCAATATTGTTGTACTACACAGTATCTCAAAATCTCTGTAGAAAATTGGCATGTTTATTTTGGAATCTCTACAATGATCTTCTGTATCATTTCTATCCACTCCTTCCATATGGACTGCAGAGAACTGCTGCAGAAAATAGCATATAACTGCTTTGCAGACAAGCCACTGGAATTTGAATAGAAATTGTTACAGGATCAGCAGACATTTTTTCTCTCTTGAAATTTTATACAATATTATTGAAAGGGCATTTGGGTCAGAAAGTATAACATCAGGTACACTTGGATAGATTTAACTTCCCATCCAGAACATGATGAATCTATTATGTCTTCATCTTCATCATTTTGGGAAGACATATATCTGCCTAGAATAGATGGGAAAATGTTATACTCCAAAGAGAGGACCAAATGAATACTAAAGATAGGATTAAAATGGTGAAACAATAGTAAAACCTCTCTTGGCTTTGAAAGGTGCTGCAAGAGGATTATGCTGAACAGGTCTAAAAACTCAGCTCCAAATGTTTTAAGTCCTTGATGTTAAATTTTTCTTTCTTTCATTAATTCTTTTTTTTTTTTTTTTTTTTTTTTTTTTTTTTTACACAGAAAGTGCATAATAGAAATAACTTCTGAAGACTTGGGTGACATATCCACATCTTCCCAGCTATCTTATATTTGGTTCTGTCTGCTTGGCAATGCAGAAGATCTAGAGAAAATGGGGAAAAATAAAGGCACTACCCTTTCTGGGGGCTCAATACCTGAGCGAGAACAGTAAGGAAGACAGTCTATGCAGTCTTGCAGAAGGAGAGTTTAAATCAGCGAAAGTCCATTGGCCCCAGACTAATGCTCACTCACAACAATCTATAATGTGATAAAAACACTACAGTTGTATCTATCCTCACCTTGATTGCATGAAATAGTAAAGCCACTTTCACCTTTACTGTTCTTTTTTTTTTTTTTTGTTAGCTAAACTGAACATGTTCATCATATTAATGAAGTTAATCAGTGATTTATTGACATGAACTTTCTGATGTTGCAGTTTCCAAAACTGTATATTTTATCAATAGATTCTTGCAGAAGCTAACGGAGCAATGCAGGATTACAGCAGCTGGAGTGGGATTGAGTCACTTCTGTACAGTGACCTTTATGTAAAAAGCCTCCCTCTTCAGTAGGGCACCCCTGCCTACAGAGTCCATCGCTAAAGCAGGTAACTAAAATTTTTTTCAATAGATGGTTTTGAAGCAGGTGAAAAAATTTTCAAACACTGAAATTTTGGGGGCTTGAGCTATAAATGAGCAGGGGTTTTATTTCTTAGGCAACTATATTCTCATTTTGCCCCAAACCTCTTTAAGAAATATGCAAAATTTGCTGTGGAAAAGAAAATACATTTTATATGCTTTGTGCCCAATCTTTTTGCAATAAAACCCAATTTCCTATCAAGAAACTGTTTTGATGGGAGATTTGCAAGCAGCCCACTGTACTTAGGAAGTATAACGGAATCCAAAGTCCTATCTAGGTTTCTTGTGAACTAGTCTCCAGGGTCTCTTACTGCATTATTATTTTCCAGGGAACTCTCTTTCAGTGAGTAACTGTCTTTCAAAGTATTTTACTGCAAATATATTAGTTCACAATTTTTTAGATGGAATTACATTTGTTTTGGCTTTTATGACATAAATCAAATATCCCTGAGAAATAAAATAGTCAAACCCTGCCAAGTTTAGCTAACAAAATTTGGATAGTGATGTGCATGTTTCAGATTTACAACTAACAGTGAAGGTTGTTTTTATGAACTGTTTGGGATTTTATGTAATTAAATACTGGCAAACAATAGGCTGTGGAAGTAAAGGATTTATTTCAGTTATGGAGTTTGACCAGATTACTGAGATGCTGAGTTAGTTGCTGAATTAAAGGCATATGTACAGTACCTTGCTTCTACTATGGCATTTCCTCCTGTTATCTCGTTGAAGGGTGCAAACTGGTGGATTTCCTCAACATCAGCTTGTGTAATTACAGCTTCATTACGTGTATATCTAATTTTGTAATTATAAGTAGCAGTTGCCTGGGAATTCTTGTTTCTCTTTATAATATAAAAAAGCAAAGAAACAAAGAAAATCGAAAGTCTTTGAACTTCTAAAATCTGTGACTAGAAGCTATTACATCACCCATTTCAACCCACTTATTTTCCAGGGCTGTTTTGTTCATTGTCCGTATGAGCGCTTTAAGTGAATTCTGCGTGCACACTTCCATGGGAGAGGTCAGGCACGCTGCCTGGCTCCGTTACTTTTACTGCTAAGAAGTGTTAGCTGGTTTTTTCCCTTTCCCAGATATAAGTAATTTGTTATTCCCTTGAGAAGGAGACACATTTTCTGAGGAGAGCAGCAGTATAAGCCACACGATTTCTTATTTCAAAGACAGGATTATAATAAGATGCAGCAGCACCTATCTTGAACAGCAGAAACTGGACATCGTGACTATCTTTTTTACTCAACAGAGTAGGTGAATTAACTCATGCTGATAATTAATGGTTTCCAAGCCAGCTAGTTTAAGCTAGTTGAAGCATGTCTGCAGTACATGACAGCCTGCAGCACAGACCTCTGCTGCTCTGTGGATCTGATTTTCATACAGAAAGAAAATGTTGATAACTAGATACAGAAGATCTGACTCTTCTCTCATTTTAAGTGTAACAAAGCAAGTGATAATGTGAATGCCAAATGGCTCCCTGTATATGAATATAAAATATGTATACATAATACCACTCTAATTTACCTGCTGGCAGGTCCGGCACGGATGAGTGTATGCTGAACCTGTGACCATTTGAACTTTCTCTTCACAACTGTTCAGGTCCTTGGATTTGGTCACATAGACTAAGTTTGCTCTCTTGTTTTCCTGGATTGCGTACGTTGTGTTGCAAATACCTCCGATCCCAGCCTGGCAAAAATGAGAATGTGATCTGAGAAGTTCACCCCTATGTAAAGCTTCATCAATTCCCCACATGGGCTTTCCTATTTAACTCTGTATTTTCAAAATTCCTGACAGAAATTAATGCTTTTTTATTTATGGTGCTCTCCAAAAGCAAAATCGGGATGATTGTTACTTTCATCTCTTTTTTACATGTACAGGTTTCCAGTAAGCCAAATCAGAGTTTCACTAAAATTCCCCAGAGTTTCACTGAGACAAGATTTGGAGCCTCAGAAAAGGTAACAATTTTCAGTTAGAGCTATTGATTATGAAATACGATTTAAGGAATATTAATAAAAAGTGCCAAAATACTTTGGTCAGTCAGAATAAAATCTCAACAGCAAAGTATTTTAAGGTCGGAGATGACATTCTGCCCTTAAAATTTGCTTTTATAGACAGCTTATAAATGCCTATGGAACAGGCCTTGCAATATCAGATGATCTGTCACAATACGAACAGCAATAATTAAAAAGAATTTCAGGATAGCAGAGTTTTGATTGTGGGTTTTCTTGAGTTTGCAGTTTTAGCTCAGATCTTCAATAATATTTCAAGCATATATATTTATAAGTTCTCTTAAATCTCCTCAGTCAGTGAGGAGATTTTTGGAGAGGAAAATATTTGATTGCATTTTAGGAGGAAGGGTTATTTTCATGACTTTTTTATTGTTATTGATAGCATAGCTACTCCAGAGAGCAGCTCTGGGCTACGTCAGAACAGCAAAATGGTCATGTGGCAGTTGGGAGGCAAGACATACCCACTTCATCTTTAGCTTAACAGTATTCCTGAAGACACTGTGGCTTCAGTAAGGGCTAGAAATAAGAATTGCCCAAGCTTTCTGAAAGACTTGTACTCTGCAAATACAGGTGTGGGGTTCCTCTGCAGGCTGCAGGGTGTGGTAGAGACATCTAGACTTTAAATGGGAATGTCCACCCCACTGGGCTCAGTGGGATGAAGTAGCCTCCTGCCTAGCTGGGCTTTCTAGCTGTGTGCAGTTCACGGCTAGCTCAGATACCCTTACCCTACACTTTGCAGGATGTGATGTAGACTTTCCCAGGTTAGTCCTTTAAACCTCTCTGCAGCTTAGATTTTGGGACTAATAACGCTTATCTCCCTTTACAGAGTGACTTGAGATTGTCAAGCAAGGGTGCCAATGTTCATTAATCAGTTGGTGTCTGAGAAAAGCAAAGAAAACTTGGAAATGTTTCTAGGAGGTGAAGTCACATATATTGCTCAGCAGTGAGAGTAGGACATATTGCTAACTGAATTAGAAAGAATGAAGATGTAAAACTAGATATGAGAAAATAGTGCTGCAGAATATGCGACACCACCACCCGGGTTTTTATGTGCAACAAGCAGCGTGAAAATATTAAATCATGTAGTTCCTTTCCCAGAAACAACTCTACTTACATAAAAATAAATTTTTAAAAAATTAAAGTTACCTCAGTCTGCATTTTCAATAAAAATAACATGAAAGTATAATAATTTCAAGGTTTTTGCTGATCTGTGAATCGAATGTAGTCTAATCAATGTAAATATAGTTTCACAAAAACTAAACACATTGCAATTTCTGTGGTGAATAGTAATATCAGATGATTTACCTTGACTAAGATATTAAAATCTGAAAACAGTGGAAATTCCAATAGAGCATCAACTGCAACTGTCAAAGCTATTACAGTAATGTCATGACATATATACTGTTTTCCTCCTAAAAGAGGAGATAGAAGAGATTAAAGTATATATGATTGGTAAAAAAGTCAGATTACTGTTATTTTAGCTTTAATCTTGTGCTGTATGTTTAAGCTTGTTTTAATATAGTATTCAAATTTTATGTAGGTTTCAGCTTTCACAGGAGTTTACTTTCTCTAGAATTACAAGCCAGATTTTCTAAGCATCTAATGCTGCAAATGCATTTTCTGAAATACTTTGATCGACCAGATTAAAAATCTGCTATTCTGTTGTCCTGTTTAGCTACAGCTCCATCAAATGTTGTCCCATAAGAACAACTTAATCATGATTTCCCAAGCTTAGGTGTTTCTTGTTAGTGAAGTTTATGTCAAGGATGAATACAGAAAATGCGGTAGAAGAATCTGAAGAGAAGGCTTATTTATTTACAAAGCGATCACAATGGCCCTAACAAAAAGCTCACCTCCTGTAAGCTGTATGAATGTTGCATCTTCTTTATACTTAGCTCCAGCACATTCAGAATCCCTCTGTAGATGTTCAGACCATCATCCGAGACAGAATCAGGAGCCATAAGGTTTCCAACATGGCCATTGCTATACTCAAACTTGATGGGATTACTAAGTTGCCCGGTTAGTACCTGGGTTAGTTTGAGTGATCGAGAGAATGAGCTTGTAGGCCAGACACCATTGTACTCCGCTGCTTCGATCGAGTGAATCTAGAACAAAGGGGGAATATAATTCCTCTTTAATTTTTTCAGTTAACTTTTTCCAATGCACATAAGCATCTAGAACTTTACTTATATCAAAAATACACTTTTAAATAACGCAAAGCCTCTTCAAAGTGAAAACTTAAAAGTTGTCATTTAACATAGCTACTATCAATATACATATTTCCATATATAAAAGGAAAGAGAGTAATGCAAATGACTGTGGTATTTCCACAATCACTGCACCCTGTTCTGTTTCATAGATAATCCATATTGCCAAAGGTTGACTTGTATGAAGAAATGAGCCAGAGAAGAGCCGCATGAAGCAGGTTGCTACCCAAAAGTAGTATGGAAGATCTGCAGGAAATTGCAGGAGAAAGTTAATGTTGCATAAAGCATCATTAACTCCTGTTGTGAACTCTGTCATCTCCCTCGCTGGGGTCACAGAGCACAGACAGCAGTCAGAAACTAATAACAACATGGCTGCTGGGCCAGCCAGATAGTCATAATTAGTTTGAGCAGTCGAGAGCAGATTACAAAAATTGTCCTTCCCTACACGTTTTGCTGTGGAGCCGAAGGCTCAGGCACTGCCCCCAACCCCGCTCTGCGCTTCACACTCCAGCCTCAACCTGGGGCACATCCAAGCAAGTAAAAAGTTGTGCTAAACTATGCATAACTTGAATGATTTCTATCCCATGGGAATGGGGCATGTTTAGCTTGGTTTCTCAGAGGACCCTTCCCTTCTATATATTTTGACAATTTAAAGAGACTTTTCTCTGACACCTCAGGCTGGCGATGTGATGCAAGACGCGGATTAATTTCTCAAAAAGCCACACAAACTAAATCCTCATACAGCAAATCGCTGGAGACTGCACTTTCATATTTATTTTTGTTATTGTTGGTGGAGATCACTGCCAACCCCAGTAACTGAAGCTTACAGAGGAGGCTGTTACAGAGCAAATCCCTCATGCTGCCTCTTGGACATGCTTCTGGCATATTGCATACGGGCCGGTTTGGGACTGCTCTGCAGGATCAGGGCGAAGTAGTTTTCCCCAGCCCTCAGGGCCCAGTCAGGACTTACGCTGTCTGCTAGGTTTTGAACACAGCTGGCAATTCTTACTTGTGGGTTTGCGATGAAAAAATTGTCAGCTGGAAACCGCCCAGGGAACACAGCTTTTTGCTTGGGCTGAATGCGAACTAGTAGGCTACAGATGAAAGATTAATTCCCTGAACCATCCCTCCAAACTGCCTAATTTAAATATAACAGCAGCAAAATAAACTTCTCCCAGAGCAGAAGGGAATAAATGCATCGTTACCTTTCACTTAGAACTTGCCCCAAAATCTGATTTTTTTTTTTTCTCTTCGTTTTCTTGCCTGAAATTTTTTCTGTATTTATTTTTGAAACAGAAACTTTTTTCCAAATGCACTAGGGCAGGTGAAGTGGTGTTGGAAGGTTTTAGGGAACAGGAGACAATTTTTGGTGGAGACTCGCCCTCACAGACAAAGAGCTGTTTCGGCAGGAATGGGGGAGGATGTGGGGCGAAGACAAGATGGCTTCTGCCTCCTCTCTGCCAGGGAAGCYTTCTACTCACCAGTACAGATGTGCGGCTCTTATTTCCTTGCTTTTTTTCAAAAAAATCCAGCCATTTACAAAGGTCATGGAAAAGCRATGTTTCCTGTCTAGATCTATTATAATTTGAACTTATAAAAATACCTAGTAACAGAAGGCTAATTCAGGCTGGAAGGCTACCGCATTTACAAGCATTTATCAGACAGTCACCAGTCTTTTTAATCTGCAGTTTTCAATTTGCCAAATAAAAGCTTTTAAAAAGATCATTTTTCTTCCACATATACACAAGACTAAGTGGGGTTTGTGTAAAGCAGTTGAGGAGTGCTTTTCAATACATTCATTAGAAGCACGTATAGGTTTCTGTTAAAGGCAAAAGTTTTTCACGTAATCAGAACTCTTAGTAATTACTCAGCATGCAGTAAAAATATATAATTGAAGATGACAAAGAATGTCATTTGGGACCCTGCTGAAAAAGAAGCCACCAGATGACATTAATTATGCTAAATATTGAATCATATCCAGCTACTGTCGCATGTTTTATTGACTTTCGTTTGCTAGTTACGAAATCAGTTGATTAAATAATCCTAGGTTGTACAGTTTGAAACAATTGGATTGATCCAGTAATAAATTATTGTGCATTTCAAATCACATTCCATTGTCTCCCTGACCACAAAGCAGAAGAAATCCTTCAAGCCCAAGGTTGGCTTGAGCTGAGAATTACCTGGCAAAGTGCAAATAGAATTTAGGGCACTGCATAAAAAATAATAGTGTTAGTTACATTCTCCCTGACTAAGCACAACACATGATGAAACTTAATTACTTCCCAAAAGCTTAAAAAAGAAGTCAAGTATGAAGAGAATTTTACCTTTCAAATTGAATACATTTTCTTACCCTAATAAGACAAAGTTTTGGCCCAATACCACTAATTTCCACTTTACTTTTTATTCTTATTCCAGCTCTTGCAAGTCCTTTCTCTGGAAGTCCACTGAGAAGCATGCTTTCATAATTAAACGTATAAACCTTGTTTTCACTGAAATCGGGTTCTGCAAAGAAATGGTTCCCATAAAACATTATAGAGACTGTACAGAACATATTAAAGTACCCGTATTAGAATGTATGGAACAAAAAAGATGAATTTGTTCATTTTTGTATTGCACCTGAACAAAATTAGCTGTTGTAAAATTATATTAAACATTGATATACTTTTCAGATTCTATTTTGAATTTCACTCATTATAATTATATTAGCTGATAGGAAAATTACTTACGGTAATTAAGATGCTGGCTCCCTGAAAGAGAAGGAAAAAAAAAAAGAGTAATGAAATGACAAAGCAAAAAAAAAACCCCAAAATGTTAATGTATTTTAGTATGAAAGGCTATATCTCATCTTGTACATATGGCATAACTCTTTCTAATTAACTTTACTTCTAGTTCAGCACATAGCCAAAAGCCTTTTTTCCCTAAACAACAAAAAAATTGTCATAAAATAATTTTTTCCACAAAATGTTAAAGTTCATGTTTGTAAGTGAACTATATTTAGATTCTGAAACCTTTTCCTGAATCTATTCTTTCAAATTCATCAAAGCAGATAGGTTACTTACCCACCAGGGTCAAAACCAGGGCTAATACTAAGCCTCTCATGATGGGGATAAACTAAAGATGAACATGCTGGGTTCTCTTTTATAAAGGTATGTGCTGTCACATGTTTCTTTTGGCATGTTGGTTTGACAAATAAGCGTATTTTAGAATGCGTATTGATCAATCAAAAAATAAACATTTCTGAGGTCATGAATGCTGACAACTTCAAAWCACCTCATGATTTCAACTAACTTACTTTCTATGTGAAATAGAGATTTCATTTTCAAAATATCTTGCTTGCTTGCTTGTTTTTTTCCCTAATTTCTCCACATTGTAGAGATATAGTAAAACACTAATTAAAATTTAAAATTAAATAAAAATAGTACCTCAATCATAATTGAAATCATTTAGCTTTTCTCCAATCCTGTCTTCAATCTCCTGATAATTTGCTCTTGCTAAGGGTCACAGCTTTGGAGACACACCTTGCTCTGTCACATTGAAACTCTACTTTTAGAGGAGAATTTGTGATTGATTTCATAGATTTAGGATTGAGATACGTTAGAGCTCATAGACATGCAGTGAGAAACTGTCTTTCCATGGTATCTACCATGGCCGTCTTTCCAAGCATATCTTGTTACCCACACCTGGGAAGACAAATCTTGTCAGTATGACCTTCACATTAGTTTCTGGCTAATGGTCAAAGTTTATACTATGAAAACAGGAGGGAAATTAATTTCTTTGTTTATGAGAAGAATCTAATAAAAAACGAGTTACATTTCCAGAAGGACATCAGTGAGTYGTGAGCGTCGGGTCCTCCTCAGTGGGTTCTCACGGGGCTTTGGCTGCTGCCACTCTTGGGAAAATATATCCAGAATTTCCCCTTGTAGTAATAACATTTAGACCAATCCTTAACAAAACTAAGTTGGGAGGGATTTTGCTCCCTAACCTCAGTTATACATATTTTTTGCAAGTGTTTAACATTTACTTTGAATTTAAGCTTGTCTTTTGGTCAAATGGTAAATCAAATATCACATAAAAAACCACCTGGGTACAAGGGTTACTGAGGGGCCAGGAAGGAGAGCTCAGGAATGTATATCTGGTATTTCCCTGAGGCTGTGAAAGGTACAACATACATACTTGCAAGTAATGCACATAGCCAGGCAGCTAGACTCTACCYTCCAGGAGGAGAACAAGGTTTTCTCGGCTGTTGCTATTCATCAGGGAGGAGAAGGGTGAAACCTGAGCACGGGTCCTGAGGCCTCCACCATCGGGCCTGAGAATATATTTACTGCAGGCTCCATCAAACAGTCCCTTTACACAATTACTTCATTTACTTGGAGTGATGCCATCTGACTGAGGAATAATGAAGTTTACTATCGCGGTGCCAGTGCACCTGAGCTGGAGTCAGGGATGCAGCCGCGTGGCACGCGCTCGGYGGCGGCTCGGCCCCTCCGCTCTGCTGCTGCTCCCTGCAGCCGTGCTGGCTGGACAAACAGGGGAAAGCCAGAATTCAAATGAGGGCTGTCTCGTTTCGGCACCTTCGCTACCAATACCTCCAGAAATCTCGAGAATTTTAATGTCGCAGCTTGCTTTCATAAAGGGGAAGATACACAACTGGATGGGTAGTCAGATCTTCCTTGAAATAAAATGTGTGTCTAGTAAAATATTTACAAATATTTGATAGACATGTGAGCAAGAGATTAATAATTGGGGTGTTGGTTCACTGTGGATTCAGATGGCGAAAAATTAAGTGCACATGGGTTTTCCCTGATGTTTTCTTCTAGGGTGCTAACTAATGTGTGAGATATGACAAGATGCACCACGTTTGCGGGCCCTGTGAAATTCAGCGGCATACCTTGGCTGGCACTATGCACTGTCAAATCTAGTTCGAAATGCCTTACAAACAGTCGCATTTTTTGCAGCCAGAATGGAAGTGAACGCAGCCGTGTAATACTGTAGGGGGTAACGTGCAAAACTCTCCTGCTTTGGTCACCCTGCTTTTATGGCACTGCTCATCAGTGCCACAGCTTGATCTCTGCAGTAATATGGTGCTGTTGTGCTCAACTAGCCACACTTCCACAGGACAGAGTATATAAGAATATATATATCTTATATACAGAACTATATAAGCGAGACTATTAATTTAAACGTTGTTAACAGCATATTGAAATAATGTCTAAGAGACAYATACATATTAAACTGGAGCTATAACATTTTTCAAGTTTAATAAAAGGCTTTATAATTAAATTGTAACATGAATAGATTTGTGCTAACTGGGTAGTGAAAATACTGCATTTCTTTTTTTAATGGGGAACACTGAGTCTAAGCTTGCAATCAGAATGTAGACAGCTGATTGCTAGACAGTTAGCTAAAATAATTAAGATTGTGCAGGCTGCCGTGTTCTCTTCATCTGCAGCATGTCCCCTCTCTTTTTAATAGCTCCTCTCTACCCAGGCTTGTTTTCTTGGGGGTGAGGAGAAAGTGATCTCAGAATTGTTGTACCCATTATTACTTTAAAGGGACAACCTAATAAATTCGCTAAGTGGAGAGGAGACACAGCTAGAGTTTGAGGGTCACAGCACTGGGCTCTAATCCTTTCTCCAAAGCAGACACATCCTTCCAGAAATATCTTGGGATTTTTTTTTTTTAAGGAAGAAAATATATGGTGTTGAGTGTTACAGAGAGCATGACGGTTGTATAAGAGGTGCAATAAGATGAGGTAGACTGCTTTGAATTTACGGGGCACTTGCACCATAAATGAAACATGAATACAGCCTAATTAACCTGATTAGAGCTATTGCTTCTACACTGCAATTGTCTTTACATAACATATTCTGCTTGAGTAACAGAGTCTTATTATCTGCTGTTGTACTGCCACCGATAGCTCTGCACACTCCTTGTTCTGTATTCATATTGCTGAATTATGGTGCAGTGATGCCATTTCCATCCTGCTAATATATAGCCTAACAACAAAGCAGGGATTAGCAAAACAGCTCCCAAGCAACCATAGCAGGTTAAAATAGATATAATCGGTTGGCTAAGCTAAGTGATTTTTAGCCTTCAGTTTTCCTCATTTCTAAAGATGAAGAAACCTGACTTAAAAAATAAATAAAAAAAATTCACACCTATTTCATATTTAACATTCACTCCTTGATTTTTTTTTTCCAAAATATTCAGCATTTGCTATTGTAGCATAGCCTCCAAGATAATGTTTGATATTCTCTCCAGAGACTCTGGACATTGTCTAATGAATAAGAATGTGTGTTCTGGGTTGGGCTAAATTGCCATATGCTGATTCTAGTACATTCACAAAGGGATTTTGTTACATTAGCTTGCTTTAAAAGGTGCTTTTTGTTTTTTTGACTTCCATTCCTTTTACTAGAAAGAAACCAACAGGCCCAATTCCCTGCTGTTATCCCAGTTTGATGCTGGCACACCACCAATGGAGTGATAACTGTGGGAATTGGATACAAGGTTTGCAAAATGAAAGAGGTAGAAATGCTATTTATATTTTGTCTAGCTTTTGGAGTATGCATGGTTTGAAAGATGCTGTTGGTCTCGATTTATAGTTATTTATAATTTTATAAATTTGTTAACATATGCTGTTAAGCCAAAGCCATGTCTTTGTGCATTTCAGTGAAGTAGTCAGCGGGACTGTTCCTGACGCCTAGCATGGATTTGCCTGTCATTTCCAGAGAAAAGAATGGAATTAAGAAAAAGAGTGGAATCCAACTCTGACATTCTCAGTCTGAAAACAGATAGTTTTGATACAACTTAGCTTTACTAAGATGTTCAAAGGGTTTTATTTTCATTCAAATATGGAAAACACATTCTGAAGCCTAACAGTCCACCATCGTCACTACTGTCATTGGCTCATCAGCCAGCATACTGATTAAGTGGCTTCAGGATTTTCCCCCCTTTCAGTATACACTATTTCCCAAGTCATTCAGTAGGGTTAAATGTTAGACAACTTGCCATCTGAGATCTGAGTCACGTCATATTTGAGGACTGGTGTTTGCTATGTAGTTCTATTGCACTAGAAGATAACTTCTCCAAGTTTATCTTAACCCTAAATTAGACTTCACGGTCACAGAGTGATTAGCTGCTGTGGCATTGGTACGGATGGGAAATCAGGTAGCCCTGAAATTTAGCCTTGTCATGTCTCCACCTCAGTCACTTTGGGGATGAAATGGTGACTGCACATATAGGACACTGGAGACCTCTGTGTGCTGCATTAAACGTTGTTCTACTATAGGCTGAGGTACTGCTTGTAATTGCATGCTTGGTTAGAGCTATCATGGCTAGTAACTTATCCGGAGGGAAAAACACTTGTGTAATGTTTATTCCAATGTACTCTGACTGTATAAAATGTGGGCGCTGCTGCAGGGAGGTGAGGAGATCCCAGGCCATCCCACGTGCCTTAGGTTGGACGGCAGGAAGAGGGAGCATATCTGTTCTAGCAGACTCAGCATCAACAACCCTTTTGCAGGAGGCGCTGTGAGCACATAAACAAGTTGCCACCTCAGAAAAAGGCCCATTGTCCTCTGTAATCCTGTGTGAGGATACTTTTCTATTCTTGGAGGAACAAGGCCTGAGTCATTGGTGGGAGAATCTAWGAAAGAAGAAAATTCTCAATTCTTTCTTTTTCTTTACTTCAGGTCAAATATATTACGGCTGCAAAACTTCAGACTCTCCTAAGAAAGGAATTGGGCTTATTATTTTTTTTTAAAGTGTGGATTTGTACAAATATCTAATAAATTCTCAAAACTGCTACTTATTTTGTGGTTCCACCCAAAATGTGCAAGATTCTTTATGAATGAAGGAGAAAGCATTGACTTCTTTCCCCAGAAGCCAATATTCTCAGGTATAATGATGATTATTTTTCTGTTTTATAGACCTTCGCTTTAGTCACTTATTCCCTTATACCACAGAACCACTGCAAGAACATGATGGATCTGGATCATCACTTTCTAGTGTCAGAGTATCAGATAAGTTTATGGTATCAGGAGGAAGCTCAATATGAACTTACTCTCAGTACAGAATATATGAGGTGTGTGATACCTTAGTTTCACAGCACTGGGTCACTGTGACATTAGGTCATGGGTCAGATAAGATAAGGAGTGTATTATTCCCAAGGAAGGAGCAGATAATACTCTGCCAGTTCAAACAACAGGCATTGACTTTACCCTCAAAAAAAAAAAAAAAAAAAAAGTAAAATCACCTACTGGTATTTAATCAATGACTTTGACTTTCAAAGATTAAAAGGTCTAATCATATAAAAATAAGAACACAATTTTGTTTTTAAGTTACTGTGATAGTTAGTTCAGTAATAAATTGAGCACCATATGTTTCATTACTTTGAAAGAAAGTTGCTACATGATTATTCCCACCACAGCATGTATTAATCATAATCCCATTTTCTGTATAAGACAATTACAGTTTAAAATATTAAATGGAGCACTGATGTTCATATCTGCTTATCAAGGAATGTAGACTCACTACAGTGCTATGTTTCCACATTGCCCATAAACATCAGAGGGCAAACTAACTCTTGAACACACCTTTGGCTAAGACTATGAAGAATTAATTTCTTCCCCCTAATATAAAGAATGAAGGCTGAACAAATTCCTATATCCAGGAGATGTGGGATCTGGATGCAGATCCAGGCCTGCAATTTTCAGCTCACTGGTGTCTTATGCTCTCACACAACTGCATTTTCTTCCATCTTGCAGGAAATTTCTTACCCATTTGACTGGGAACAGTTCTAACTTCTGGTGATAAAGACTGTCTTTTGCTGCAGGAAGAATATAACATGGCCAGAACACTACAAATGCTGTTCTCCAGCATGGTGTGTGCAGCCTTAATGTTTAACTGCTCAAATTCTATTTTCAAGGCTTTTTAGTATGAATATAGGCAAAAGTTAAAGGCAGACTCTGGCTCACTACACTCTCAACCCTGCACTGAAGTTAATGGTATCTGGTCACGGAGTTTAACTGGAGCTATATCTAGTATATACTGACACTAATTTGCTCTTTGAGTAATCACAGTAACTTCAGTGCAAACACTCAAGGAATAAAATAGTTCTCAATATGAATAGGGCTTGAAAATCTGCTCTATCATAGGTACCTCTCAGAACATTTTAAAAAGTTCTTTAACGCTTTATTTCAGAAACCATCCAGTTTCTTAACTGTTTATTTATTTTTTTACGGTAATATCTAAATTCATTTCCTTTTGGTCATCTCTGGAGAAAACACTAGGAAGATTGTTATTTTCTTGGTGTTCAAAGGCAAATGACTGGGAAAGCAACTTCTGAATTTAATTTTCAGGGAGTCCCTGCACTGATTAACAAATAATGTTGGTCTCAAAACTGAAATTGGACATAATTATCCTTTTTTTTTTTTTAATTCTTCAGGGAAGGCAATGGAATGAAGCCAGAGAGATTCCATGGACATTTTCTACTGTTTTGTCTTGTTGGCTTTCCTTTCTCCTCTGACAATTTAGTTGTGATTCATTCACAGACTGAGTTTCTTCTGGGATAAACTGACTGGGTCAGTTTACCCCAGCTGTGTATCTAACCCAATATTTTAAAATTTTTGACATAGGAAGATGTTGGCTGATGCTACCTTCTTATTTTTCTAGAAGCTTTCTAACAACTAAATTCCTTTGAACTGATTATTAGTGCCTGAATCCCATAATTGAGTGCTTATGCTGCAAAACACAAAGAAACGTAAGTATTATTTAGTACATAATTCAAACATTCCTGTTGATTTTGCCAGAATTTCTGGATGCTGTGACACTTAAAATGAAAAATGGAAGAAGTAAAAGTAAATGGAAATTTGGCATCCTCTTCATTTAAAGATTGATTTAAGACCTTGCCTATAGCCAATAAAACTATTTGGATTCACACATCTGAGTTTTCTGAAGTGAACATCAACTTTACCACTCCATTCTGTACTTGTGCACTGATAAATACATGCAGCATATAACCCTATAAGGTATAATAAATGCATGCATTTAAACACATAAATTTATTTTAACTCCTAACTAGTTATACAAACATCCTATACCACTTGCGTTCTTGGTCTAGCCACCGCTGGCAACTACTCTTCAGCACAGGTGCCTGTTGCTGCCATCTCACACGTAGTTTCAGCAGAACTGCCTATTAACACAGCCAAGACTCTTAACACAGGATTTTTTTGTGTTTATAAAGCTCAAATCTCTTTCTCAGTGTAACTATTACTCATAAGGATTAAGGATTTTTTGAAATCTGTCCACGTTTAGGCTCTCCAGAGAGCTCCTGGGCTTTCTGTAGCAGCAGTGTGCTTGAGCCATTGTTCTAATGGCACAGATGGCAGTGCCATTGTTGAACTTGGAGTCAAAAGATGCTATCACTTTAGGTAGAAGTGTTGATACTAAATAATTCAATGTCTTTCTGGAAGGTAGCAGCCCTATAACCTTTCAGTTCTCCTTACCAACCAATCTACAAAGAAATGTTGCTAGCAGAAGCTATGGAGGAGTGTGGGAACAGCTCGTCTTCCAGGCATAAATGTAACTGCTGGTAACAACAAGGGGAAATTAAAATATGAGACATACAGCTGTAAAAGAAAATATGCTCTACATGAAAGCACATCAGCAGCTCYATCTGTAAATTTCCACTCACCCAACATGTTGGGAAATGTATAGAAAAAGATAAAAGGGAGTGACAGCAGTGCATGTATCAAGACTTAGGCAATGTCTGAAGAGAGGGTAACAAATGCCCTGTCTTAATGAAGCATGGAAAAGAAACTGATCTCACAGTAGAGTTTGAAAAGCCAGGCCAGTCACCTGGGAAACAAGAAAAACGGAAAAACAAGCAAACAGGCTATCAGCTCAAGCCTCACAAAGCATTTACGAAATAAAACTACTATAGACTTGTAAGTTAGTGGTTAATAGGCTCTAAAATTATAGAACTGTCTACACTACACGTGGAACCACAGGTCTGTGAGCCAACCTCAGCACCGAAGAAGATAATTACTGAAGCAGCAGGTTCAAAGTATATTGAAATGAAGACCATTAAAGATATTTCTAGAGACATTGCTCCAACTCCAAGGAGCAGTTTAGCGATGGGCTTGAAACAGTCTGCCTTTTCATCCTGAAGTTACAGCAAAAGGGAGTTTGTTGCTATTTAATGGGTAAATTGCCTCTTCCTCTCTGGAAGAGCGAGACCTGTGGACAGATCTTCAAAATGGACCTGGACTGAGCCCATGGACCTCCAGTTGTGAGAAATAAGGTGCCAAGGATCACGGCCAAAGGCAAAATGAGGCAGTGTGCTTCTTCAGGAACAGTGGGAAGAATAGTCGCTGAAGTTGGCCTGAGCTGCCTGCAATGAAAGGTGGTACAAGGGGTGAGGAGAAGACTTTTGGGAACTGTATGAAAGGGCAGGTTCAGGGAAGCAGCCAGGTTTTTCACGAGGGTATTCCCTGACCCTGAGAGATATGGGGAGTGTGCTTTGCTAAAGAGCACGAGGCACACAAGAAGCCGACAACAGCTTCAGATTGATCTGGAGAGAGGGAAGAGACACCAGACTTCCCAGGGAGGGAGCCATTCGATTTCTTGTCATAGCACTTTGCCCTCACTGTCACTCATTTTGCTCTGGAGCCTTATAAGATCTTTGACCCAAAACAGGTGTTTTTGTCCCACTAATGATACTTAATTGGAAACCTATTGTTTTTACAGAGAGACTCTTAGATCTCCTCAATAGACAGATTGAAATAAGATGAGGGGAAAAGGGATTTAAACTGAAACACACATTTTATTACCTCAGCATTAAGTAGTTTATTTTTGGCTTTCTGTCTTGGGGAAAAATGATTTGGATTTGCCCTTGTAAACAAAAGAAGATAGAGAGGTTTTAAACAATTTAAATAAATACACACCAAAAACTTCTCTGGAAACAAATGAGAATAATTTGAAGCTACACAATAAAATAGATAGATATATATAGAAAATTCTACTTTTCCATCTTGAAGCCCATTTAAAATTCTTCAGATGAGAAGGCTGGAAAAAGGTGTCTACTTCAGTCTCTTAGCTGAAGTCAGGAGAAAGCGTACAATGCGGAAAAAAAGGAACCAAAACCAAACTTTTTTTTCTCTTTGATCCCTCCCTGGATCCTTCAGAACAATATAAGAGAGCTTCAGATATTTTCTTTTTCTTAGACTTGCACTTCTGGAAGACCCCTGAATTTCATATATTCTGTTTTTCCCAGTTGGCTTTTCTTTCTTATCTAGAAAAGTTATTCTAACATCTCTCACCATTTTCAGCCTGTCTCTTGCTTTGTGGCACTATAGACACGGTGACTCTGTCTCAMACTCAAATCTGAATGAGAAGCACAGTGCAACAATACCCCTCACATGGTTCCTTGATCTCTTAAACAGCCCATGCTGCAGTTCTCTAAACCTCTCACTGATTTACATTGCTTCACAGGGACTTAAACTGTACTAACTACGAAGAAGACTGAATAAAACCAGAGAGAGATGAGTACTCCTCTTAGCTGTCYGGAGAACGGAAAGGGAGCTCCCTTTAAACCATCCTTTAGGTGCTGCTGCCTCCTCACGTGGTGCCCTGACTATGCCACTGTGACAGCAAGTTTGACATTGACCTTGCCCCTTCCCTTCCCTCCTTTATGCACTCACACAAAGATGTGGGAGGCACTGTCTTCCCAAACTGCTCACGAAACTGGTCTTGTGTTTACCATAGGCATTGCTAATAAACAAATAAGCAAAAAAAGCCCCACAAAAAACCAACCAAACAACCGCAAAAGACCAAAGCAGAGTTATTTGTATAAAATGTTCTCTGTCTTCCTTGTGTGTATGCTATGCTGATTACTATGTATGTTAATGGCTGCCATAGGGACTCTAAAAGAGAAAAAGCCCAGCTTCGCCTCAGCATTACAGTACAAGGGATAYAGAGAAAGGGAGAAACAGCAAATATGTAAGAAGACAGTCCAAGGACCTGATTCACTTGCAGCAACTTACAGTGCTGGCAGTAATTCATGTGCTGTAGTGGGAGGCAAGCGCTCCAAGGAGGGATGCGAGGCGAGAGAAAAGAATGCTGACTTATGAGCTCCACTCATACAAATAAATGTTACTGTTTGCTTGTAAAATACAAGAGACAAYACTTAAGGTATATCTGCTTGAAGGAGGCTAACAGGGATGCCATCCCTCTCCACATTTCTGTTTCTTACTCTATTTCATTAGGTAAGAACTCTCCAGCAACAATTTATCTTAACCTCATTAACAATCTCTGACAACTGATTTCTCTCCAGCTTTGCTTCCCCCAAATTCTCATGATCAAGAAAGACACAGTTCACAGTTTTCTCTTCCCTGATTTTATTCAGTTTTTTTTTTTTTTTTTTTTTTTATGAAAGCCTGCAGTATGTAATGAACGATTGCTGCCAGGAGCACACTGCAAAGTGTCTATGTGATGATTATGTGAGAGGTTCATAGTCTTTCACGTTCCATAGTATAGAAGTGAGCCTTTGGGGCACCTCAAAAAGTTTTAAAACACTTGATTTCATTCAGGGAAGAATCAAAGAGTTTCACTAGAAGAAATTGTCTTTACACACATAAAAAATGAAGGTTTCTAAAGGGATCTTTTAGTTAGATGACAGAAAACCTGCATTTTGTAATACCGCAGGGGTTCTTTTAATAAGTCACTGAAAAGTTCCATTTGACAAGTTAAACCTTGAATTTTTTTTCATACTTATTATAGCCAAGGAGGTACTAACCTAATACAATGGGCAAAGGAGTGTTATCACAATACAATAGACCAGACAGAGTTAGTACAATACTGGGCAATAAGGGATCTCACTCTAATGAGTGAGAGAAGCAGTGTCTGCAACATAAGAAGCATGCTTCAGAAAAGAGAAAAGAAATGTGTTTGGCTTGTTACTGGTCATTTTATAGCTGCAATTGTAACCCCATGCAATGACCTCAAGATGCTTAAGTGTCTTCTTCAAAAAGTGGAATGATCATTTCAAAGGTTCACAGGCCAAAAGAGACCATTATGATACCTAAACTAGGGGCCTCAGTAACACAGGCTATAGATTTTTGCACAATGTTGCCTCTATCTAACCTGGTAAGTTGGAGTTATATCAGTGGTGTTAGGCTGGGGCTTAGTTTGGCCCTCTATGTTGCTCACATCTATGCGCTGTGAGGACTATGCAAGTATTTAGAGGACGAGATGAGAGAGTTACTCCCGGCTTCCATTTAACTATATTTGACAAAAGGTTTCATAAATTAAGTGTGAAATCACTTCTTTTTCTGTACTTTTTTGATATCTGTTTCCATGATCTTTGTTATATTCTTGGCCCTCAAGTCACTTTCTTCCATTTGTACTCACTTCCCAGCTCACGCTCAAATTTCAAGGAGCACTAGCTCCAGCATCAGGATAGTCCTATAGAAAATACGAAGGGTGTTTTGCTAGAAGAACATTCCCATCCACCACATCATTCTAAAGCACAACATGGGCAAAGGATGCTCAGAAGAAATCCATGCAATGTGCTATATGTAAATCTCCACAGRTATTCAGCAAACTACACTCTGCAAATTTATGTGACCTACTTTTTCAGATTGTTTAGCACCTAATAGTATCCTTGCTGCCAATCAAATGGCAACTGCAAATATAATATATGCCCTTGATCTGGGAAGAATAGAATGGTCTACGGATAACTTGAATAAAACTTGGGCGAGGTGTAGGACAAAATGACATGGGTATGAGTTTGAATTTACAGCACAGCTGTTTGAATGCTTGGCTGGGGAAAAAGTGCAGCTCATTCACTTGATAAGTGGCCAGAATGAAATATGTGGGGTAGAATGGTGACATTAAGCGTAATTGTAATATACAGAGATACAATTTGGATCACTTAGATATGCATATGACAGGCATCTGAAAGTCCAAGTAGCACCTTTCCTGATTACCAAGAAGCTCTAGTACAAAGCTTCATACAAAACAGTGACATGCTTGAAAATACCTGTCAGCAATCATAATGTATGATGCACTAACTTTTCTGGTGTAGGTATGAAAAGGAGGCAAGCAAAGTATGTTGGAGTTACTTGGTGTAGTATAGTTTAAGGAGGAGTGCACTTACTTCTGGACCTAATTTTTTAAACATTTTTAATAGTTTGGTACTGAGGAAAAAGGGCATTCTTACCTAGCACAGAAAAGCTGTAGTGGTATATAAGCTTGAATTCAAACATGACAAAACACAGCAAAGTTACAAACATCACTAGAATGAAACAACCCTTTTGGCTTCAGTAAGACCCAATTTACAGGTACGAAGAAAAAGAGACTGTGAAATATTTCTGAGTTCTATTTGCTAAACAGCCCGCAGGAGTCAGAAAACTTGGTTTTGTGGTTGAGGCAGTGGATACAGCCTGAGAAGAACTGGTTTCAATTTATGGTTCCATGTTGCTCTTGGAGCAAATCACTCTTAATGCATAATGTGGATTGTATGTCATGCCTATTGGACTATAAAAGTTTTAAGGCAGGGAAAATCTCTCACTAGGTGAAGACTTGGCATCTACCTCAAAGAAATATCTATCTTGACTGAGAGGCTGAGGTATCCCTATGTTAGAAATACTGATCAATAACAAAAACAAATATTGCTGTCTCTTCCCAGCCTCCCCTGCTTGCTGGAGCTTATCTCAGATGTGAGATTGGGTACACAGATTTTCTTCTGCACTTAGCTTTGTTGTGATGCTGGGGGCAGACAGCTCTTGCTTGCTGAAGGTCAGGAAGGCTGGCAGAGAAGAAAATGAACCAGAGAGGTGAGATCTGAGGAGGATGAGGAACTGATGGAAGAAAATGAACTAGTAAAGATATTCTGGTGGGCAGGTGGTGAAGAGCAGTTGTTCCTGAAGACCACTGTTGAGACCAGGGAGTGATGGCTGAATTAATGCTATTGAAACGGAAGACAGGGTGCTGGCAAAATACAGGCAGAAGCTCATGTGAATCACACATGCTGTATGAAAGGCATTTCCTTGTCCACATGTTTATAAGCCAGGAATAAGGGCTTTCCAGGTTTTTTTTGCTTAGTGTCAGTAACAATCAGTGCTTATCCCAAGAGATTTCCACTTCATACTCTGGCACTAGCTAGAATAGAAAGTTCTCAGGGAATTAGAAAATGCTGTTTTCACCTCAAAAATAAACCAAGTATAGGGGTAATGATTAAGGGGAAAAAAACCCTGATTATATAGTCAAGTATCCACGGTTCAGAAAAAGGGTACAAAGAATAAGAAACAGCAAGGATGAGAGCTCTAAGTCTTTTTTTCTAGCCAGCACTCAGTGCAAAAACTAATGCTTGGTCTGAATTCTCTTCTCCTTGTTCCTGTGTTTGATGCTTCATGCAGTTCTCACCATCCTACTTTTCTCATCCTTTCACAAATCCCTGCATCCGCAACACTGCTGCGCCTTGCTTTAGGACATAACCTGGCACGTGGGATGAGGCCTAATGGTTTCAATAGACATACATGCTTTTTGTTCAGAACGGAGAGGGCATAGGTTAGAGAATGAACTGCCCCCTCTCTGTCAGCCTCATTCTCTTCCTTCTCGAAGGGACATTTGGTGTATAATGTGGTGGGAAGATATGTTACAGATGGATAAAGCATGGTGAGAAGTTGGTTTTATCTGCCTTAAATTAGACATGGAGATAGAAAGGACAGCAGTTTCTGGATATTAGAAAGAAGGTTTGTTTGGCAGGGGTTTTGAAACTCGGTCACATATTTTTTGTTTAACAGCTTACAAGATAGTGTATTATAAGACTGAGTGAGTGTTTATGATCTGTGCTGGAAAAGGACTATGGGATGAAGGTTGCTGGTGAAAGTGGTTTCGGCTTCTGTCTGCAAAGACTGGCAAGGATGAAGGAGGCAGTATTTAGCTTGGCCCTTAACCCTGGAGAACTGGACGCCGACCACCCTACTTCTGCTCCATGGCTCCTCCTGGGGCAGAACAATAGTCGCTACCATTTCACCACGAGAATTCAGCACACAGTAATTACTGCACTCCCGTGCTTTTGGAGGAGGACAGCAACTTCCTTCAGTTTATACAGGCTTATGCATTTATTGCTAAGGGAATCTAGCTTCCCATTAAGTGCCTCTTAACTCAAATAGCTCCGATTGTTCTGTCTTAAAGATGTGAGACGTGCTTTTTTGTGAAAGCATGTAGAAAAAGACCTATACTACCAAAGACAACTTTTCTTGCTTCTTACCCTTTAAAGGCTTTGCAAAATGTTCCTATTTAATAACAGTTATCTTTATGTAGTAGCTGAATCTTTTCATAAGCTAATAGTTGTAAAGCACTGTCTACTTTGCTTAATGATACTATTTTCCCAATATAAAACAGGGCTAATGGGTGTCAAATGTGAAAGCAATATTCCTGCAATTTATCACTTAAGCCTTCTTTCACTCTTTTGGGGTGAATTGTTGTATTTTTAAAGGGAAATTGATTGCCTTGAGTGAATTCTTTTATTCTTCTACATTAACAATTCATGAATGAAGCCAATAGCTGCAACACAATCTTCGGTTCCTTGTCCCACCAATAACCTCAGCTGTGTCCTGGAGGGTAAACTCACACTGCATCAATCAACAGTCTTTGTGGTCTGTAGCATAGCCATGTGAACTGTGGCTTACACTATGATGTTCTTGTTTGCTCCCTTGACTTCTGGCAGTTGGGAACTGCACAAAAATGAATTAACTGTTACAAAGTTTCCTGGCATGCTGTACTTTACATGATTGGAAAGTTACATTACTAGAAAGAACAAAGAATATAGACATTTACTGTGAGGTTTGGAACCAAATGCCAATGGTCAAATGATCTCTGTGCACCTTTCTTCTCTGTTCTCCCCCTCTCCCTGCCATTGTTAAGCGTTGGGCAAGTCCAGTTAAAAAGATTCTGGGAGATTAAAGAGATCTCAGTTAAGGGACATTTGGACTACTTATTTAAAAAAAAAAAACGAAACCAACCAAAAAACCCAGCCCCCAAACAGCACTATAAAACTGAACTGGGAAAGGCAAAGAGGCCAGCAGTTTAAGAATACATTAAGATTGCACCTGCAAATGAGTTCATTCACTTCTTTCCATGAGCAAACCTGGTGCCTCTATTCCCAAATGAGAAATAAACACACAACGTTGGGCAGGCAGACATCCAAATGCCCAGACTTAGTGTAACTGTGTGCCTACAAAACTCATACGTAGAAAATGGAAGCCGTGAATGTGGACTTCAGCCTAACTTGTGAAGCCAGAGCTGTTGTGGAGGTAAACTAATCGAAGTGTGGTGTAATGGCTGGCTTTCAGTCACTGGTAAAACTTATCTCTGGCACGTCCCTCTCCTCACTGCTGCTGACTCCTCTTTTGAAAGCCACCTATCCTTAAGCACATTTTCCCCCTTTACCAGCTTTTTTTGGCTCAGAGTCTCCACATAAGCATGTGTATGCATGTGCCTTTTGCTGTTGTGGCTCCTCTCCAGCCAAATTTATTGCCTCTGTATGCTGCAACCATACCCACACACCCACATACAGCTCCTGCAGGGGGATGTTGCTGGTCTGCACGCCCCAGGCTGTGCTACAGCAGGCTTCACCCAGGAGGAACCCCTTCGACTTTATGGACACCTGAGCACATTTACATACTCGGCAAAACATCACTAGTGTCACCACATACATAAGAGGTCGATTCTAAAATGTGGGGCTGATTTTCAGCTCATTTCTACCASAGCTGTACTAATTTAAACCTGTGAATTAGTGTGTGTCTTAAAAAAGAGACACACATATATACACACACAAGCTGTCTATTTATGATTTTTCATAATAATTTTCATTATTTTTCTGTATTTCCCTATATATGCTGCTGACTCTTTTCATCAGACACGTATTTCTAGCTCAGTTTCATCATGGCACTTGGAATGGCTGGTTATATCACTCTGTACAGCAAAAAAAAATACTGCTGGCTTACAAAAAAATAAAGATAAAAATCTGAATGYCTTTCATTAGAAAAAACATTTTTTTGGTGAACAAAACCCAATAAAACTTAACGAACTGTTACTATATTTTCTCAGGAAAACAACAAACGAAGACGCAAATAAGTAGCCCACCCTTGTCATTGAAACTATATTTAAGAGAAACTGCTGTGGCTTCAGTTCTGAAGCATTTGACCTCCTTGGGACAGAGGGGATACAAAATATTTTTATTTGTTTGCAGATTGTAAGATAACAAGTAGTAAATCTGAAATACAAACCTGAGATGACTCTTCTTACAAATGATCTTGGGAGAAGAAGAACAGGTACAAGAAAAGAAAAAAATGAAAGAGGCAGAGAAAGGAATGACAGACGTGCAGGTTCTATGAATAAAGAGCTAAGAAAAGACCTGTGGAAATAATTGATTTTTCTGATTCACCACTGACATTTCTTAAAAATCCCCAAGTAATTTGATGTCCACCTGAACCTAATTTTTTTTTTTTTTTTTCCTGAATGATCCACAATTGAAAGAAAAATTGCTTGGGGTTAAATAAAAATGCTTAGTTTTATCTGAATTGTTTTTAAACTTTGATTTAAGGTATTTTCTGAGACTTTAAAAAATAAAATAAGAAGAACTTGAAAACAAAGGATTTGATTCACAGGAACTTAAGCAGCACTGCTAAAATTGCAGAAAGAGAAGAACAAGTAAYGATGGTGCCTTTCACAAAATGGAGCAGGAACAAGGTCTGGGATGTGGAAAACCCAGACTCACATTTCACCTCTACCAAAGCTGCAGTACAGACATTAATCTAGCTCTCCTTTCCTATCCTCATGTAATTTATTCAGACAAACATTCAATAAGATTTTGACTACATGTTCATTATTCAACATGTTACAAAATAATGTCTATAGACCCCAGCTGAGATCAGGGTCCCGTGTACACCAGACAGAGTTAAAGAGATGACCTTACTCCACATAACGGAGAGAGAAGATCTGCATCCTGTTCTTAAGCTGTGGCAATACACAGAAAGGTTAAAGGTTTCTTGTTTGTCCAAAGCAATTCCTGCAAACTGAGGTCAGAAATCCCAAGTCCTGTTTCAGTGGCTTTTCTGAAAAATATTCCACAAGACACGCTATAAAGACTCTCTCTGATGTCCCTCCACCCCTTTGCTCCATGAACTGGTAGTGCTGAGACTCCAGGAAAGCTCTGACCAGATAACCTTGATTGACAAAACATTCTACATGGACAAGGGCAAGGTAAACTTCCCCAGACTAGTCTGCAGCATCATAAATGTTTGCAGGATTGACTGTTCCCTCCAGAGGCAGCCCCATGCTTCACCGTCCTTGCTGCATACAAATGAAGTCACTCCACGGCACAATCGAGTGCATATGCTGTGGTGTGACCTCCTGTTTGGTGACATCCATCAGTGAAATGTTCTGTGGTAGCAGCTGTCTGAAAATCGTCTGGTACATGAATTTTTACTTTGATTTCACTAAAACCCAATCAATAAGGGCACATAGCTTTAGTGTTCTCATATACCTGCTCTGTGAATAAAGTAAATGAAATATTTGTGCAGACTTCTGTGATTCGTTTTGAAGGGCCTGACCAGAAATTGGAACGTGTTGGGAGCTAGAAGGAGGGCACTACTGACAAGCAGCATTGCATGCACATGAACTGCAAAGTCCTCCCTTCTGGGTAGAGGAAAAGGAAAATCAACGCAAATATGAATGAATACTTAGAAAAAATCTTGAAAGATTCATTTGACATAAGTTAGTATTGTACTCTCTGATGCTTGGCCCTAGTGAGCATGTAATTCTGATTAAATTAAAGGAGCATTATAGACAGGTGTTCAAATTTAAGTATATATCCAGCTATACCTATATTTGCATAGGAACTTGTGAAAAAAGTTCTCTGGGCAAAATACTTGTAAGTATATTATGGGGGAATTTTGTTTTTCCTATAAAAAGTAAAACCATAAACCAGTCCAATTACCTTTTAATTATGGAAAGATTAGGTAGCAAGTGGAAACAATTGCTCACTTTGTATTCTAATAAGAAAACTGGGGCAAATCAAATGAAAGTGCAAGTAGCAGTTTCAAAACAAAAGGAATTCGTCTTCACTGAGGATGTCATTAAGCTCTGGGCTCCTTTTCACGGAGTGCCCTGGCTATTGAAAAATCTGTATGACTAATTGGAAAGCTTCTGAAACAAATAGCCATTAAGGCTAATACAGAGCTATCACACTTGGATCAAAAAAGACCCAATGCCCCTGGTGGCAACACTGAGAAAATATCATATATGTTTGTTATTTTCTGAAGCTCATTCTTAGGTATTGTCTTTTAGTTACTCTCACAGACAGGACGTGTGGCTTTGTGAGTAACAATAGCAGTGCCTAYGTGAGGCAGTAGGGTTATTATTCCTAAACGTTAGGTTATTGTTCTTAAAACATTCTTCTGCTAAAAAACAATGCAACAAGATAAAAAGTATAGTAGTATACTCAGAACAAAAAAACAGTGGCTTTAAAAAAAAACAACTATGGGAAATGGAGAGGAGATTTTGCAAAAGAGCTCTTGCTCATTTTAAAAATCAAGGCAGGGTATTATGGTTTGCTTTGCAAGGGTTTACATGGGACTGAACACACAAAATGGCTAAGAGCAGAGACCAGAGCATTTTAAAYGAGCTATTCAGATGTTTACTAAATAGATACATCTCTTACATCAGGGACAGATGATACTAACCCTTCCCCTCCCCCAAGTTTTTGATTCTGTTAAAAGTGTGGGTAAAAGATAAACATATCTGCTCAACAGTTTATTACTGTTCTAGTGAGAGAAAGACATTTGATTAGAACATTTCCAGCTACAGATGTTACATGGTAGTCTTTGGCGTTCAATAAGAGATTCTTATGTGATCTCAAGCACTAAAACTGGTTGGTACCCCTGTCTTAAAATCCTTCATCTTCTCTCCAGTTCTCTTAATTTTTGCTCCTATCTTATTCCCTAACTCCTTTTCCAGCTGTCCACAATTATAAAAGTAAATGATTTCAATATGATGCAAAAGAGTAAACAAACCCTTAGCCTGCAATTGTTCTAGGCACTGTGAAAGAACAAATAATCATTTTGACAGGTAGACAGGAGACAGGTCAAAGTGATCTGCTGAAAGTCTGCCTTCAAGAAAGGTCAGCAATGTAATGCTGCTTTCTCCTTTCTTTTCTTCTACCTCTTTGTTTTCTTTCCTTCTCCCCTGCTAAATTTCAGGGTGACCCAACAGCGTTCAGAGATATTGAGCTAAAATAATCAGTGACTTTGTTCATAGCAAACCACTTCATTTCTAAGGCAGGTGTTGCAGAAAGATAGATGTCCTTTTCTGTATTTTTTTAAGTAGTAGTATGAGATCCCCTTGCTTTTGCATAATGATATAAAAAGCCATTGCCGTTGTATAAAAAAATTACAATAAAATACACTCTGAACAGTAACTTGTTAGAGGTATGGTAATAACTTTCTTCTAAGACAAAAAGTTTGGACACTGGAATGGGAGAAGTCCAGTTCACCAACTTTTTCTTTCTGCTTCTCACTATTGCAAGAAGAGTTCCCGTGCTGTTAAAACAAGGTACATACTTTGAAATAATTATCCAGAGCCCTAAAGTATGGAGGGTAGCTTAAAAAAAATAGTGCAAATACTGCAAAATATTTATAGAGACATCTAAATATATATTACATGTATATCTTTACATGAATAATACATTTTTTATTCTTTTTAAGTACCTCCTGTCTCTTTTTCTGAAAATTCATTCATGTTCTCAAGCCTTTGCCCTTCCCCAGGCTACGAAGATTAGACTTTTCTCCCCTCTAATGGCAGCTGGCACCATGCTGCAATCATTGCTTTCCAGCAGCTGGCCTTTTTCAGCTGGTATGTGGACAGCCTTATCCTGATCTGGGGACAAGGGGCAGTTGGGACACTTGTTCTGGCACTCATGGCCTTGAGTGATTCATGGGGGATTGCAGCGGGAACTGTGACAGGGAAGAGGCAGTTCCTGGCCACAGTGTCCTGGGAGCAGGGTGGTGGCTGGAGGTCCTGTCGCCCCTCCGACCAGGGCTGCCACGTGGGGAACGGAGGTGTCAGGGCGCACTGACGGCCCAGTGCTGGGCACAAACGTAACACGGACTTGGTCCATTTCTGCGTGTGTGTGGAGACGGATTCCAGGAGGCATCACCAACCCACATTGGAGACCTTTGTATTCTGGTAGTCCTCAACTATACATTTGCTTGTGTTATTATTTCTCATGCTAGCTGGCTTAAACTACCAAGGGTAATTCTAGGACAAGCTACAATTACAATTTCTTTATGCTGTGTAGACATGACCTTTGACTATTTGATTGCAACTGGCTTTGGATCAGGGCCCGTAGCCAAGGCTGTGTCACTAGCATAACATGCAACACCCTCTGCAGAGCCTCCAAGTATAAGCCATCACCTCCCTGATCTAAAATACACATAATTGCAGTGAGCTGGGAGATCCTCCAGCATTTCACAGCATATAGAAGAGATTTATTAACAAAGATTTTCTGTCTGCAGATACAGAAATACACAGAAGGCCAAATTCTTAGCTTGCATGAAGCAGTGAAGCTTAACGTATGAAGAAGTGATGAAACTCTGGTGTGTGTGTGCGTGCGTGGGGACACACTGTTTCCATGTACCACTTGGTAGTTCTATGAGGATAGATCTGTGAAGGAGCTGGAAAAACCTGACAAAATGGCTGTGGCTTTACAGTCCAATTTAAGCTAAAAGACAACTATTAAAAAAGGTGATTTGGGCGTTCCACATTCTGTTGCTAGATAAACTTGGGTCCTGCCTTTTACATACAGCGTGATGGCAAGTTCTTATTAGTATTTCATACATAAGCCAGAATTACAGTTCTGAGTTTGTKGAAGAGCTGTGGCTAAGACTAGTTCAGTAATCAGAGAAATACGAGGGGTATGTCAGCATCTCAGCTTTAGGCACAAGGTAGGGCTGTCTGGATCAGTGAGACTGCCTTCAGCTCTTCTACGCTGTGCAAGCCGGGGAGCAGCCTACTCCGACTCTAACGACATAGTGGGTCTGTCAGAGGAGCACTGCAGCTACCAGTGCATTGAATATCATCGAAGCTATCAGCATCAAAAAACCAAACCCAAAAATCTCTCTCAAAAGCAACTGCCCTGTCAACCTCTACATAATCTGATTTATCTGTCACACACGCTTTGTAAAAGCATCAACCCATTAATTTCAACAGGGTCAACTTCACACTCACTAAAAAGGGAACAGGACACAATGAATAGGTTTTGGTCAGGCACGGTACAATATTTATGACCTTTTTTCCCCACTGCAGTTATGCTACAAATGCATTTTACGTGAGTAGATCTCGTTAGACAAGCAGGTGTTTGCAAAACATTGCAAATGCAACAGAGTATAATGAGTACACTTCCAGAGAGGATATTCTAGTACCCTCCAGGCCTTGATTGGGCAGCTCATTTAAACATCAGGTTAAATCCTGTTTAAGTGAAGTGCCTTATAGAAGTTTTTCAGCAGTGCTTTTAATGGCTGCGAAAAAAACGACGGGAAACAGAATGAAGTCAGTTCTCATTTTCTTTCCTTTTTCAGCTAACCACCCTAAGAAACCTTACTCTCATTTTTTTTCAGACTCATGAATTCTGTGGGGACTTAGAGGGACATATGTATTTCTTCCTCCCTCTCCCCCGAAGCGTCATGTCCCCCGATGCTGATGTCCCACCCRATCCCACCCGACATCCCCGATGTCCCACCACCATTTACTTGTACGATTTTTTGTGCCTCCGGCTGCATCGGGCCCAAACCTTATGTCCCCTCTGCCTCCCCATTCTCGTTGGGTTGGGGTTTTCCGCCGGGACCCGCTGTGTCCAGCTGTTTCCAGCTGTGCAGCCGCTGCCCCTCCGCGGGACCGGCTCTGCGGACCCCGGGAGCGGGCGTCCCCCGGCAGGTGGCACTCGGGCTCCGCCGCCCCGGCCCGGCAGGCAGCGAGGAAGGGGCGTTTGCAAACCTCTATTTCATCCCTGGGATAAAGAGGCGCTTTCTGGGCTTAAATTATTAGCAGCATCTGTTGTGAGCGCACTGTGTTGTGAGCGCGTTCGTGTCGTTCAGGGGAAGTCACGCCGCGCTGCCAGGGACAGCCCGAGGTGGGTGTGCGGCGGGGGTGCTGCAAGGTGCACCCCCCCGGGAAGGAGCCAGGGCTTATGTCTGAGCATATATAATATCACAGCAAACCATCATGGAAGCAGAATTTAAAACGTAGTTATTATCCTCAGGGGAAATCTCTGCATCAAGAGGGGAATATATGTGCATACTGTAACTCCTATTAGTGTTAATGGGAATTATGTGTGTAAATCCCCAAATCCCGGTGTACAAAGATGAGAGTGTCCCTGTAAGGGTCTGAAATATGCATTTGAATTAAGCCTGACTGTTGGGAAACTCGTAATGCTGTGGCTGTTATTATAAATTTATACTTACTAGGACTAAGTTTCACCTGAAACAACAGAGCCTGAAGTGTTATTTGTTCCAGCAAATTATTTTGTTAGATGTGATAATCAGTTCACAGCAGGACTACGGGAGGCTACTCAGATTGTTGACAATTTTGGGTCCCATCCAGCTTCAAGCAGCTTCTGAAGCGGCTCCAAAGGCCACAGAGGGGACTCCCAAATCCAGCTCCTCAGGGAGACGTGGCCAGGGCAAGGCTAACTGCCCACAGCTACTTCCCAGGACAACCCTTTCCCAGGGGCAGAGTTACCTGTTCTGCCAAGCACACTCCCACCCCAAAGCACAAATGATAGGCAAGACTCGGCAGAGGTGCTGCTGTTCCCAGCCCCCTGTATTTTGCCAGGTGGATGAGATTTTTTTCTTATGAGCTAAGTGCCTAAGGCACAGTCTGAGGTGGAGGAGGAGCTGCAAATCAGTTCTCCTTGACTTACTGGGCTACTCTGTAGTTTATTTCAGGAATTATGTGACCGAAGGGTATGCCTTCCATTAGCATCACCTTTGAATTAGAAAGATACCTTTCACAGAACCGTTTGTCCCATGTTTATCATCTCAACCTCAGATCAGATTTAATCCCAGGGTATCCCTCCTCTCAAGGCTGCACATTTTCCCTTGGGGCTGGGAGGAAGGAAACCCTGTCCTGACCCTCATGTGTCAGCAGCTGTGTCTGGTGAGTAGTCGTAGCACTGCAGGAGGGATGCCATGGGGTTGGGGGGCTCCTGATGGGGAAACATGTTTAAAGAAGCCACGGCCGTGGCTTCAGCCTGCCCTATGTCACCTTCATTACCTTATTATATGGCCCAACACCTAAAGGGACGTGAAAGCACAGAGGACAGGTGTGGAGGGCCTGAGCCAGCAGTGTGTCTATGGCAGGGAGGAGTCCCCTTTCCAGGGGTGTTCAGCTTACATGCCACAGGGATGCAATGGTGCTGGGTGCCAGCATGAGCCTCAGGGCCACTGTGTATAGGGGACTGCCACAACCATGGTGGGAAACACCTGCCAAACAGTGCCTCATCCCCTCCCACTCTGTCATATTTTCTCCTCCTTCCTGTCTCTTTTCATAYCAGTGCCCAGACTCTTCGTTCCCCTTGATTAGCCCACTCGAGAGCAGCCATGTGTGCCCTTTAATCCTGCTCAGTCCCAACGTTAGGCTGAAGCAGGCCTGCACGTAACACCACCTTGGATTTAAATACAATTCGTAGAGACAGGGAGTTGCTTTATTCTGAATGATTCCTTAATCTATTGAGTTATTTGGAATAACACATTTAATTATTTTTAAACCCCACTCCTACTTTAAGCCTGGGTGTGACTCCAACAAATTCACTTTCAAATCTTGTAATGGAACAGAAGTATTGCCAGTCCTCATTAAAACACCACAAAAGCCACAGCAGCAGCGCTGTGTTCCTTGTAATGATTTGTTTCACTGATAGATCAAACGGCTTGTTGACAATGGTTGACTGCAACCGACAGCCTCTTCTAATAAGATAAAGAAGTTGTACATTTTATTGATTATAAAGCAAATTGGGTTTTTGTCCCTTTAAATTTTTTATTAGCTACAAAATGGAGGACTTATGCCTTTGAAATTGCAGCTTGCCATGACATTACAATGAATTATAATCCTAACCTATTCATGCTTCCTCAAAGGCCTAACCCATTTGCCTGCCTCGCAAGCATGTTGTAAAATGCCCCACATTTACATATATATTTTCAGGAGCTTTTTATTCAAAAACTGCGGCAGACTTGAGAAAGGGAAAGGAGCTGAATGGGCAAGAATTCTTGAGATCTTGGAATTTTAAGAGTCTTGCAATATCTCATCACAAGCTACGAGCTTGAGGCAGACATTTTCGGATAAGGTTCTTAGCTTTTTGTTACACAGGAGGTGAAGTTTTTAATCCCTTCTGACTCTGAAGATCTATGTTCCTGAAGATCCTGGGAATGGAGCTCATATTGCCAAAATAAATCTAACACTTTCTAGATCAACATTTAGGGTCAGATCTTATAGAAGCCCAAGGCACATCAAGGAGCTCTTTAAAGGCCAACCTCCAAAATCAGGACCCCCAAATCTGCTCTCAGCATCTCTCTTGCAACCCTAGATATCTCCCTGCCTGGCCCCAAGCTGTGCAGGTGCCTCCAGCTCTGCTTGTGCCTTTGCGCAGCGCAGAGCAGGTACATCTCCATCTGCAGTGATACAGTGCCCAAGTGGTACCTGAGCCCTCTGCGTTGCATTGTTCAAAGGGGGAGTCCAGTGAACACCTATGACTATCAGGGCAAAGTGCCTTAAAAACACCATAGTGTCAACTTTACTCTCCTAACATAATGAGAGAGGGAAAGGGAGAAGAGAGCAGTTGCTTGTCCCTTCCCTGACACATCTTTGCAGATAAGAAAGCCGGAGCACTTGACTCTGGCAGTAAAGCCATGCAGTTGAGACAGTGGCAGGGAGGACTCCTGATTTCTGGTCTCTAGTCTCAGGGCTATTTCTGGTCTCTCACTCTTTCTGCTCTTTTCCTGTTCATACCTACCAGCTGGACAATATAAATGGGCAGGGGGGAAGAAAAGGAAAAAAAAGTCTTGGAAGGAGCTGTCAGAGTACAGGCTTCCACCTCCTGGCTCAGTGCACTTCCAAATGGAGGGACATTCAGGCCCCTCTTGGCCCCATGATTTTTTGCTTTCAGTGGCTGAGATTTGTCAGGAAAACGTGCCCTTACTCTGCCAAGTCCCAGCTCATGGGCAGGCATCTGGAAACGCTCCCGACAAGTGAGAGATGTAGATTTGAACCCTTACAGGAGCTGGAGCATGCCCTACCCAGATCCACTGCTCCCAGCTACTAGGGACTTAGGTATAAGTGGATCAATGTTGCCATTGCTGTTGGCTATGAATTAAGAGGGAAAAAAACAACCCTTGCTCTGTTATTAAGCAACTGGATGTAGGTTACATCTCCCAGAAATGCTGGATGCAGCATATATGACGGCAGTTGCCTTCCTAGCAATCACCTCCGCGTTGAGAGGACAGACTATCCCCATGCTCCTCCTTTTTCAACCTTGTTCTTACATATGAGAAAATAGTACAAAATGTCAGATACCACACCACCCCAAAAAACATCACTCTGGACCAAGCATTTTATCCATATGACCCTTTGCATTTTCTTGTCTTCAGCCTCTTTCTGTAAGGAGAAAAGTACACACACACACTCAGAGTCCACAGAAGGTGACAAGGGAAACTCTGTATTGGAAACTCAGTTTCCAGCTGCTTTAGGGTGGGCAATTCATGAGCTGCTGCCCGCAAAGTGATGAGGTGCCACAAACAGATGCTACTGGCCTGCAACAACCGCAGGGCTTTCACCTCCCAGGGACCTCCGTCCCCATGTGGAGACCAGCTCCCAGATCAGCACGTCTGGTTTATCAGTCTGGAAACTGGATCTGAAACACAATTCTCCAAAGTGGCAGTATTTCCACGAGTGGTGACCAACTGATTAAACCTATGGTTTGGCACTTATATACCTTATTCTATTTTAAAATTAGTGTCTGAAGTGGTTCAGTAACTCCACCATTGATTTCACTGCCAGTGTTTGAGCTTAGGAGACGGGTTTGAAAATTTTGGCCCAAGTACCTGGGTTATTACCAGGTAACAGTCATTCACTCCCAAAGAGGATCAGTTAAAAGAAGCTTGCAGTGCAACAGTTCATGCTATCTCTGTCCTACAGGGGTTGAAAGTCCTTTGGTTTCCTGTTTGTCGACCGGGTGGTTTCACCGGTGCTCAAGTCAGTCAAAGGCAGGGGTGGGGGGTGGGGGGGTGGGGGCGCGGGAATTAACAGAGCTTCATAGAAATATTGCATTCTTTCCTAGAGTGGAGGCAAAACAAACAGAAGTTTAAAGTAAACAGTCTCTACCAGCAGATCTTTTCCCCTTTTATTGCATGAATTACAATGCCCTTCAGCCAGCAGAAGGCAGAGAAAGTTCTGCCAGGAAAAAGAGTTATTTGAAAAAGTTTAAAGTAAACTTTTGTTTGCTTTGCTGCACACACACACACACACATACACTCACACACACAAAAAAAAAGTGAGAGAAGAGAGACCCTTTCTTCTTCCACTTTAGTGCTAGGTAGAAAGAAAATGGATTTCTCTTTATCGACCTGTATACGGCTGGCAGAAGTAAAGGCAAGTTTCCTCATGGTCATGCCTCTGTGCCCAACCGTGATCTGGAAGAACATTGTGAGAGATAAAGCGGGACTGTCCTGTTCATCTAGGACATACAGACCAGTGGAAAAAACCAAATATGAGCGTCTCTGATCACTCCACTGATATAAACAAGCACGAAGCTACCAAAGCCAAACAGCATCATTTTATTCTAATAAAACTGCTCAATGACTCTTTTTCTTCTAAATCTCTGTCCCTTTTGTAATGAAGACAAAAGTTGCGGTCTGTTTTCATTCACACTCCTGTAAATCTGGAGTAACTGTAAATCTACTGGAAGAGAGCTAAAAAAGCTCTGTAGTTGGTTAGGACAGAAATTCCACACAAAAAGTAAAGCTGTCTCAAAACAACAACCATCACCTTTTGTGAAAAATGTTCCCATTTCTGATCAGTTCTAATGTTTCCATTTGAAACAGACTCCTTGATCTGTTAAAAGCATGTCATATGGAATATGCAAAGCACTTTATAAAACATATAAGAAAAATAGGGTTGTGTCCTGAAGACTTTATAACAGGCAGAATAAGAAAGAGAAAAAGAGACAAAGGAAGATAAAAAGAGATTTCTAGCAACGTATAAGCAAAGCGGGATAAAGCTAAATAGCAGTTGGATGAGTGCAGCATGAGTTTGTTTTTAAAGTACATCCCTTTTCTGCACTTCCACCCTCTCCAGTCTGCTCCACGGCCCTGACCTTGTTCCTCCCCATTTCAAAAGAGCCGTCCCTCCTTATTTCCCTTCTGACCTGCATTCCTCACTGCTGGCTGTAATGTGGTGATAAAGGCACCAGTAAACCCAGCCAGCTTGCCAAGATCAGGAGATATGCAGGGTGATGTTAGCAAATTAACTGATTGGTATAAAACAAAAGGGGAAAAAAAAGTTGTCAGGAAGCTGAGAACTTTTGAACCCATTTAAACAACTAAGTGGCAGAGGAGCAGGCTTGTCTATCACAGGAATATCGTCTGCAAGAGCCAAGCCAGAGCTTGGAAGCTACGACAACCAGATGCAACCTCCGAGAGCAGCCCCTGGTAGGGGAACAGAGCTGTTTAAGAAAGGGGAGTTCCTGCCTTTCGAAAGGCAGGACACAACGGGACGCTCCCCGCTGCCATCTCCACCCCTCGCGGACCTGTACTTGATACCCTCAGGTTGCTCCAGTCCGCAACACGTGCAAAGAGACAATGAAGCCTCTTTGTGTGCTCCCCTTATGATTATGCTTTCAAGGGCCCTGGGCTGGTAAAGAAAGTGTGCTGTACTGAAAATAATTGCAGTAAGGCTTTGAGATACATACAGACTCATTTATTTAGTAATATTAACTGGCTTTCCTGCTTTTCCATCAACACTAAGAGGGTTAATACCTTCCTCCTGGGCTGGCCTCCAGAGATTTTGCTCTCTGTGGCTCCAGATGGCTTTCAGAAATCTCTGAAGTTTTGCTGCCCTCATTAGTGACAGATGTGGGAGTTATAATTTGAAATTTAGGTTCACTAAAGTAAAGCATTGTGAAATCCCAGGAACCCACAGAAGCACTCTTAAATGCACCAGTGGTACAGATCACAGAAAACATGCTCTCACGTAATGCTGAACAAGAGACTTTATTACCAACAACAACACTTTCCTTTTCCCCCTCCACTTTATCTCAGACTTTTAGTGCAGCCTTCCCTGGGAGCCCCCCGCTTGGCTTTTTGCTGCTCCCCTAAAGCGGCAGCCCCCAGAGCCTCGCAGCCTGGCGGGTCACTGCGGTGGGCATACCAGTAACAGGCCTGGCAGCGCTTTCTCCTGGGCCGAGTCTTTCATGCCTCCCACCATCCCCAACAGCACAGCGCTGGCCTCCTGCCTCAGATGCTCACTTCCTCGTACAGCCGGAGCCAGGCACTAATTCTGTATTGGTATCAGCCCTGCTATTTCAGTAAATTTAGTTCAATGGGCACCTGAAGTAACCTGAACCAGAACCTGTCTCAACCATTCCTTTTGTCATGAAAGCAGACAGATTTTTTCATTACCTCCACACAGCATGCTTGAGAACCACATCCAGAGCATGCTTTCATTACAAATTCCCTTCCATTCTTCCTGCTATAGAAAAGGGAGATCCGAAACGTGGCCGCACTCTTGGAGAGGATGTTTGCATTGGCAACCAGCCCGTAACACTCATTTGCAGAACCTGACGGGTAAAGTCTCCGAGGTCAGCCTGCATTGGCACTATACAAGCCTGGAGAAGACACTATTGCTTCATTGTCATTACATAAAGCCCTTCACCAGCAACTCTTGTACACAGAAGAGACACGGTGCAACTGTCAGTTGTAACATCCTCCATTAGTATCGCTTGAACTTTGATCAGGGGGAAGAGGCCTAAAATAGCCATGCAACATGTAAACATTTCTGAATGGGCTTGAAGTAAATGGTACATAGTTGAGAGAATCTAACTTTTTGGTCATTCAAGTAGTTAAGATAACATTGACCACTTGGAAGGACAGCTTACTTTAAAAACTGGTTTTATGTAACTGTTGTACACTATGTATAAGTACAGAGTATATTTCTGTTCATCCTTCTCAACACAGACATACAATACGTGCAGAGAAGAGTATCTCTGAGATGGATGCACCCTGAGGTTGTCACATCCAGAAGGATGCTACTCATTTGTGGCTTACAGCATATGTATTCCATGCACACAATTTCTTTCTGAAGAAAGCAATATTTTTAAAGGAGAAAAAACCCAACCAAACAAGACCATTCAAGCCATGTGACAGTATAAACAAGTCTCATAGGCTTACGTGGTTTCATGGAAGCTGAGCAGAACCACAGGATCTTTCCCTTTTCCTCTCTTATTGTAAACTTTTTCCTGCTGTTTCTGCAGGATTATGCTGTCTGATTCACTAGCCTGTAATATTTTTAGCCTAGAAGTCTTGCATACAAATCATTCATTAAAAAGGTAGCATATAGGATATCATTGAGAGTTGCTTTAAGGTTCAGTTGATTTTTTTTCAGTTTTGTTAGCTTCAGGGGAGACATTCCTGCAAACTGTTACCATTTGATGCTTCTCTCATTTTCCCAATAATCCATAAATCTGGTTGTGTTTTTTTTTCCCCCTCCTTTAAATGCTACCATCTCCTCTTCCCCATCACTATTCCCCTTTTCCGTTGTCAAGTTCAGTTATTAGACAGGGAAGCGTGTCATTCTCTAGATGATAGCTCTCAGCTATCCATTTTGTCCCAGAATTCATTATTTCATTTTTTTCTCCCTCTTTGAAAACTTTACATATTTTGGGTTAGGAGACACTCATGCCTTTGTTCTGTTACCCACCAAGCATCACCGGTTTTACCCTTGTATCCCAGTTCTCCCTCTTTCTGCCTCCCAGTTGCAGCACTGAGATCCCTTACTCACTGCAAAGTCAAAGGTTCACTCCAGCCTCCTCAGTTGTGTGGTTGGACTGGGGGCTGGAAGGCAACTGCAGGTAGGCTGTGGGTGCTGGGTACACCGCAGAGGGGAGGGTCTCTGGATACATACGTCCTCATTAGTACCTGCCAGAGGAGGGTGGATACACGGCTCTGCCCCATCCATTTAGAGAGGGACTGTATGCACCGCTGCTTCTGAGAATAAGGAGTCAAATCCCAAAGTCTTTAGGAGTTATATTACAGGCATTAAGTGCCGATCATAGTAATGACAAACCAGAGCTGAGCATAAGAAGGAAGGTTATCCTTCACTAGGACATGCACTATAATTTCAGTGAGGATATACTTTGCTTTTCTCTGCTTCCGTGCAACCCACCTGCTGAAGAGGTGCACAAGCTGCCTCTTCTTTAGCTGGCATCTATACTGAATGGGTTACAGCTGCTACTAATTTCATTTAGGGCCTAACCCCTTGATGACAGAAGCCGTGACTTGTGCACAGGAGTTTGATGAGTCCTAGCTGGGTATTTGCACATGGTATTTCTGCAGCTCTTATACAGCAAGGAACATATTTTCAGCTTAAGAAGTGTGACCTGATCTTTCATCACTAACATAAATGAGCTGATACTAACATGGTTAAGGTGGGCATTTATAAGTGTGTCAACAGGAGGGAAAAACCCCACACACGTTAAGGAAGACAGGGATGAAATCAACAATGGCTCATGAGTGGCAAGAAAAGCAACTTTAGGTTCACCTTAAAAAAAAAGAAAAAGCTTATAACATCAGTAAATGAAAAACAGCTAAATGAATTTCACTACTGATAATGAGCAGGAAACCTAATGCTTGGGATCATGAGTTTATGCAAATCTATTATTACTGCAAATTGGCATCCTAAGACCCTGATCATGTAACACTTGCACATATGCTTAACTTTATGCACATGAGCAGTCACATTAACGCCAAAGACTTAGTCGTGCATAAAACTGAGCAAATGCATGAGTGTTTGTAAGACTGGGATTTGAACACAAGGGATAGAAAACAAATTTACTGTATCATCAACAATTATTTCTGAAACCCATCAGAAGCCAAGGTGGTGCCAGAAGTCTGTTTAGTGTAGAAACATTCAAAGAGAGGGATTTTGAAGATTGCTGCCTTTAACTCAATCCATTAGGCCCAATAATGGTGGGCCAAACACAGGAGGAAAACATCCCTGCCCAGATTAAAATATATCTGATTATGGGTATTGGAGACATAGTATTTCCCATCACATTTTACAAGATAAACTGGATTGCTTCTTAAAAACACAGATTTCAGACTTGGTTATTGTAAAGAACTGGTTATAATCAACTTGGATTTGACTAAATTATTCAGCAGTGTGTCACAAAAGTCTTACAAAATTAATTTAAATGGTGTTAGGTTTATGTGGATTCAGAGCCGACGGCAACATTTACATAAACAGTTACAATAAATACAAAGGCTTATATTGGGGGGAGGTGCCTATTGCGCTGCAGTGAAGACTGATGGCTAGTCTTAGAGCTAGTTTTAATTGGAATATTCGGCAATGCTTCAGAAAACAGAACAACTCCCTTATGTTATGAAACCTGATGAAAATATACTATTTCCTTGGGAATCCAAAAGAGTAAATACAATAAAATTTGAGTACTTACCAGCAAGACAAGAAAAAACAAARAGCTGTAAAACAACATCTGTAGAAGTAAAGCTTCTGCCAAATTTAAAGGGATAGCTCTGGAAAAGGAATTCTGGGAAAAGTGCAACCCTACATTGGGAAGATGTAAAAATAAGGCCTCGGCAAAAAAATAAGGTCTTGTTAAATAAATATAATCAGCCAAAAGTCATGTTTATGTTTCATGATTATTTCTGTATGCTTTTTAAGCTTTTTTYTGTTTTGTTCTAGTTTGAAAAAAATTAGTACATTCTCAGCAGTCAGTTTTACTGCTACTTTTTGTTGTGTGTTTTTTTTTTTTTCATACATTCTGTTCTTTTCACCCAGAGGAATTGCTGCTGTCAAGTTTGCTGTGTAACAGTAAAGCTAATGGAATTATGGTACTTTCTGTTCGTCACATCTTGCAGCTTGTTTCAAAGCAGCAGTTCCAGGACCTCCGGGTACCATGCGTGGCCATGTATCTGACTCCTGGTGAAGTCTGGATATTGCAAGGGCTCTTGGTTCTCTGTAGGGTTTGTTCAGGAGGGTTGTCATGGAGATACAGAGTCTGAAAAAGGCAGTATGGTCTTTCACGTGGCTGCAGTCTATATGGACAGGCTGCCTACAGCAATGGCCATGAGAGCTGAGCTGGCAGGGAGCCAGACAATTTGTGAAAATGCTTTAGCACATTTGCACTTGACATTTTGGTTGTGGTTAAATGGAGTATCAGTGCATTGATGACCAGCTGTTTTCAAGTCTGCATCCATCTTAAAGGCTTAATTTTATACAAAAATAGCTTTGGGGGATGATTTTGGTGAGGTAGCATCTTCACTTCTGTAATCTCACAGCACAGTAATGCTGCTTGTCCTGAATGTATGAGAACAAAGTGAAAAGACTAACACAGGCTGGAGCAGGTTGTTGGCTAGGAGCCCTCCTCCCACTAGCTCTTTTCCCAAAGGAAAGAAAGTTTTAACTTTCTTCATGGGTTAAGTTTTGGCTTTTTTATCTCATCTATAAAGGTTTCAAAGGAGGAGGTAGGACTTCTCCTGTGACTAACTGGCATCTGGCAAGAGCGTGATTCTGAACTGGGCTTTAAGGGAGTATCATGACAAAGATATAAAACGTGCTATTATTGGTGAGAAAAGTGATGCTGGAGGTGTGGCAGCCRGAGGAGTCAGCCCTGCAAATATTTGTTCATTCTGCCTAACGTCACCATGTGCAACGTTGCTTTATATGGCTGGCCAATAAGATGCATGAGTTTGAAATTCGTGTCTTCGGGACACCACCATGTTCTGAGTTGAAGGACTGTGACAACTGGAGAGAGGAGGAAAGTYTGAAATAAATTTGAACAGTATCTCTGGTGTTTTCAATGCCTACCTGCTTCATTCCAGTAGGTAAAGAGTGCAGACGATCTGTTTGTCAGCACAGCTCTGGCAGACCGAACCTCCCGAAGTCTGTGATGATAATTCATTTCTAAATGTTGCGGTTTCTTTGAAATACACTTCCAATTCTTTGAGGAAATAATTATTTCAGAAAAAAACAGTCTTTCTTAATCCAGACCTTATTTATTATATTCTGAAGCACCCCTTGAAATGCAACATTGAACACGAATTTCTCTTTGATTGGTTTAATGGAAACAATTTTTCTCTTCAGCAAGCACTTGCTTTCAGAGTGAAACCTTAACATTTTACTTTTTATCTGTCTTGTCAATCATTGATTTTTTTGTTTTTTTCCTGCTGGCCCCACCTGGAGATGTCATATACCTCTCAAAAGCATGTAATCTGAAAAGATGCTGAACAAAGTTTTTATTTTTCAAACCAGTCAACTAGTTACCAGTTGATCCGACAAATATGTCACACAAATTTATTTTTGGAAAAACAGTTTGTTCAGCATGGCACTTGAGTGCAAGTTTGCTTAACAAAATCATAACTAATGCCCAACTATTATTTTTCTGATTTGATATTTCATACCATAGACTCATAGAACAATTCAGGCTGGAAGGGACCTCAGAGGGTCATCTCATCCACCTTCCTGCTCAAAGCAGGGTCAGGTATGAGATCAGGTTACTGGGGGCTTTATCCAGTCTTAAAAATCTCCAAAGATTTTAACATAACTGCACAACCTCTCTGGGCAACCGTTTCCAACACTTGACTATCCTCATGATGGAAAGATTTTTTCTTCATAACTTACCGAAACCCCTCTTTTTTCAGTTTATGTCCATTGTCTCTCCTCCTCTCTCTCTGCTGGGTTGGGGCTCGTGTTAGTAAGGGCTGTGACAAATAAACCCTTTTATTTCTCGTCAGTATTTCTGCGTGCATTAGGGAGGACAATTACAATATCCTTCAGGCTCTAAGGCAATGAATCCAAACAAAATTTTTCTGCTCCTTATGTGCTGTATTAAAAGATGAAAACTCATCCTTGCATGTAAGGAAAACAGAGTTTCAATGAAGATCTGACCCAGAGACTGGAGAGCACAGTTTTCTTATAAAAGATGTTCTTTCATTAAAAAGGCTATTGTAACCTAAACACTTTATGATATATTTTCTTTCCAAGGAACTTTTTCAATCTGACTGAGCATGCTGAAGTCATTATATAGTTACTAGAGATGCTTCTTTGTCCAGACAGACTTACTATAGGTTACACTTCTGCAGGAGATTAAAAATGATATATTAATAGATATCCTTCTAAAAATACTCTTTTAAGTAATATGTATCTGCATCTTCCCAAGCCTGGAAGAACATACAGAACAGCAAAGGAAATACAGCAAAAAATTCAGGGCAAATAATATAAACCATGAGAACTTTTACCACTGTATTTATTTAAATGAAGGGAAACATGTCGAAATATGAAAGCTAAGCACTTCAGTTTATTCACATATTTTACATTCAAAGAACCAACAGAAATAATTTTTTTTCAGAAAAAAAGATTCCTCTTGTGGTTTCCAAAATTTTGACAGAGACATGGAATATACTTAATGAAGCATGTCACTGCAGTGCATGCAATAAAAGCCTTGTGTATATGGAAAAAAGATAAAAACCAAACAAATTTGACCATTACCAAAAAAAGGTTTCCTTTAATATAAATAAAATTCAGAGTAGTGCTTTATTTTAACAGACAACACAACAGCGGGATTTATTAACAACTACGTATTTACAGTGCCTCACTGGTAAAAATACTGGGCTTCATCTGAGATCCRAGACACTTCCTGAGAAGGCAACGTGGACTGAGGATTGCTCAGCACTTCACATAAGCTAGGTGCTAAAAGAGTGAAATTAAAGCATATTTTTAAAACAAGTAAGATGGCAAAGGTGGAACTGCTGATGCATCGTGTTTATGCCCTGATCCAGCAAAACTTGCACCTCAAGTACTCCCTTTGATTTCAGTAGATCTATGTAAGCTCCTAAGRTTAAACACAGGGTAAGTGTTTCAAAACCAGGAGCCTCAGAGAAAGATAACTGCTTGACTCAAAGATGCTATGAGTAGAGAAAACTGCTGTAATTACAATTTTACGTGCTATGGAGGCACACGACCTTGAATTTAAATCTGTATTCTTCTGCATGGGTGATTTCTAGCACTTTACTTTTAGTTTGATCCTACAAGGTCTGGATTCCAAATATCTCTATCAAGTGACAAACTTGTGAAAGCATCTTCTTCCCACAGCCTCCAAAATCATAGTGCCAGTTTAGCAGATCTCAGTCTTTTTGGCAATTAAATAAAACAAGAACCAGATCTTTTTCAAAGTACTCACAAAATAATCTTTCACTTATAAAATGGCTGTCCCACCATTCTTGTATCAGATCTGACCTCAGCTCTTTAGGTCTAAACAGTTCTTTAAAAGTTACAAAAATAAAGAATTGATTAATATACAAATATATATTTCAGAGTGATAAGAGAATAATATTAAACAAATTCCTTTTTTAATCTACTTTAAATTAAAAGAAATGTTTTCAAAAGTCTGGGCTGAAGCAGATCTTTATCTATTGACGCTTTAATGGAACCCATTCCCTGCAGATGGCCACATACAACTTAATGTAAGAAGCTCATTACTACAAAAAGACAGTGAACATTTTTCCACTAGCAAAGCAATTCATAAAATCTGCTGTGCCAGTTGGTTTTTGGTATCTTGCTTTCAAGAACAGCAGATATTTCTAATATTAGAAACAAAACCTAAATCATGAAAAGTCTTGAGCTTCTTTAGAAATGTGCTTCTTTCCCTGGTCATCTTTAATATTTGTTTTGCAATAATCCACTTCGTTTTGTATACTGTTTGTGTACAGCATAATATAAATGTTCTGCCTGAATGCACATGTATGTACAAAACCAGTCAGTAATTAAGTTAAGAGATATGCCTGCTCGCTGGGTCATTTCATACTTGCACAATACTATATTTTTCTGTAATATCCATAACAACATCATCTAGGTTGCTCCCTTCTTCCACTGAGATGCTCACGCATGTTTTCCTTCCATTTATCTCAAGCAGCCGAAACAGCAAGGAACATTTTTGAACAACCTATAATACTCTTCCTGAATCTGAAATAAAAATATTGAATTTAAATATGAAATAGATTTATTAATAGGTCTATATGGCTTTTAACTCATTTTGTACTGCTCCTGTCACTAGATGTTTTAAGGTGGGGCTGCTTTTGACTTTAGGACAGGATACTGAAGAAAGTATTATCTCAGGATAGCGTGGGTAGCGTGAATCCTGCTGCTAACTGCAAAGACTGGAAGTGAGTTTTATTGCACCCATTGCGTTATTTCATCTGGTTAATGGCACTATAACCAGTTTTACAATTTTAAATAACATTTTCCCATGTTTCATACATTGTTTTTAAAACTGGGAGAAAATATGTGAGAAGGTAAGAATTGGGCAGAGGTTCTGTCTCCACTGAAAGCAATAGCAAATTTCCCGTCTTCCCTCCTCTCCCCTGTCAATGGCACAAGGATTCCCTCCCTTGCTCTGACAAAACGTTTGCACCACGACTCCACTTCAGGGCTGGGCACCTGCCTGTGTAGGTACATGTGACTACCTGGGTCACTTCCCACAAGGAATGGGACACTTACCTTCCTAGACAACACGCAAAGAAATATGAAGATGAACATCCCCTGGAATGCGTTGAAGATTGTAAAAAGATATGCAGTAACCACAGATCCCTGTACGACATGGAGGACCCCAAAGATCCAGGTAGCCCCAAGGAGGAACAGGAGAGCGAGAGCACCTCGGGCACAGGATCTAGACAGGAAGGGAACATTGTGAGCAACATGCGGGCACGTGCTGTTTTCCTGCCTTCACCGCTTTGGATGGTGAATCCTGCCTAGGCAATTTTTTTCACAGCTGCAAAGCTCTGAGAAGTGCAGATGCATGGGCTGCTCTTTAGGGTGTGCTGTAGCACTGTGGCACGAATAGGCTCACATAATCACTGCAGACGCGCAAAGGAGTAAGACTGGAGGGCCTTAAAACACTGGCTTCTTTAATCTTCAGATATGTTTTCTCTGGTGTACTGCAGCACCATATGATTTGATTTAAATCTACTGTTAGTGTAATTCCCCAAGGAAAAACATATGTCTGTTATGAAGCATTCCCCTACTTTTCCTCCTCCCCCTTATCCTCCTCAAAAAATAACCCAGAAAAATGTACAGTATGCTCTTAGGTCAGTACATGTGCATGACATCAAAGGGTTCCCAGGCTGCCTCCCAGGTTCACTGCAGAAGACGGTGCCAGTTGTAAAACTAGACTTTCTTTCTTTCATTCTTTCTCTTTAAAAAAAAAAAAAAAATTGTTTTTAGAACACAAGTACTCTCAAATAGTTCCTGGGTCAGCATATTGATGCTTTAAAATTACAGGAACTGATTGGGTGTGATTTTTTTTTCCAACATGCTGTAGAGCCCTGCTCACAGACTTGAGCAAATTACAGCATGTTGTCTTGGAAATGAAGCCACTGATTACTTTCTTATTCATTCTCAGCCCAGTCATTGAGGGACTTCCTTTGAACAACAGACATTTTTAACACTGTTCCTCTGAAAATGAATAATTCTCAACTTCATTAAAACCAGTTCACCACATGAAGCTACGAAGGGTGAGGAATAAGAGAAAGTAATCAATCAAACAATTGCTAAATCCTAACTATAAATCTAGTGCAACGCATTGAAACTGCAGGAGTGTTCCTAAGCAACACAAACAGTAAGTTGTTTTCAGTGTTCCCTGTAGTACACTTCAGCTTTTCCTGCACAAATGGTTTTCAAGGTCCCTATAAATCAGTTTTAAAGAGAGTGAGTTGATGGAAAAATCATAGCAGCATGCAAAGTAAAAATCCTGGAGAGAATCCCTCCCCCCCCACCCCCAACACCACAGAAGCACAATGTCCTGCTGTAGACTTTTTACAAATACCATGAATGACTGGACTCTCTTATCACTGTATTACTTGTTACTTCAAGGCAAATATTTTGGTCCCAATTCAGGCATAAGTTTTGAAATCTGGTTTGGCTTGCACAGAGGCGGRGGAAAGTACTTAAGAAAAGAGGACAATTACTTCTTTAACCTCACCATCAGGCTTTACCCTCTGGTTGATATGGGCCACTCATTGTATTCCTCGTACACCTCTCACACAACCCCAGTGTTACTGTACAAGGTATTGCTCAATGGGAATAAMGATTGCAAAATCTACCTCCAAATCTATATGCGGAGATAACAGGGAAAAAAAAAATCTTTCTTTTTCTACAAATCTTCCAGAAGATTAAATTGTTATTTTTGAATACTCACTTTTATCTCTGGCTGTATTTAAACTTGCAGAAGGTAGAATTTGTATTAAATGGCAAACTTACCTTATATTTTCATAACAACTAACTTCTGGCTTTAACATTGCAGTGTGTTGAAATACTTTATAAATAATCACTCCAAAAGCCAACAAATTAACCTGGGGGGAGTGAAGAAAGGAACTTTTAGTTCAAACCAGGATGCTTTTGAATTTCAATAACTGTTACACATTTAAATGAAACAAGCCAGATAAAGTTTCTGTGTATATGAAACCTACAGAATCCAGTGCCGGGAGGGCAAAAACCCCCATGCTTTTCTGATCCACTTCTATTAAAAAAATATGAGCCCTATAATAAACATTGATCAAACAGGGCTGTAACTGTACCTTATCTCAACAGTATCACTACCAACAGTCTGCAAATGTTTATTGATTTTATTGGTAAATCTCTTAGATTTCCTGCTGAGATTTTTTTTTCTAGGTAGAGATGTTTAAGAAAAGGAGAAGAAGAGAAGATGAAAAGAAAAGAAAAGAAAAGAAAAGAAAAGAAAAGAAAAGAAAAGAAAAGAAAAGAGGAAAGGAAAGGAAAGGAAAGGAAAGGAAAGGAAAGGAAAGGAAAGGAAAGGAAAGGAAAGGAAAGGGAAAGGGAGAAAACCAAAAAAGCCCCTCCCCCCAATGGATTTTCTATTGTACTGTATTGCGTAGATCTTGATAAAATGTATGTCTCTTGTTGCTCAATAATGTTAATAACATCATATGTTCTGAGGTCTTTGCAGTGTGAAAACTTTCAAGTGGAACAAAAAAAACTTCGAGGTTTACACAAAGAATTTTAAAAAAACTAGCTTTTGTTGAAAAGCTCCTTGCTGTGTATTCTCTCTTATATTTTATGTTTGTTTCATAGGTGAATAATTTCAGCATGGTTTTTTTCCTGCCTTCTTTATAATGGCATCACTTTATTTGAGTTTGAAACAGAAAAAAGCAACTGAAAGAAGCAGTTTTGCAAATGATGCTCAATTATGGTTCTGAACCTCTGTTTGCTCGGCTAGGCTTCACTGATCTTTCATTTAAATTTATACTGCATTCCTTTAACAATGTGGATGGGTTTGCTTTCTTCCTTTTTTAAAAAATTCTTGTTTTGCTTTGCAGCATTTAACATCAGAATCCATTAAAAATGTTAGTAAATGAACCAAATTTTAGCTGGATGTCATCCAAATACTATTCGTAGATCCTTGGTTGTAATCCCTTGGTTGGTTCCTGTGGGCTTCCAGCTGTAGAATAAATAGAATTAATGTATTCCCCAACTTGTTTCTCCAGAAAGACTGTGTGGTTTTCCTCCCTCCTTCCTTTTCGTTAAAAAAAAAAATCCTCCAAAATGCAAACAAAAGGCTGGTAGGAGCACAGCATCACTTTAAAATGAATCACTTTCATTTGTTAACACTTGTTATGTATGTCTTTAGAACATTTTTGTTGTGTCGGGGGGGAGTATCTGATATTAAATGYAGGCTCTGCTTTAATTAGCTGCATGCTCATACTTTAATACAGCACAATGTATTTACAATTTGATAAGACAGGAGATAGAGCTGATTAGCAGTTTAGGGAATTAATCCTTCACTGAATACCTTGTACTTGCGCTGATCATGAGAGCTGTTCTGAAGCTCCTTATATTTAAAATTGTAATCTATAATATCTCCTAAACCAGCAATTTTTCAAAGTTAATTATAAGTCAGTCAGCAGTTGTGGGTAATTATATGCAGACTTACTTTTTATCTTATATTTGTTGGTGAATAATATATCAAATAACTTAGTGCATGCACTGTAATCTGCATAACCACCTAATGTTCTTATTAATCTGAAAAAGGTTGGGTGAAATGTGATCAAAGTACCATAAGCACGGAGAATACACACCGCTACTTCTTCAGAAACTGTTATCAAGATCGCAAGCACAAACCATSCGACCGACCTTCCTCTCTGCCGGCCCGTCACCAAGATCACTGATGTCAATGAGAGCCTTCCTATTGCCATTAATAGGCTCTGTAAGAAGCTCTGTGGGCCAAACCCCCTTATCCTTTGGCCACATGAACCAGCTGCAGAACTGGAGAGGTTTTGCTGAACAAGGATGGGGCGGGCGATGGGCAGATGTGGGGCCTTGTGGCAGCGGACTCCATTTCTCTTTGTCCCAGCAGGGCTCCTTTACACAAATACTATTTACACTGTCYGTTGCACAGGATAATAGGATTTGGCCCTCTGCATTAAAGTAATACCCATTAACTATGATCTTTTCATTCATCAATCCATTCTAATGGGAATAATCTGTATGTATCAGGGGAACGGGAGAGGCTAACTCCAGCTTCTCAGAGCCAGCTGCCAGAGCACAATTATTGTACAATACGTCTCAGGTAGCCTCGCAGGAGGTAGTGTTACAGGCTAATGAGGGTGAGCTTAACTTCTGAAATACCCGGTCATTTCCAAGATTTATTAAAGTCTTAAGTCGTTTTTTGCCCCATTTTGAAGCACTCCATTAATAAAAAATATCTATAGTAAAGTGCACAGACTGCCTTTATACAATGTTCAGTGTCTCAAAACAGTAGCTTTTAGGCAACATACCGTGTTTTTTTTTCCTTTTCAGCCTAAGTTAAAGGCCTCTGGCACTGCATTTTGTCCTTTGGGGGACAAAATAGGTAACAACAAAGTAGTTGTAACTGTCCTGTGACACAGAAATGTAGCAAAACTTGAGGGAGAACATGAACTCATGGGTAAATCCAGGAGAAAAAACTAGCTGATGTTAATAATGTGTCAAGTGTGGCCTTAAGAGAAAACTGGTAATCCAACAGGTATCCTAAACTTAACATGTTCTGCTTCAGCCTGATACTCTGCATGTTCTTTGCTGTGAACATACCAGTAGCCTCAGCTATTTCTGGGAAATGTAAAGTAAAAAGTTCACATTGGGCGGTTGGAGTGAGCAGGAATACTGAGAAATTGGACTGAGTAGGACTAAAGGGGAAATGACCTTTGTATAACTGATATCCCCAAAGAGCCATACGTATTTCAACAAATGGGATTGGAAGTCAAATCACCCAAAATGCTTGGCCAAAGGTACAACCACTTAAGACATTTGAATTTGTATCCAAAACTGAGTTTCCAATGAGCAGAAATGGAGGTAGCAGGCTGTAAAAGTCATCCAAAATAGAGATAGGCACAAGGAATCCTGGATCCCCAAATCTTCCGGCTGGGACAAACTGAGGGACTTCTGGATGAGAGACACTGAAACATCTAAAAAGGCTTCAGCTGCTACTTATAGCCAAATACTGTGTTTTATACTTACTTTGGTTGTAATYGCGTGTTTTCATTTTTGTAATTAAAGCACAATCTTCAGATCTTGTTGAATAAACCTTCGATGACATTATAATTAAGGCTGCCTTAAGGTGACAGGCAAGGTGAATGAGAATGAAATGGCAAACATAAGGCACGCTGTCTCTGGAGAGGCAGCAAACTGGAGTAGAGCAAGATGTGCAGGCAACTGTGAAACCAAGCTCAGGACAGGCTTTGCACAGGCCTGGAAAGGGCCAGCCTGGGGACTGCTGCTGCCACACGCCGGCTTTGGGAGAAGTTACCTGTATAATGAGCAGAGCTACTCCGCAGCTTTGGGCAAACCCAAAGCGTGAAATGTTGTGGCATGGCCACAGTTTTATCAAGTGAATAACGACGTTACAGAGTGACACGATAAGTTCTTGTGCCTTTGTTTTCAGTGTTATTACATGGCTGAGCAGTCAGAGAAACTGCTGCATGTCCTGAGACCGGCTTCTCGGCAAGTCTAATAGGCTGAAGGGGAATTGCATTGATTCCAAGCCCAGAACTGAATTCTTTTTTTTTTTTTTTTTTTATTTAACAAACCACCCCAAACTGCTATTGGGCAAACAGTGCACTCAGTCCTTACTGTTTCACAAAGGAAACCTCTGACTTTCTCCCTGAAAGCCCAATTCTGTGAAGTGCTGAGCATCCTCAGCCCTCCCTCCCTCCCTCCGAGATTCAGTGGGAATCAGGTTTCACTCAGTGTGCTCAGGTGCACTACAGGACTAATTTTAATAATTAATCTATTCCCCTTTTTTTTTTTTTAAGTAAGTGGTTAATCAAAGACAAGGGCTGATATAGGAACAGCCTCCGCTCATAGCATCTTCAGGGAATCATTTCTCCTTAAAGATATTTGTAAAAGTATTTTTAGCTTGCTTAAATTCTAGAAACGTTGTGGTATATTTATGAGCAAATGGTAGGAAACTTAAAATGTATTTACGTGAAATAGACATTAAATAAGGGCAGTTATTGGGATCCCATGAAATCAGGATTTTGTAGATATGGGCAACTACATTTATGTATCTGTATAACCCAGGATAATCTCCAACAGCCACAAATCTGGATGAGCTAGGTTTTATTGTACACCTGTGACTGAGTTTAAAGGGAGGATGGTAAGTGTTTGGTACATCTCTCTTGGGGAGATCATCTGTGTGAAGGGTCACGAGGATTTAAGACTTTGGAGTGACTTCTGGCCCCATTAAACCAACGGCAGAACTCCTGTTAAATGCCAAACTCCCATTGCCTCCATTGTTGTCAAGGCTTTACCTCTACAAATCATAGACAGCGATAGTCTCAAGGGATTCAAGGGCAACAGTGGACACTGCTGTGGGTTTCACTCTGCAGATTAGCACTTGCATGTATCATGGATGCACGCTGTGGTATAGAGCAGGATAGTGAAATTTTCCTGCAGCTGTGTTTTGGGTACAGTTCCCATGTTCACAACTGTGATGTTGGTGGGTAAGATAAAGCTGGCATGCAAGGAAGAGTTCAGAGCTGTCTGGAGTGGTACAAGTCCTAGGATCAGATCTGACCCACAGCCACAGCATCGGTCTGGATAATTTCCTCTTGTAAAGAAATTCACAGGAGAGGAATTGCAAATTCAAAGAAATTTCCTGGTGCTTTCCTAATCATCTTGTCAACAATAAGGAGGTTTTGCCAAAGGAATTAGCCTGGGGAGCTCTGTTCAATCACTCACACGTGTTTTAGGACAGGATGGGAAAAACTGTGTGTGGTGTTAACCTACCTTCACCTAGAGCTAGGATGGCTCTGTAAATCTGTTTGCAGATGTATCCCTCCCTCTGTCTCAATACTACCATGGCTAACTGAACAGAGTACTTCTGCATAGGCTTCTGTAATGAAGGAAAACTGCCCAACAGTGGGCACGGGTACCACAAGATACTGCTGCTTTGGCTTCTATTCCCAGCAGTTCTGGGACCACAACAGCAGAATTTCACCCATCCACAGTTTGTAGAAGAAAATAATAGAGTTGCATACATATCAAGACATAATAATATTTACTTGGTTCTTTTTCCTAAGATGAGGATCCAGAAAAGTACTGAGAAACAATCATCTCATCTATTGTCTAAGCAAATTACAAACTTCCCTGTTGGTTACTAACTGTATTTTGCAAACTAAATAATAATATAAAAATGAGCACATAGGTCCTAAAATGCTAAATGTTCCAAGCTGTCGGAGTTCTGCTAATAGCACATTGCTTAGCAACTGCTATATTTAAAATAGGTCCTTAATTCCACTGTTAAATGTACGTATTTTACATACTGGAAGAGTAACATAATGTTCTATCCTCAAGTAAATATGATGTTAGTGCTTCACACTGCATGAAACACCCTCTGTGTAGGTACAGAATGATAGTTATTTTTAGTTGAGCACTGAATGGTATGAAATACACAAAATTTAATAAAGCATGCAAAACATCTGCCTGCAAATAAAAATATTTGCACTCATGTTGAAGAGTTGTAGTTTCTTTCATAATTAATTACAATTAAATTGTAAGATACTGAGTGAAGTGATATATCATCATTTTGCCCCATCAAGGTAGCTGACAGCTGTCAAATTTGGCAACTAAGAAATCTTTTTTTCCTTCCCCTCCTCCTCCCTTTTTTTAAGCAAGACAAAAGAGCATTTGAAAGCTCAGAGGGAAATGGTCCATCTTTCATGGCGGTAGCTCAGTTAGCACCTGGACATCTGGTAAAATGAAAGAGATCAGGGCGAGAGGCATTCAAGAAAATTTTGTCCATTTTTTTGTTGAAAAATGTCTGTTAATTAGCGCTAAAAGACCTTTACTGTTTTAGACTATACGTTCACCAGGAAAGGCTTCCTGACTAGGATAGCTTTTCTGATTAAAACCAGAAAGGACACTCCTGAACAATGAAAATCCCTGTGGACAGGGCATTTATACAGGATGTTGAAGACACAGGCACAATTTTCTGTTGTACTTAATATTCAGACTAGGTTATGACCCTTAGTTTCTCCAGCCTCCGTACCAGCTATTCACTGCTATTGCTCCATCAGCCCTGCTGGATCTACTCCATGCCACACAAATAATTAAATATTCACTGGAGCAGGGAGACCTGGATCTCCCTCATCCCCCAGTTCCTCATCCAGGACTATCTAAAGATAGTTCTTTTTTTAACAGCGGAGTAATTGTTTAAGACGAGACTGAGTTTTTGAGGCTATTTCCAATACACATGTATTTATAGAATGAAAAAGGAATTGGTAATTTCATATACGATATCCTTGTGTAAAAGCTACACTCCAGCCTTTCAAAAGTTATTAAAACACTTTAAATACCAGCCTTTTAAGGCTCTCTAGTGTTACAAAGAAGAGAAGGTATAAGAAAGAGGCAGCTAATTCTAAAGATTCAGACATACTAGTTCTGATTCAGTCCGAGCACTTTACATTCAAACTTCAAAAACGAAACCCCCAAATCATTCCCTTTTCCTTTCTTAGTCTCTGTCTCAATAATTGATGAAACCATCTATATGCTGATGTCAGATCTCACAAAAAAGAATGAGAAAATTTCTCCTGCTGCTCTCTTAGGCATATACTTGAATTTTTTACATATATCATATTGAATTTGGCTCTTTCAAAAAATGTCTGAAGTTCAGAGCAGCTGTATCTGTATCAGTCTTTACAATGACCTTCATTATGAGTGTTTGAATTAATGAGCTTGTGATGGTCTGAATTCTGCCACAGAGAGCAATGCACTTCTGTCTCTCTGGCTGTATGGCTAATGGCTGGGTAAAATGACAACATTCAGTGGGTCATCGTTATTTCAGTCAGGGGAGAACGGAATTAAGCTATTAACAATACAACAGTTTAAGCTTCAAAATGAAAATGTATGCCRTATTAATTGCATAAAATTGGACACAAGCTGGCAGTCAAACAGTCTGGGTTTGTCTCCTGACTGATTTATCTCATTATCATGTCCCTAGTGAATATACCTTCTCGAATGCTTTAGGTATACAACAGCAGTCTTATCTGGGAGTAGAAAATGTAACAAAAACATTAACAAACCCCCTTTAGGCTATATTTTTGGGAAATATCTACAATAATGCAGGATTAGAATTTTATGATTCTAAGATTTTAATAATTTCACTTGTTTTAAGAGTTAAAACGTAGCTAAATGAGTTCATTTCAAACACTGTCTCAGGAAATACGTAATTTTCACATAGGGTTGCTCTTTATATATAAATACTTCAAAGTTGTTCTTTTACATACCTCAAGCTGTAGATTAGACTCAATTAGATGTTTCCTTTATATTTTTAGAACACTTATAACAAGCTGTAAATGCATAAATAAATAAATAGATGGGGTTTCTATATTTTTCATCAGAGTAAACAGCTTCTCAGACTTCTGGATGCAATGTTGTTTCTTATTGGATTGCAAAGCTAAACACATACTGACCTAAATATTTTTATTTAACCTCAGTTCTGCAGCCAACGGCAGGAGGCATGAACCAATAGAGCTGTATCTGACCTCAGCCATAAAGATTAGCCCAACTAGATCCAGTGGTAGGACTGGGGTCTATCTTGCTCGCAGTATAATTAATGACTAGATTTACTCTTCTCCTTTTCCAAGAAGCTTTTGAGAAGGTGTATTTACTTGGGAGTTGGTAATGACATAAATCAGGCTGTTTAATGAACTGATTCCAGGTGCATCAAAGAATTCAGACTACATGTTACACCTCTCCTACGATTTCTTTGCATAAATGCCAACCTGTCTTAGGCTGCATCTAGAGCCTTACGCAGCTGCCCTGCAGAAATATTTTTATCTGGCAAAGAGGAGTGAAATAGTTGTGTATTATCTTTTAGCACAACTAGCTTCAGTGAAAGGATGAGCTACCAGGAGGGAGGCAGCCTCAGGAGTACGACCAATACGTTGAGTCTGACAACAGCCTATATTTGCCATTTTGGAGGTGTGAATAGTTGGCAGAAAGGTGTCCATGTCTTCCACAGTTTGCCAAATCCTCTAAAGGATTTGGACCTTTGCTTTTTAGAAATATGTATGATTCTGCTGTGGATGTGGTCACAAAATGCCATGCTGTGGCTTATGATCTTACTCAAAGCCACAAAAAGTTCTTTCAATGACCAAGTGAGATTTCCAAACTGAGTATTCACATGCAATTACTACTGTGAATTTAAATTTGCTTCTCTAAATGCCTGCAAGCGATGAATCAAAAGGGCAGTAGAATAGTGGAAGAAAATGTGATTTGAGTGAGAAAATACATAGTGTGGATGTAGTCATTATGTAATTACTAAGAAAGTCCAAAAGACATCATCAGTCTATGTTAACTATCTAAAGCAAACCTTTCAATGAACAATTTAGGGTAAGCGTATGGGTTTATAAGTAATTGTGCTCATAGCAAGGCAATGTAAAGAATCAGCAAGAGCATATTAAGCAATTAAAAAAAAAATAAAAATGACTGATTCAGACAGTTGTGTGGCTTTCCTAAACAAAAAATCCACTGAGGCTTAATATACATGGATCCATTAAAATAGCGGGCAGAGTTTATCTTGCTAGAAAAGGAGTGCCTGGGACATCGACCTGCACCGAGCTGTGGCACGTCTCAGGAAATCTGCACAGCCAGCTGGCACCTGCGGGTGCTCTTCCCCTTCCCCTTGGAATCCACCTGTACTCCCTCACCTGCTGTTTCTGCTCGCTTCACTCTTGACAACAGAGGACACGCTTGACTTTTCAAGTCTAATATCCTTTCAGTGAATCTGAGGGAGAACTTCTTCACAGGATTTTTCTTATAACACTACAAGATAAGTTGATTTTTTTTAARAAAATCTTTTATGTGGAACATTCTTCAAGGATCTTTGAGCCTTATGTGATGAGTTTGTTCCTATGTAACAACATAAGAGCAAGCAATTTTCATGTTGTAGACTAGTGGCCACAGCCTCTATATTTCTAGGGACTTTAGAACAGGGGCTTTAATGACAGAGGGAAGGAAGGAAAAACCTTAATTTCATATGAAAGCCCTGGTCTTGCTGAGAAACTGCATCCATTGTGTATGGCAGTATGGAAGCTGTGGCTTGGAGATTAAAGCTGATCCTGTCCACTGGACAGGGCAAGTACTTTCTGACTCAGTGATTATTTAGCACAGCAGGTATTGTTGTTGCTGAACAACATTGCGTTTTGAACTAATCTGTTCCAACCAAAGTTGCAGACTCAGTCTTTAATGCCACTATGTATTTAATTATCTCCACTTTATCCACAATGGCATAAGAAATGCAATGGAGACACCTTTAACTGAAGCCACAGAGGRGCTAATGAAAAGGGGACTATTATTCTTCCATAAAGAATAATAAAACCATCGCTAGGCCCTGTAGGAAATTTATTTCCACTAAAAAGGCAGACTGAGAAACAAGAGTAGATATAAAAAAATGTTTAAAACAGCTATTTTCTGAAAAATGTACAGTAAACAGTACAGAGTATACTTTTCTCATCTATCTAAGAAACATAACTAGGCATTTATCACAAATAACCCTTTGGAAAAAAAAACCCACAGGATTTTCCAAAGCATAAGTATTCACTAAAAAATGTGAAACGGTGGTACGGTTTGTTGTGATGGAGGTCAGAGCTCAAACAACTTTTTCAATGGTAATCCTTAGAATATCAAGAAATATCAAGAGTAACGAACATGAGCTGCTTCACTGAAGAACAGGAATAATAATGTGAAGAAGCCTGAAGAGGCAGTGTACCTGATTACACCAGTGTGGTGATTGATCTCAGAGGGGCTGCTTTTATTTATTTTTTTTTTTTAATGGGAGCAATGGACTGTCAGATCATGCTCAGTGTTGAAGTCTGGGAACATGTAAAACTTTAAACTCTTTGAATATTTACTTTTCTACAAGAAAGATGTTCAGTTTGAATGCCCTAGATTAGAGTATTAAGTACATGAAATTTGTGAGTATATGAGAAAACAGCAGAGTAATGGATTTGCCAGGAAAATTTTCTGCATTGATTRCAGCAGTCTTACTAATCCTGAATCAACCTAAATGTACAGAACTGAATAAGTATTAGAGCTGTCCAATAAGATTTGATGAATGCACTATTCCATTAATTTTACCTTTTTTGTTGAATAAATTATTTGACAAATAATGGTAAAATTCATCAAATAAATTATCTGATGAATATATTTTTTAAGTAATTGACTAGCTCTAATGAATATGCAGGCAGTTCCTTAATGAAAAGCATTACTCTACTGTTAGCCTGCTTTCATCACTCATATGTCACTTTTTTGTATTTTGCAACTGCAATCTGTATATTTTATTCATTTAGCCATTCATTTATACATGGGAAGTTCAAAACAGTATGGTTAATCAATCACTGCAATTCTTAGAATATTTTTGCTTTACAGTTGATTATTCATTACATTTATTACACACAGGAATGCTTAATAAAAAGAACTTGGCTTTTCTGAGGACACCTCTCCCAAGAACTATTCTTGGCTTGTATGTTCCAAGTCAAGTTTACAAGAATGCTCTGAAAATTGCAGGATCCATTTATAAGCCATTTTTGTAGTTGCAAACACTACAATTACCAATTGTTTCAAGAAACTGGAGCTTGAAGCCAAGCCAGACACCTTCAAGGTCCCTGAAAACACACATTAGAGGAGTAAAACAAGGAAGAGCGTACAGGAGCCACCTCCTCACTGCACAGCGCTAGGATATTTGCATAAAAGCCACAGAGAGGATTATTTGGATGATGTTCAATTTTGGAAAGGTTCCAACCTCAAAGAGCAAGCCTGTATTTTGTTACTACAGAGGTGATCTCAACAAATGATACTGATAGATTTATACTGTTAAACAGCAAATTGCACCTGTTAATGTTACAACATGTCACACTTCTGAGTCCTGGTTCCTCACAGAGGTATGCCAATTTATTGTGGCAGTGACAGTGGGTACAAYAGTCAAGCCTGCATGACTGTCAATACTGCAAAAGTGCAAATCATGCTGTCATGGGTGACTTTGAACTTGCTGCATGAAGCTCAACTGAACAGATTTAATGGGAGAAGGTTGTGGGAGAGAGGTATATTAGAAGGGTTGCCCATAGCTGCACTTGGAGTAGCAGTGATTCTCTTCCACATTTTCCTTTCAATGGCTTGTAGACTTTCATAAGTACAGCGTTAATAGTCTTTGCCCAACCCTTTCAAACGACGTCATTTCTGCTGCCAGCTGGACAACTAATATGTAGCTGTCCCTCACAATATGTACAAGTGGAGGGACTTATCCTGCATCCAGAGTTTAAAAGATGAAGTTTCCACAAACATCAGTGATGCAGAATAAAGCCCTTACATAGGTCTGCTCCCACTCAACACAGAGCGAGCTGTCTTGCCAGAGGTGGGGAAAGCCATGTAGAAGTCCTCCACGATGGGAAGGAGTTTACTCTTGGCTAACATTATATGCCCATCAAAACTGCAGCTGCATTACCCTGCAGAAAAACGGTTATTTCCATTCTACACACTTCCTATTACAGGGAGATTATTATTGTAAAAGTGTATTAAAAAAGAAAAGAATGTTCTAGGGATTTTTTTTTAAATTTTCATACAAATATAAGCTCCAGAGATAAAAGGTATTTGCCTCAATCAGGCATGGGTTGTGGTGTGTGTGAATGTTTGTCCCTTAAAGCTTGTGATAAACTCACTTTTCTATTAAAAAGTTTAAATACTTGTTATAAATAATTTCTCCATACTTGTATGCTTTGATCTAATCTACTGCATAGTTTTAGCTAAAATTSTTGTGGTTCTAAAGATTGCAAGTATTAGGAGGAAGAAATAAGTTGTAGAAATTATCTTCAGCTTGCAGCTTGCTTTACAAAGGTTTAAAATGCCCTTTCTTTCCTAACTCCATCTAAAGAGCTTCTGACCCACTCCTTTTCATGTACAGTCACCAATCTAATAATAATAATTTTTAGATGGGATCAATAAGGCCATTGCTTTACACTTAAGAATTCTAATAGAACCTTAATATTAATAAGCAAACACCTTCAGAAGTAGTGTTACTGCTTAGGCATTCAGAGAACTTAGTTTGTACTCCTGATAAACACTTGAGCTCCCTGTGCTTCACTATTACTGCAGATTTAAAGCCCAGGGATGTGTTTGAAATGATGTGCGGAAAACCCATTGGTACAGAACCGGTTCTGTTTTTCACCATTTACATGCTGTCTCAAAGGCATATTACAGTATAATCCAAACCACAAATCTCCTGGGCCCCGATTCACAGAAACTGAAAACGCCATTTGGGTACCTGGGCATTTGTGCTGACAATGATTTTAATGTTTTTGTGCATGAATCAGATTTGTGGTGAGCAGCTCTCCAGAGGTTTGGTATCCAAACTCTCCAGGCTATCTTGGAAAACCTGCAAACTCAATGCTATTAGTAGATGAAGCTCAGGATTAAAAGTAAGCTTGAAGCTGCCAGATTTTGCAGCTTTCTATATGAAGGTTGTGGTGCTCTAGCTGGTTACCCCAGAACAAAAATAACATTTCCTCTTCAGAGTCCTTAATTAGTAATTTTTTTTTTTTTTTTTTTTTTTTTAATTAGCCATGGGCAGAATGGGAATCTTGGAAAGAGATCGGCTTCTGTAATTAAAAGGCATTCCTGAGTGCCACTACTTTGGAAAGAGTTTAATCTTTGTTATGGTGGTGCAGTATGCTGCACAGGAAGACTGGACGATGGAAACAGAATTACCACCACCAACGTGCCTTCCACAGAGCAGATGTCTAACACCAACTTCATCCTCTAGAGTCAGTACCTATTTTCTTAAAGTTTTCCATATTTTCCTTAGACAATAACCTGGTTAGGGCATGAGCAAATTAGCTAGGTCCCTGCACACTTTGAAAACATCCCTTTTGCAGTTCAGGCTTCAGTTTGCTATCACCCCATCAAAACAAGCTGTCCAAACACTAAAAAAAAAATCACACAGCAGATGAAGCAGCTTGCTGAAAGTGGGTTGCATTTCCTCCCCGGTCTAGTAGTGCATGATTATGAAGAGACAATAATAAAGGTATGYGAATACTGTGAAAACAAGTTATCACAAAATACTTCCATAACACAAACAAAAACAGCAAAACAACCACAGGGCTATTTGCTGTCAAGYTACAGCTCCTTGTGTGGCTTCACTTAGGCAAAGCAGTGGGAGAAAAAAAAGAAACTATCTGGCTGTTATCCTCATCCATAGGAGAACTGCATTGGTGCACAGGGCTCATATCAAATTCTACCAGATCCCCTTTTTCTTTTAATTTGCAGGGATTGCTGGAAGATCTGGAGTGCTCAAAGAATGGCTACAGGCCTCAGAGCCCAGCTTGCAGGATTTGCCTCTGTGGCCAGCTAGACTGATATCAAAGCCACTGCAGACCTGCTCTGCCTCTGTACTGTGTACCTRAGATCCCACATCAGGCACAGCTCAACTGGAGCTGAAAGCAAGGTTACAGATGCATAAATTTTGGGCATTTTGTATGTTTTGATAATGCAGTTTTTCCTGTACTTAGAGTGCAGTGATACATCACTGCCCATAAATCTCCACCTGAAGGCAGATGAGGAACAGGAGTGAGAGCAACAACAAAAAAATCCCAACCCTGCTGCCTTCATGGAAGAAAAAGATAAGGTCCAAAGAGGAAATAGGAAATTGTCAACTTAAACCTAAGAATTGTAAGAATTTTCTAGTAAAGGATGGTCTCTCCCCGTGATTTGGTTTTACCGTAGGAACCTGTCGGCTGTCAGGGCCGTCTGACCCCAGAAGCACTGAGCCAAGGGAGGTTACGGTGCCTTGCCTCTCTCGAAGTCTGCTGTGCTCACCAGGAGGGTGAGATGGGGAGGCATCACCCTGCAGTTGCATCTGGCATGTTGCTCCCAGCTTACCCCCAATCTACAGTAGGAATTTGGAGTGGAATTTGACCAGAATTATACCTGATACTTTATTCAGCTTTGAAATGGCTAATGCATTGGAATAAAACTGTTTTACTATCATTGGGTGTGTGTTGGGCACTGCCACTTCCTTTTTACAAATCCTCACGTTTATCACCAAATAGCTTAAAAAGCAACAAAGGGTTATAACTGACTTGACCATAGATGTCACGAGGCCTCACCATTGTACCTTGTCCTCCTGTTAGCTCCAGCTATTGCCAGATCACTGTCAACCCAGTCATACACAATAATGCCCCATTACAGTTGGAATGGTTTGTTAAACTTTATAGCACTTAGAAATGCTCCCGAGGCACCACAAATGTCTCAATTCAGAATTGAACATATAATACCTGCCAAATTTGCAGGTTTGAAACCACTTCCAATAAGAATTAAAAAGGCCCTCTTCACAGCTGAAATAGGGCTATCAACGCTTGGCTTGTCTGCCCCTGTGAAATAGCGGGTTCTTTTCTCTGACGTCGCAATTTAGTTTAAAATAGCTTTGATGATGACAGGGTACACGCAAGTGATAAAACCATAAAGATGACAGTCTAATCTTACAACGATGACCGATCACTGATAAGAGATTAAGACACACAACATTCGAAAAACCAGATTATCTGTCTGCTAGGATAGTGTCTGTGTACACCTCCTGCCGAGCCACGCTGAGATGCCAACGATGTACAAAGATGCTACTTCTTAAAAACCAGAAATGCTTCACAGAATTTCTCAAACCATTGGGTTAAAAGAAGGAAAGCAAGTAAGAAAAAAAGCTCTGATCTTACATTGAGCTTTTTTTGTCAAACATTCATTTTTCAGGCTAGTAAAGTATTTATATGTACAGCATATAAATAATTTAGAGACATTATAAAAAGGTCTAAATTAGCCAATTCTGCCCTATAATTAGCACTCACAGCTATGCTGGCAATGGGTGGGTGATTATTAAACACCTTTTATTATTGGTTTTATGTACTACAATAAAAAATGAAAATTATACTTACAAGAATTATTAGACATGCTGGTCCTATAAAACTCCATATAAAGTTATTCTTTGTGCTAAGCCAACATCTGAAAAGTAAACAGCAGAAAATGCCTTGAAATGTGCTATTGTGACTATCGCATCCTTATGTATGTTGATTTGGACACGGAAACAGCAACTTACACTTCTGTGGTGCCATAGTACTTGTATCCCAGTGCAGCGGAGATTCCAACAACCACGGCTGGACTGACGTAGCCAAAGACATAGAAATTCTTGTGCAAGAAACCTTTGTTGTAGATGACTCCCACAACTATAAGGTAGAGGTGAATACCTTCAATACACATCCACGCAAAAGCAGCTAGAAGGAAATAATGGAGTAATCCAGCAGTAATTGAACAGAAGAGCTAGAAAGTCAATCAGAGAAAGCAAGAGTCATAATTCTATTAATATGTTTCTATTAATATAACAGCAACCTAGTGACTCTAAAGTGGTGGTCCAGCATCCCAGATGTAATGCTGATTGACAAGAACTTGGCCTACACCCACGAGCACACTTGTTCATTAGTGTTTTCTGTAGCAACTGGTAAAATAAAGGGACTACATTCAACTTTTAAAATTGGTGCACATCTTCCCAGAAAAACTGTATAAACAAATTGACAAGTTTGATCCCATAGTTACAGCTGAGTAGTCTATATGCTTTCCTGATCTAGACAAAGTTCATTTTTATGATTTTGATAACAACGTAATTAGGCATCACAAGGAATTATTTCTGAAATAACTTTTGTTACTACAAAGTGTTTGTAAAATGATATTTCTCAATCAATCAATACTGGAGTGCTACCTCAGGAATAGCAGCTCGTATTTTTTCAAGTAATTTTAAATCTTATTCACCTACTTACAGTAGGGGTATTTTGATAATTTATGCATAATTTAATTTCCTAAAACTAATCTGACATGTAAAAATCAACAGCCCAACTTGTATGAAAAGTAACAGGGACAGGTCAAGACCTCGCATGTAGAAGGAAAAGGGGTCCTCYACCCAACAGCACAACGTCTTAAATGCCACCTCGGGACTGCAGCTCTGGCGTGGTTTTTAGGGAAAATTGTCACGCAGAGAGCCACCAATGTGGCTTTGTACAGCATCCAAACGGATGTGAAAAGTGAAAATGCTAAACACGTTGAGACCACAGTCTCGCTTAAGGTGACAAAGTTTAAATGAAACCCATGGAGCAAAGTCAATATACACCAGCTCAGATGAAGGCCCTACTTCTTTAAAGAAAATAAAACATTTTATATTTCCTGTTACTAGACTGGGAAGTCAGTGTCACTAGAATATTCACACTGATACCAGGAAATACTGGAAATAGATGGAAGATCGTATCTTATACCGTATATTTACTTTACAACACAAAATCAAGATACAAGTGAAAACTACCCACCTTATTATTGTTCATATTAATTCCAATCAGAAAAATAAGTTCCGCCAGGAAAAGGCTGCAGCAGAGGTTTTTGTGAATTGTCGTTCTAGTGCTTTGAATTTCACTGAAGAACCAGAATGTAAAAATGCACATGGAGAGGCAAATCAACGAAATAATTATTCCTAGCTGAGTGATTCTTGTAAGAATGTTATAATTTGTAACACCCTGGGGGAAAATTATAATATAATATTTAAAAAAATAGCTTCGTACCTTCTCAAGAAAGACCTCATTCTATAACACAGTTCTTTTCTTCTTTTCTACAAAATATTAATCAAAACTGTTTGTAGAGTTTCACCGCAAATGTACACTTTGGATAATCTAAAAAGTATTGGGTTTTTTGTGAGAGAGATATAATTCTAGGGGAAATTAGTAATGAACTGTATACATTCCTGCTCTTGCATTTTCTGATCTTTCTTAACAAAACTTTTTATTAACATCAGTATCTCCTAATATGATTTTAAAAATCAGGTCATTTTAGTGAATGACAAATAGACTGGCAGTAGGACATATATTAATATGACATGAACATTTCTAATATAAAAGGTCTTATCACAGCAAGTGACTTAGATAAGCAAAATTGAATAACCGTCTTACTGAATTTACAACATGATCAAAACAAGACTCTGAAATAACAATCACTTCAAACAAATGCTATTCCAGATATGTAACATGAACTTTCTCCAAAGAAACACAGTCTATTTTCATATTGGCTGTGAATATTTTCTGTATAGGAATACAGTTACATTTGCTGGTTGGTACTTGCACAAAGAATCTCTGAAATACATGACTGTGCATCAGCATAAGGATAGTATTCAGCTGACCATAAAATGTATCTAAGTATTTTTTTTCTAAATAAAGGACCAGAGATTATTCTCCTCCCAGCCTTCCTTTTCAAAATAACTATATAAGTACCTGCAAAGGCTTTAAATTTGAACTGAAGACTTAGGATGCTATTTAGCAACCAGGAAACAGCCTCTACCAGCGTGAAATTCACAGTGTGAGACAACTGTCTCAATACAGTATATTCATGCTAATATTCTGCTTGCTGTCAGTTCTGACACCTTATAAAGCTGCCTCCTGAGGCAGGACCTGAGCTCCTGCAGATCCCCACGTAGACCCTGGAAATCTATGGGGCCTCTTAATATAAGAAAGACATAAATYGAGTGGTCATTCTCAGGATTTTGTGCTGGTCATGAGTGTCCATATTTAAGTCATAAACTTCAAATTGATTACGCTGTTGCAAACTCTCAGGAGAGAATTTAAAGCAGATTTTTAGATGCCAAGGTTAGACAAATGGGTGGCAAAGTTTTGTGAGAGAGAAATTCAGGGCCATATGGTTACTGACCACCAATGAATGCCAGTTAAATCCCACAGCAGCCTTAAAGTGGGATTTAAAATTAAAAGCAATGCACCAAAAATAAGCACAACAGACTGTGTATTTGGAACAAGATACTTTCCTGCATCACTGCTCTGTAATACTGCAGAAAGGACATAAGGAAAATCAAACACATATGGGAGGAATTTTGTTTGCTCTGTGCACAATAAATTGTGTGTTTGCTGAACAAAACCAAGAGACAACCTAAAGGGGGAAAAGTACATAAGTTGCACTGAAATAAAAACATAAGGAATGAGGACAGGAGGAAGTATCAGGTAAAACACTAAATTAAAATAGCACTTACAACAGAGCCACCTGAGGACATCAAAACAGCAAAATGAGTCAGATGATTACATTTGCATGAGATATGAGTGGAGTTGGAATGTGTCAGCTCACAGCCTTCTGTAGCCCAGTTGCCATTCATTGTGTCTGCTGAGTAGTTCCAAAATGCACATTTAATATCTTTATCTGCAATCTGGAACAGAAACAAGATGTTTTACTGATGGCAAAAGGCAGGATATTTGCCATCAAGAGACCTTTCTTACGTTAGCCAGTACAATTCATTAAAAATTGCTTGTTACCGTTGGAAGGTTGGGAAACAAAAAGCACATTCTGCAAGGCCTATTCCAAGCAATTAAAACATGGCTGGGGATGGAAGCATTTTATCCACACAGCTAACACCCCCCCAAACATGTAGGCTAATCAGATTACTGAACCCTTCTGGCACTTGTAAAGGTGTCTGAATTTTTACGTACTGAAAACATTGTTGTATATACCCCTGCACCTGCTGAACATGGACTAAACTCCAAGGTTACAGCCACATTGCCTGTCCTGCTCATAGTCCCTTCCAAACAAGCAGTTCAAAACCTGAGACTTATTGTGTGCATTTTACAAAGTAATCTGGGAAAAAACCAGGGTCATATCACACCTGCTCTATCAGGTGTGACGACAGCGATGAATAAGACCATTAGTATTATTTATTACAGTTAGTGCTTACTAACACTAGTCAAAGATAAGGTCCCCACAGTATTAGAGGCTGTATAAATATATGCAAGTTTATATAAAGGTGATCTCTAGCTCAAATATTAGAAGGCAAGTAACAAATTTAAAAGCTGCATAACCAAGGTTAACACCTTGTCCCACTGCCCTCCTCCCTACAGAATCACTTTCTTGTTATGGTTCTGATAATTCTTTGTGCCATGTAAGGTGATTCTTCACATACAAGTGAAGTCAACAAAATCTATATATACTGGAAGTAAAACTGGAATATATATATACTGGAAGTTTTAAATAAATGTGTTCAGATTTCAGAAATAACAAATTTGCAATACTATAGGTTCTGCTATTACCTTCTAGATCCAATTTAACTTTTTGTGTTAACTTTGAAGCATTTCTTCACTTTTTCTAGTATGCATGCTTAACCACCTGATAAACTTTCAGAAAAAAACCCACCTAAATACAGAATAGTCAAGATCCTGTAATATTCTCTGGTTCAGGCATCTACATTTTATTCATACTACAACCCAGCAAAGATGGCATTGTTGCCCTTGCTTTAGTTCCATAGCAATTTTCAGCTGTATCATATTTAGTATATTGCACTTCGGATGTCACATTTGAGATTAATCTTATTAGAGAAATAAATGACAAATCAGCAAACAACAGAATTATGTGTCAATATATCATACACTGCAGGTAGGGTTACATCACATAAAATGATTAGCTATTGTTTTATTTGAAGTTGATAATAAAAAAACCCCTTACCTTGGCATACTTTAAGGTAAATGTTATTTTCTCGAGCTCATAGAGTGTAGGTGGATTTGAGCTAATTGCAACAGCTATAACTGATGAGCTTACTGTCTGTCTCTGCTCTGAAGTGTCTTTCGAGGAGCGGTTTTTAGGCGATGAAAGCAAAGAACCAATATTGCTATACCGCAGAAAGACAACTGCAACGGTGCCTATCAATCAAACAGACCACGTTTAGTAGTTTGTGGTTTTTTTATAGACGAACAAAATTGAAGACATTAAGGAAACAATAAACAATAGACATTATTACTGCTATTGCATAAAATATGCAAAACAGATGGAATCTTTGTGGAATACTTATAAAAATGTTTTAGAAACAATGAAATATTGCTTTATTTAAAACAATGTAGCTGCCATTAGAAATAAAAATGTGTGTTCGCATTGGAAATTCTAATTAGATATATGCATATATATTTTTTCTAAAGTAATGTATGCTTGCTGCTGTTCTGCAATTGGCTACACATGTGGTGTCAGGTCTCATAAACTAAAATGGCTCAGACCTGAGGTAAATACTGGGCCTCTCTGAATTACCTGGCCTGCTTTGACTTCCATTACAGTGGAGCCAGGATGGAAGACACATAGGGAAAAAGAAAGCAAAAGGTATTTTAGGATGCAGCACTGATCTGAAAAAATGTCATGATTTTTCTCTCTGGTACCAAGATAAACCACATCTTTAGGTACTGATAGGTGGTGAGATTCAGATTAGCTGGAAGATTAAGATTTAAAAAAAATCTTTTCTATTTTTATTATGTTAGGTGGTTTAATTCCAGAGCTGTTTAAACATATTTATTTATTTTTAGTGATGACAGTAGTTGTAAGCCATTTCTGTAGCACTCTGAGGTCCAAGCCAAGATCTGGGCTCTGCTGGTTTTGGTACCGAAGAATACATGTTCTTGCCCCGGTGAGCTAGTCTCTAAATAGAAAAGATGCACCAATTTTTGGAGGAGGAGTAACACAGAGAGTTGAAGGGGCCAGTCCAAAGTCACACAGCAGATCTATGGCTGAGACAAGGATAAAGCTCAGGTCTCTGGTACCAATACCCCGTGTTAAAACTCACCGGATACTCACTGTGCCACTGGAAATGTTAGAAATATTAGTCTTGAGACAATAAAGGGGTAGGAGAGATGGTGATAAAAATACCTTGACTCCTCTGTAGTTAGCAGGGCTGAAGCTCAGTCTTGGTAAACTGCACATTTGGTTATTTACTAGTGGGTACAAGTCTATCAAAGGTGTTTATTAACCCACCTACTCTATAACCTTTGTTTCTTACCATTAGGATGAGATTCCTCTCTCTTCTTTGGAGAGATCTTTATGTAATCTCCCCCTGTGTATACATGAGGGTGAATGTGTTTCATGTGGTGCGAATCAAAAGCAAAAACCTTGAGTGCTGCAAAAGAAGAAAAATACTGTACAAATCACAGCTCCATTAGTCTACCATAATTTACAGTTGGGTTAATAAATGTGCTATTGGATTGCATAATTACCATGAATTTTAAGAATATATCATTGTGCCAAATATTTCAAAAAAAATGCTATTAATATAGCATGTTTGCTTAAACCTCTGTGTTTTGTTATTTTCATGCATACATTTTGCTCTCATACTTTTTACTCTTTCCATGAAAAATATAGTCTTTTATTTACCTTGCATTAAATTAGGCACTGGAAAGAATAATGTAGGTTACTTTAGGAAGAGCTATTGCTTTATTAAAAATGCATTTCTGAAAGGGACCACAAATCACAATTATAAAAAGCGAAGCATAAAATTCTCTACTGAATAGTAACATTTGATAAAAGCCAATTTTTGAAAAGTATATATTTTATAGTTCTCTATCCATGCTACCAAATGCACATTGCACCATGAAATAATGATGTGTCTTGTCAAAAAGCAAACAAACAAGGATCACCCCTCAGGACAAAAACTACGTTAGAGGACATTGAGCTCTTTACTTGGTTCATTATAGTGCTGAGTTTCAATCACCCAGGATGGGAACAAAAAAAAGTCAATCAGGCCTTTTTTTAAAAACAAAACAAAACAACAACAAACAAATCTAAAACTTGACTGATGGAGGAATATGACTAAGCTAGACCATCTGCATTGCTTATAGCACAGCACACAAAAATAATATGAGCTATTCAATAGACCAGCTGTCAGAAAATGTTTGTCTGGACATAAGATACAGTTTTCTGTGGCTGGAGTTTTTAAAAGCTTGTAGTTCAAGAGCTTGCACCATAAAAAGCAGTGGAGAGAACGGGGTAATGTTGTAGGTCTTGTCCCAAAATAGATGTGTGGGGCACATATAAGCCCTGTGGAAAATATATTCATGCTGAAGAACAATAACAAAAAATTTTGTCTACACTGCCACCAAAGACTGCACCCAAATCCTCTCTTCTCGACCTTCATGGCCTCAGCTCTGCGGCCACGAGAGCCTCTGCTTTCAGCCAGGGTGGCGGGGGAGCAGGGGCTTTACAGCCAGCTCCTGGCACTGCTCTGGATCTGCTGCAGACCCAGAGGTGCTCTGCACTAACGTAAATCTGCTTCTACAGAGTTTATGTCATGGAACAAATCCCTCCCTATTTTTTCATCACTCCTGCTAATTTAGTTTCAGAAAGTTTCAGAAAGGTGAGGGAAGAACAGGTGGTTTGACCTGCCTCAGGACCAAAGGAGGAATCTTTCTCATCAAGTCATCTTATAAAACGGCAAACCAGTAAGAGGCACTGAAGGACTGTACTGAATCTAAAATAAGAAATCAGGTCACATACAGTTTGGGTACTTTCAGAAAAACAAAAATGAAAGAGTCGCCATTGCCAAAGGAGTCAGCAGTGCTTTATTAGGATTTTCAAAAGTGGCTGGTATTAGCCTTACTCTGCTCCCATTGAAGGAATGGTAAAACTATTATTACCACAGGAAAGTCAGTAGGAGTTGGTGTGAAGACACCAGCACACAGGGAGAAGGTAGGAGAGCAAAATGGTGCAATTGAGACTAACCAATTCTCCCCCTCTGAAATTCCTCTTAAAATGAGAAATTTCTCTGAAAATAAAGCCACGCAAGATTTGACACACTAGGTACAATCCTTATTCCAAGTTCGTTTACAATACCTTCACTGAACCAAAAAAAGTAAAAAAATCTGTATAGGGCAAATCCAAATTTCATTCCACTGGTGGTTTTTATGCATATAAGATGCATAGGATAATTTTGTGCATGTAAGATGAATCCCAATTCACTGTGACAGTGTGACTATAACGAGAGATTGAAAGAGAATCTGAAAGGACAACTTCCCACAGCCTCTCAAGTTTTTTCTGGGCTCTGGGCTCAAATGTTCAATCTTTGAAAATTATGATGCCTACACTGAAAGTCAGGTGTTAGTTATGAAACTCATACAAATTAACACCTGTGTGTTTCACATAACACCATTTCTAATCTTCATAATTGTGCTGAAAAACTCCTCAGTGTAATCCACATCTAAAGTATACCTTGGATTAATTTTCTTTATTTTACCTATGTCACTTGCATTAGCATCTAGCTGTGTTGTCTTTTTGAAGTTCTGCGACATGAGAAGCGTCGCTTGTTCTGCGGTATGCAGCAGCTTTGTCAGGCTCTGTCTTTGGTTTTCTACAGGAAGCGCTTCCCAGACTGTAATTTTGTCTTTTTGTAAAAAATTGTTCACGGTGTTAACCAAAACCTGTAAATAAAATAATATTTTTAAGTGGAAGAGTCATACGCTATTTGTAAAATAAGAAGAAACCCCACAACTTTAAGGCTTGATCCACTCACGTTAATGGTTGTATTACGAAGGGCTTCATTGTCAGAAACAGAGTAATGCATGGTATTTAGCGATGAATAAGATAGTGCTTCAACATATGAAATCACATCTACAGGTAAAAGTGGTCCCAAAGTATTTTTATTAATTTCTTGCAGCATCTCCAGGGGTGTTTTTAAATGACTAATCTGAAAAATACAAGAACTCGCATCTTAATGAAACAAGTAAAGTCACATTTCTGCAAGTGAAAGTAAACCCGACGCAAATGACTGACTTCTGTGAATTAACACACTGGCTTTTAAGATGCTTGTGCATAAAAAGAGGCACTATTTAAATCAACAGGTTGACCTATAAAGTAATGGTGTTACACATGTCTGGTATAACCCTAACAAACAACTATGATTAAAAAAAAAGTCATGTGCTACAATTACTTTTTTTTTTTTTTTTAAACTACTGCTGCTCAGTTTTATTTATCCTAATGCTCCAAAATGAACTAGTAAACATTCTGCAAAAATAATTAAATATCAGTGATATGGTTACTCCGTTGACTCTTTTCTGTTAAATTTTAGCTGAAGAGGTGGGAGCAGAGGGGCAGTATTTGTATATTTTGTGGTTGGTTTTTTTCAAATGCAGATTATAAAGCATGTAGTTTAGTGAAACTGTACTGCCTATTTCACCTTCGCTGCTTCAGTTTATGAACTGCTAAATGCACTTACATAAAACAATTAGTTTAAAAAGTAATAGGCTAGAGGGGGTGAGATGAAGATTAAGATTGCAAGTTTCAGTCTCATGGCTAAATAAAAGAATTCTTACTTCACGATACTGAAATATAATGAGATTTCATCCACCAAAAAAACCCCCAACACCTGATTTTGTAAGATCTGTAGTCTCTGCTGCTGAACAGCTTTTATGGGTCTTGCTTTGTCTTTGACTGCAGCTGAATAGAACACCAGCTAAAAACTAGGCTAAAATCTGACACACTTACTTACATAAAATTGAGGTATTTTGACTTATAACTTTGATTTAAGTTTAGTTTAACTACGTATTTAAAAAAAGAATCTCACTCCAAGATCCTGCTGTGGCATTTACCATGTCTTTGCACGTAAATGCAGTAAGCACGTGGTAAGCATGTATTATATTTAATACAATATATTACACTGCAGAAAGCATGTTAATACAATGTATATCTTACACTAGGTTAATAAAAGCCTTTAAATTAATATCTTTCTGAATCTCGTAACTTCGGCAAACTGCTTAATATAAAATGCAAACATATACAATTGTTTTAGTTTATTTATGCTTATGTTTCATTTATCTTTTTAAATTAGACGATACTATAGTGTAGTCTAATGAATAGTGAATTCATTCATATTTTTTTAATTTGCTTCAGGAATCTCTGCTTCTGGTGGGGAAAAAAAAAAAAAACAAATCTTGAGTCCAGAGTCTTTGAGTCTATAAATTCTGTACCACTTTACATACTATGCTTTGAGGAGTAAATATACTAGCGTACCAGGATGTTATTGCTCCATTTTCTATTTTGTCACTTGTTGACATTACTTTTGTAAGCTATCTTGCTGCCTTTCACTCTGAAYAAGCAAAGAATTGCACATCAGTAAATGCAGCAGTGTGTAACTTCACAAATTACAGAAACAGTTGAGTGATTACCACACTTCTGAATTTTTCATGCATCATGACTCACTTTGCTGGAAACAGAACACACAGATTCCCAGCAAGTTATTATCATGATTTGAACATACAACCCAGTTCAAATAATTTGAAATTATTAAAAAGACTTCTGTAAACATGCTTAAGTTCAATTGTATGCTTCAAGCATTTGTTAAAAGCTCCTTAAGAACCATTATAATTGAAATAACAAATTCAAACAGAAACAATTAAAGGATTTGGAAATTAATCTATAAACCARTGCTACTTACTCCAGCTAAAGTTCTATTAATATGTTCAGTTATACAGTCTTTGTATAACTCACACTTGGCCTTCGGGTTTTCTGTAGAAATTAAAAAGAAACTAATTATATATTACAGATTAATCAATATTCAATATATACTCATTGTTAGAGCTCTTGTCTAAGTAATTCCCCAAACCACCAGCATTCTGAATTTATGCACATAAGACGCAGCACTGCATTCTCAAACTTCAACTACTAAGACTTTATCTTGGCCAAAGTTGCAGCACTGTATTGGACTCTGAGCTTTTGTTTTACTCAGGTAGAGAGTTTGGCCCCTTTCCTTGGGACTTCCACAGGTGACGTTAAGAGACAGCTCAAATTTACAGACAGGAGTACAGATCTGACAGCTATGAGGAGGTAACCATTATTTCAAATGGATTTCGTCACACTGTTTAGCAAAAACACATTTATGAAATGATTCTATTCTCAGGAAATGCAGGTGCCCCTGCCTTGCCTCTTTTTCATGTCTTGCTGATTAATCTAACTGAAGATAAAGAGGCACTGGTGGGTTTCTCAGAAGATGTAGCTCTATAATAACACATAAACCTTTATAATATCATGTACCTTGGCAGGAAGTGCCATCATTTGGCTTAAACTGCAATTTTCCTGTGGATGGTTGATAACCTTCCTTACAGGAGCAGTTAAAGCCTCCATCCACGTTTTCGCATTTCGCATGATCTCCACAGGCAACAGTTCCTTCATTGCTGCACTCATCTACATCTGCAAATATCGTGAGAAATTGAATTTTTTATTAAGTATTTACAGACTAACACCTTGCTGCTTTGCTGATAATAGCCCTGCACACTGCAAGCAGTTTCATAATAAAATTTCATGCAATAAAAAAAAGCAAAAAATAAAAAGGCAAATTTAATGGCAAAACACCTTTCAATTGTAATACTTAGGGATTAGAAGGATAAATCATAATTGATCATATTTTTATACCACCACTTTTATTACTATATAATACTGCATTGTTCATGTTTTAAAACCATGAGTGTAAATATTAATTCTATCATAACAAAATGCTCGGCATGATGCAAATCATCTGAAATCCATTTTCCAGAGATTAGACTAAATAGATTTTCTCAGCCTTATGATTCAGTTAGAAAAGAGAAAGAAAACTGCAGCCTTTTCTTTTAAGTCACAGCTTTAAGATGTTACAACAGATCACTCTATCCATCTCCTTAATATAAGTTTTAAGCTCTGTGCCCTTTAAAGTGCTTGGCATGTCTTTTTTTTTAATCCACATTGAAATTACATTTGCCTAAAATGGCTTTTGTGCTTCTAAATAATTTGCCATTATGTAGACAGGTTCAGTAACTGGGTGGGGCACAGTCCAAGAGTAAAACCGATGAATTCCCGTAAGGGAATCCATGAATTGATCAACTTAGGAGAGCTGGGTACTAACTCTCTGGCTGGAGTAGGGATTATTTTGCATTATTTGGTTGGCTGAGGATAAAGATCAAATAACTCAATGGAGAATGTAAACTGGGAACAATACCAAATAATTCTGAAGAATGAAGTAATGGACTGTGAAGTGCTGTGCTGGAAAGGAGAAAATAGTGAACAGCTTTGGGCCAGGTATATCTCACGGAAAGAGTTGAAAAATGAAGAAGTGACACATGAGCAGATTTAAAGGAACAGCCTGAGAGGAGAAGAGGCTGAGAACTGAACTGAAGGACAGTAAAGGTAGAGAGGGGAGCGGATGAGCCAGAGAGGAAGACAACCTAAGTTAAGAACTGGCATGACACTGAATTTAGGAAAGAAATTGATGAAAAAGGAGAACCGATTAACCGATTAGCGGAAGAGAATAGCTACCTGAATTGATAGGAGGCCTTTGCGCAGCCAGATGGGTGTTAAGAACAGACAGACAGAAAGCAGATATAGGGGGCTGGAAATGCACTATTAGCATATAGGAACAATTTTTGCACTCTTATTTTGATACAAGATTGTTGGTGGTTTTCAAGAAGGAGTAGAACAAAAATGAGCAATAATGTATGTGAAATAAGGTTGCTAGAGAGATGGAAATTGTGGAAGAATGGAAAAATGTACTGCATCTCTGTGGATGTATCTATGGAATGCAGAAAGATAACTGAAGGCTACCTGGGGGCCATCTGCCTATTTGAACAGCATTTTTGGTAACTTCGTAGAACATTCTTTACTAATGGCAAGAGAGCCTCCATAAATAATCAGATAATCAAATAATTCAGATTTTTTTTTTTTTTTTTTTGTTATATGGGGCAACTGTAAAATGCATTTAAACTTTTAATGGACTATCCCAACAGTTTCCGTATCCACACAATTTTTGCTGTTTTGTGCTTAATTCCCAGCTCCCTTTCTTCTGCTCGTAATCCTAGAGGTCTTCCTGGGGTTCAAGGAGATGGTTGAGGTCCCACCTCACTTTCACATCCCTATTTTCCTCACTGAGCAGTGGCTCTGATTTGCACCTGAAATGCTGCTTTTCAAGCCTGAGGTTCAGAAGTTCCCATTAAAAAGCCATTCAGGCTCCTGCACGGCACAGGTGGGAAGGAGATGTGGGGCTGGAAGTGCATTTGCCCTCCCCAGCACAACCACCTCTGCTCTTCAGGGAGAGCYGCCAAGGAGGCTGTGTGTTTGCATGGATTGGCACAAGCACTGAAGTTTAAAGTAGGAGGTTAAATTACAATTATCTGCATTAGGGCAATAGTTTGTTTCCATATTTAATGCCCCAAACTGCAAATGTTTCTCTTTAGTGGGCTGAGTTTTGCATTATCCATATTTGTACAGTTTCTGTGACCTCAGTATTCATAGTCATGGAGCTAACCACGTTATACRTCAATGAATCTGGCAAAAGTGAAGAAAAGGGGGGGGAAAAGGCATGATATAGCGTTACACACAGGCTACCTCATAATTAAATGCTGTCGTTTAAAGACATAAGGCTTTTAAATAACCTCTCACATCAGTAAATTATAAAGCTCTTTTTGAAACAAGTGGGTCCCTGTCAGTGCTCTGTTGTGTGACTCTGTGTAAGACAGACAAACTTTGAATAAATTGAAGTGGCAAGGGTGAAAACCATGACAATACCAGTTTGTATAACAAGAACACACATCAGCCTTATACCAAAGATTTCTTTGGCCTTGTCCAAAGGCCAATCCATTCAAACACACAGAGAAGGACATGTACATCTTAACAAGATATTCAGCATGTAATGCAGTGCTAGAACACCAGCAAATGACAACAAGCTTTGCTAAAACTTACAATGACTTATAAATAAATAAATATTTGAATACTTTCCAGACTACCATTGCTAAGTATCATGTTTCCATACGATTTACTGATGCAAATATTTAAAAATTATTATGATATTTTGCTTTTCATGAACCTTTAGTTTGGTAAATCATTTATTTGTCATTATTGGGCAGTCACACAAATTACCCTTCCTTTTGTAATTATGTCCGATATTAAGTGTAATGGAGATTTTAATGAGAAGTCAGGATTATCCAAAACAACAGCAGAAACTCAAGCACCAAGGCACATCTCTGGCAACAGGATGGCTATTTAAAGTCTGATAGAGACACCCTGTTGAGTATATGCAAATAGACTTTCTGCAGTTGAATTGTCCATATGGAATGAGTCCATATCACGCCTATCTAATTTACTGTTTCCTAGAGAAAAAAAATCTCCTGGATGACAAAATTAAAAGGCAATATGCCTGATCTTGCAAGATACYAATCAGCTTCATATCCCTTTTAAATCAATGAGATTGTCAGGGGCAGCCAACAATTTGTGACAGTTGCAAGAATGCTGCTTTTAAGTTGCCGCTTTGAAATACTGCRTGCAGTAGCTGTAGTTTTTTGTTTCTTTATATTTTGTAGTTATGTCTTTTTAACCAAATATGCAATTGTTGGACCACACATGGACAACAGCTTGTCAGTGCTTTCAGCAATCCAATTTTACTGGAGCTTTGGGGCGAGGATCTCAAACCGTCCTCCTTGATCTACTGTGGAGTGGGACTGGGCTGCCAAGGCTTGCGTGAGCAGTCTTGCAGACAACATTCCTGAGCAAAGGTTGAAGAACAGCAGCTTTTTAAACAGAAGAGCATTTGCCATAGCTCTGCAAAAAGCCCTGGCCTTTTAGTAAATATTCAAAACAAATCCTGGAGCTGAACTTTGAAGCTTTTATAACAGCTCCGATCAGAAAAATAACATCACCAACACCACTTAGGCTAGTGTGAAAATAAATTTATAACCTTTCATTTTATTTCTGTGCTTTGTCACTCCTCATTTACTGCAGCAGGCAAGGAAATTCCAATTAAATTAAAAGTACTGAGAACAGTTATTATGTTCAGTCTTGCCAATTACTGGATTGTACCTACATCGCTTTGATTCTTCACCAGTCAGTCAAGACAGCTTGATGTCTACATTATACCTTCTGCTTATTAGTAGCTTGCAAGTGATTGAAAAGTCCAATTGCAAAGGACTAGATGTTCCCTCCCTGTGTCTTCATACTGTGGAAGGCAGCAGCACACACAAAGTAGAAATTAAAAAGCCTATGAATAGCACAGGTAAAAGAAAAGTTAGCAATGTGCCATAATGCCATATCCCATCCACTCTACGACTCCCCTGTCACAGAAAAGGATGTGATGGAGAATGGGTGCCTTCCCAGTGCTCTCAGAAATACCTGAAGAAAACTAATAGCATGTTCCTGGAAAAGGCAGAGTGGCACGGATGTCATTTTCATTTTACAGATGGCCATTTTCACGTTTTTACTCTGTTGACCGGGGTGAAAAAAGTAGGTTTATATTTCACCTTTTTATCTTCAGCCAAACATTCAATAAAATGTGAAGCCTAAGGAAAAAGCATGGCTTTTACACACTAGATATAGATTTTAATAGCTCACATTCGGGACAGCAGAAAAATATAATCTTCAGAAATATCACATCTCTGCATTCCTCTCTTTTTCTTCTCCATTTCCTTTCTCCTTCTCTTTTTCTTTCTCTCCCTTCCTACCCTCCAGTTCCTCCTTTATCTTCATGTTTCATTGTCGTCTCTTCACCAATTCTGCCTGATAACATGGATGAAATACTGCTGACCCTCAACTCAAAACTCAACATTCTGGTTAGATTAAGGGTGAACTGACATTTCCCAAGGCTGTTGTCCTAAGTTTTCTTTTGATCCACTACCTTGAGAGTTATAATTACTTTGTATTCAGAAGTTTAGTATAGTATCCAGAGGGGAGGAACACACACACGTATGCACATGGACTTTGGAATGGACTCACACACACACAGTGATGTACCACACTTGCACCACTGGGAACTCCAGATAGGTTTGATGGCATAAACAAATAGGTTGCATAATGGAATACTCTCCAAAATTCAACTGCTGTATTTTTAAAGTTGCTGCCATATACATTATACACATATATTACAAAAGAAAACTTCAGATTTTGCAGAATCTGAAAATATTTTGGAGCCCTATAAACTTGGGTAGGATGGATACTTGGTAGCTCTGTCCTTTGATTTGTACCAGATAACTTGCACTGTATTTACAATGACAGCTTTGGTGTTTGCTTCAGCTGTGYATAGTACACCCTGAATGCACTACTGTCAGCTGCTTGTGTGCAAGTCATATCTACTACCTGTAGCAGCAGATCCATTGGGTACAAAATATCGTATTATGGTTTCCCTGACAGATAAAGTAGAAAATTAATTGTGGATCAAAAGGTTGTCTTTAGGACTCACTGCTTGGTAAAGTAATTGGTACACTTGTTTAATGAGAAAAGGTGCCCACAGGTAATTCTTTATTTCAGTGTGAGTTTTGGAAGCTCTCAGCTCCTCCCATATGGATTTGTGAAAACGAGAAGAAAAGTGGCAAACTAACCCCCAGTAGAGGATAAAAAAGATCAGTCTGCCCAGTAAAGAAAAGGGCAAAAAAAAGAAATTATCAAGCTAATGTTAAAAAGCTAAAGTGACACAAGAACAGTCAGAGAAATAACTTTGAAGACAAAACTTCTGAAGCTGAGGAAGTGTCATAATGTAAAAATCAAAGCCTAGACCAGAAACTGCGAGAATATTTACAGCTCAATGTGCTAACAGTCTCAGTCCCAGCTAATTTAAGAACGATTCATAGCAGCTGGATAAAGCACAGCTTTTAGATGGATGTGAGCAATGGGCAAGAAATGTTGATTAGATCACTTTCTGGCTTAATATGCAGCCATTCTGCTGATATTAAGAGCAGTAAGAAGAGAGGTTGTCAGCACTCACAAGCTCACAGGAGACATATCTAGAATGAGACACAGTCAGCATAAGGGTGTAAAGGGCAATAGATTTATTTCTCATTTTCCCATTCCCTGAGGACTGTTGCAACATACAGAGAAAATTACCAGGAGTTTGAAAAAAGAGAAGTAGTTACAGTTCTTCCATTCAAAGGAAATTCTAAAGGATTGCACAGTTGTTCAGAAATAATATTTTTCCAGAGAACTTTTCCTCCCCTGTAATCTTGAACATGTTCCATCCAACTGCTACAGAAACACAGGCTGATGGATGGCACAGGATGTAGGATAACTACTGATCTTGCTCATTGCTTTTGATCAAACTTGAAAAATTACCGAAAATATCCCAACCAAAGCCCCCAAACAAAAGATATTTGAAGCATAGTAGGTCAAATGTATAGGGAATTTTGTTGGTCCTGAGCAACCTGAATGCAGAATACTTTGTCACTCTGCTTTGTTTTAAGAATATGACCACCTTGCTCACAGATCAGTAAAGCAGGGGCATAACCGGGTGGATTGACGATTTCTGTGTTACCTTAACTATATATTCATCATCTAAAACTATGACATGTAGATCAAAAATATTGTGAGCAGAGTCAAGATTGAAGTGTTACTGAAAGCAATAGCAGCTGCTGTGTTATCAGTGAGAAGTGTGGGCCTGAACTGGAATATTAAGTCTGTACCAGTCCAAATTGTGGGAATTTTGTATCCAGACTCCAAACTTCACAAATCTGAAAGCATTTTGATAGATTTCTATAATTAACAGAAGCAATAAGAGAAGAGTGACAATGTAAAGCTAGCTGGCAGACATTAATAACTTACCCACGCAGGAGGTTCCATCATTAGGTACGAAAGTTTGTTGACCATTGCTAGATTTGAAACCAGGCGCACACATGCAGAAATAACTTCCCACCGTGTTTGTGCAATTGGCATGCTCTCCACAAGGCTGAGTAGCATTTTCACATTCATTATCATCTGTCAAGACATAAATTATGGAGAAATATATTTGCATTTGCCGACTGAAGAAAACAGTAAAGTAAAAGCTTAATTTGGCCTCTGTTATTTTATGTATGTAAGTTTTGAATGCTGAGCTGGCACTCTTGGTGTTTGTCTATATAGTTTTCCCATTGCAAGGATGTAATCAGGTGTTCAGCAGCACTCTTCTGCCCTCATCCTGTGTGAGTCAACAAATGAGAAAACCAGTGGGATACTGAAGTGAATGGTTTAATGGGATATTCATTTGGAATAAAGGATGGAGACAAGTATATGTTCTGCCGTGGTTGTATTTGATAACATTTTTTGCTACCCAAAAATCTACAGGTAGAGAGTCACCCTGAGGATGCATCTGGGAATTCAGAATCATAGAAAATGGAGCTCAAAAGTGTATCAAGAAATCACCCATTTCGTTCCCTAACACCAAAACAGGATCAATATAGCTAAACTGACAGGTTTTTTCTGGCCTGTTTTTGAAGACCTTCTGTGGTATTTCTCAGCAGTCCCAGACAACTAACTTACAACGTTTGTCCTACTGACTGACCTGAGTCTTCAAGTATATTGTTTTTTCTTAGTTATCCCAAAGATCTTAACAAAGAGATGAGCAAGCTTCATGGCTTGATCTTTACCTCTTAGCAATTGCTGTGCAAGTCATCAGTTTCGTACCTGCAAARTTACATTTACAGGGCTAATCCCATGCCCCCAGTGATACAAGAAAAAGGAACTATATACACAAGTTTTAAGATTACTTCCTCTCTGCAGAGCCTCTGCATGCGCTATCATTGTGAGCGTGGGGATCCAGCTAGCTTGATCAAAGGTCAAATGAAATCATAAACTCATGCTTTGAACTATATAGTTGATCTTCTGCAATGACTCAATAAAACTGTTTCTTCTCCAGAATCTTCCAAGGTCCCTGTTTATTAAATAATTTTCAGACCAAACTTGAGAAAATTTTCAAAAGCTTCCTTATCCAGACACTCTACTTAGGAACCTGAGAGTAACACTCACAATACTGATAATTCCATCTTTCCAAATAACCCATTTCTCCCAAAGCACCCCAAAACCCTGGAACAAACAAATCAGCGAAACTCTCCTAAAGACGACGACACTCTGAGTGGAGTTCTCTATTTTCTACATCATGAGAAAGGAAAAGAGTTAAAGGTTTCCTGAAGTCTACTGGGATTTTGTTCCTGTTCTCAAGCAAAAGGTACTCATAACATGATGAATGACAGGAAAGAATTCTAACAGGGAGAGAAATAACAATTTATTGCAGAAGAGGAACGATTAAGGAGTGTGACAGGGAGAAGAAATATGATTTCAGAAAAGATGCCCAGGGATGAGTTTCAGAAAGGTGCTTCTGCTTCCTGATGGTCAATGTTCTCATAAGGTGTTTACAGAGATAGGGTACAGATAAGTAAAGTGTCGTGTAAACTAGGGAAGTGGCAAGATTAAAGTACACCAAGAGCTGTAAAGCGTTGCAGGAATACATTTCTGCAATATAAATTAGTCACAACCCCTAGAATAACGTTGGAAAAGGACATTTTTCAGATTTGAAGTCTGACGTGATTTTGAATGTTACTCAGTTGACTCAGAGATGCAAATATCAATTCAGAACTGCAGCTTTCCTCAGGGGAATTTGGGTCAACAGTATCAAATGGATTATGCTCATTATAACTAAAATTGAATGTAATTTAATGAGGAATCCAAGTATAAAAGCACTTTGCCAACACATGTCAACAATATTTATCCTACAACTTTGGTATTCATGAGAATACAGCAGAGAAGGTGTATGATTTGGATCTTACTTAAAGAATGCCAAAGTAAAACCAAATTAGTCTAAGTGAAATTATGATAGGGAGGAAAAAATGTGGTGTTAATCCAAGTTCAAAAGCTAAACATGAGAATATGAAAAATCCAGTTTGGCACATGGCGTTGCCGAGACCAGGCCACAGAACACTTTACAGATCTTGGTAGCAAGGTCCACTTTTTCAAATATCACGTGTGTGTGTGTGGCTCTTTTGCAATCCCAGTTTGCTCCCTGACCCTGGCATTTCATGACAAAAAAAGTGGACTACCCTATTTTAGCTGCCAAGTAAACTTGGTCTTGGGAAAGTATTACGGATCCTAGGAAAAAACATATGTGTTTACTTTGGAAAGCTCATGGGATAGTAGTCATGGAAGATGACAAGTAGAAGGACACTGATCATTGCAGGACTTCATTCAAAGTAGAGGAATAACAGAGCTGATGAGAGAAAAGCTACAGGCTACACACAAGAACTTTTCTTTTGGATTTGGTTTCTAGGAGCTCAACCAGAGTCCTCAAAATCCAGCACTAGTACCTTTTTCAGGTGGTCCAAAAAGTTTATAAGCAATATTAAAAAGACTCATGCAGTGGTCATCAATAAATTCTTTACAATTATGCCTAATTAACCCTACTGGATTATTGRTGGTTTTCCCCCAATATTTAGGATGTCTGTAAGGGGTTAAATGGTGACTATATTGCCTTAGAAGGCTTGCCTATTGAGAGAAACTTTTTGATAATTTGAGAAACCTTTAGAACATCAAAGAAGAATAGCAGTAACTTACATTGCAAACACAAGAATGGATATTTTAAAGAGTTAAATTCATAAGGAGCTTTCTTTTTGCTATTCCCATGGTCTAATGTAATACTGAGCAGACCATGCTGGGGGATAATTTACTGGACCACATCCTGCTTCCATTGAAATTAATGGCATAAAAGTCACTGACGTAAGTAGGCCCAGGGTGGTGCTTGCTATGGAAAACTACTGAGTTAATGAGAAAGGCAAGTGAGGAAGAAGTTTTCAAGGAAAAAGGAGTTTCATATACAGTTTGACTAGATGTGTTTAAATAATCTGCCTAATTTCACACAAAATATTTTACAAGATCAACAATGACGGCAAAAATATCTTCTAGTTCTCTGTATAAACAATTCAAATTTTTTCTTCAGATAGCAGTTCAATGTGAAGCCCAGGTGCTCAAAGTAATTTTCCAAATTTTACGTGATTTATAATATTATTGGATTTGTGATTTAAAGGACATCAGGAAAAAACCATCAGGATTTATAGATGGAAAAATGTTTGGGTTTGTTTGTTTGTTWGTTTTTAAAGAAAATTTTCTGTCTATACAGAAAGGATACTTTAAATAACAGCAAGCGTATAATCCACCTGCTTTGTTGCTACTTAATTTAATTATGTCATGTGCATTCATTGCTGGCACAGATACCTGTTGAACACTGCGGGCAGTATTTCAGGAATGCATGTTCCTTTAAAGATTTTTTCTTTTTTTCCGGTAACTGATGAAAATTTGGGAGACTTTTAGAAACAAGATTGGCCAAATGACAAGGTTAATTATTGTGGCTAAATGGTAGTACTGCATTCAAGTCTGTTTGATACACAAGACATTTGCTGAATAGCTGAACTGTCTTGAGAAATGTTTTTTTTTTTTTGGGGGGGGGGGGGGATGGGTAGCAGGTTGTTTGTGGGGTTTTTTTTTTGTTTGGTTTGGTTTGGTTTGGTTTTGGTTTTTTACATGGCATTTCTATGCTATTTGGATTGCTCAAAAACATTATCATTAAAAATCACAATGTGAGGAAGGTTATAAATAGTTTCCTACGAAATTTGTGTTAAATAACCCAAAGATGGGTGGATACAGGAACGTGTATGTACGTGCACCTGAATATTGGTAGGATGCTTACATGATACAGGTGTAAAATAAAACCAATTCTCCATTTTCACCTTAAAAATGCAGCTACTATGTATTTTACTGTACATAAATGTAATTATGGTTAGAGGGAATCAGCTACTAGCTACATGTAATAATTTCTCTACTAGTCTCTTGAAAACATATAAGGATCTTCAAAAGCAAAGAAATCTGAAAAGCTGATACACCCCTTTCAAACTCAATTTGAATTGAGGATGGTAATTCTGTATTAAAACTGCATGTGTTCATTAATATGAGAACACCATTGGTTTAGGATTGAGTAGCCCCACTCAGAAGTTTGGGCACTGATGGAAGTCTTCCCCTGTCACAGAGGGCTATAAATTGGATCCAGTGTTTGAACAATCGCGCTTTTACATCAGGTAACATTATTCATTGTTAAGTAAAATGTGTATGAATTTTGTTTAGCATTGATATAATACATTTTTGTATAAAAAGCATTTCATTCTTTTAGAAATATTAAAAAATATGAAATACAAAAAGGAAGAATGATTTGTGGATTTTAGGGCCATGATGCAGTTGGAAGCTAGAGGAATCTGATAAGATTTTAGGAAACAAGGATAGAGGAAGTTTCTTTTATCACATTCCATATACTTTCTAAAGTGCAAGCTTTACCCTGTCAGATATCCTGTTTTAATACTGGGTGGTTATAAAATTATAATCTACAACAGGAAAATGCCAGGGCAACTACAGCTACAAAATGACATAATTTGTTATTATTGTGACAAGCATGAGAAAATGCTTTGAATTATCAATTTTAGATATAAGATTTTTGTAATACTGTTTACATATTTTAAATGAAAAATGTCATGAGGGAAAGTCTTACGKCAGCGGATTTATCAAAACAGCTTTGAATGGTTTCCATTGCACTCCATGATAGACTTTCTGATTATATGATGGCATATAATATGAACGGTTGGACTTGATGTTCTTAGAGGTCTTTTCCAACCTTAATGATTCTATGATTCTATGAAGAGTTAGTTTTGGGGTGAAACTTGTCATATTGATTCACAATCACACAGAAGTTTTTTTTCTTTTTCTTTTTTGTAAATTTTGAAGTAAAGTGAAGTTTCTCCCTTCAGTTCAAGTAACAAACAAACAAGGTTGAAACCACTCAAGTTAAACAGTGGTTTGCGCCTATTCAGCCCTCACCAATCCATTCAAAATGAGATTTCTGTAGAAGTGAAACTTTGTATTATAGAATATATTCTGGGCTCTCTGGCATTACATTAAATTGATATCAGTCGGGCTGATGGCCTTTATTAATTGGTAAGTGACCTGATTGGAAAACTAGCCATGTTGAACTTGGAGTTTGATCACTGGTGATAGCCAGCTGGAGGACTGGTGGTGGGATGGCCCATGGCTGAAGGAGCTTGCCACCTGGGATCCCACCACATGGAAAGCCTGCTCTGGAGCTGCACAGGCTGTGAGCTCAGCCCTTGAMTTCCAGGCTCCCGGCTTGTCTGCAGAACAGCTGGAATTCTCAAAGTCTTGGATCAAAATCTGCCAGATAGACCTACATCTTCCAAGGCTTTCTACTGGGGCTTTGCTACAGGCAGAGCACTCGAGGCTTTTGTTCCTCTGCTTCTTTGGCAGGGGCCACAGTCCTGGCTCCCCACGCAGAGTAATCTGTGCTGTGGCCAGGGTGCTTTGTGGGGTCTGACCTGGATACCCAGCCAAGCTGGCCAGAGAGGCAACAGGCTTCCCAGCGCAGCAGAAATCTGGCTGTTGAGGGTGAACTCTTTTGACACCTTGACATTCCAGAGAAGGATTTTAATGAATTAAGAACTCCTGACCAGAGCTTGAGTTTGATAACCTGAGTTTTCCCAAAGCCATGCCTGAACAAGCATAGGCATGATGGTGTGATTTTCATAAGTTTAATGAACGCTTGATATTACTAAGGACCACAAGCAGCTCATACTGAGGCTGTTACTATATACTACAATACATTCACATTCTATTCAGTGCATTCCCCAGATGACAACAAGAAGCAATTAAAACATCAACAATTAATTTTGCCCCGATCCAGGCCTTTGAAACCAAGGTTGGAGGCCTCTGGGGCGTACCCGTCTATCAAGAACAGCAGTGGCAGCGCAGGGCTGGGGACCAGTATTGGACACAGTAGTCTGAAAAGTGGACAGTGCTGGGTAGGAAGGAAACGCAACCGGAGCGGCTGGGGAATACATTGATTCATTGCATCCGGCTGTTCTCTTTCGACAGCAGCCTCTGCTGCCAAAGCTGCTATGGAACCCCTGGGGGAAACTAAAACTACCCTTCCCTAGTGTAACCCTCATGGGAGAACAGTACTTGAAGTGCCTCACTTAACCCCTCAAAAGCAAGGAAATGAAAGGCTTCCTGTAAAACAAATTCCAGTGCTACTCACCCTGCTGTGCTTAGCTTGTCTGGAGGTCTCAGAACAGTGGGTGATCTTACATACATTACTTCTGTGCTGCAGGACTGTGCGTCTGCAGCCATCACAGCCTGAGTTGCAAACAGCAATACCATTAACAGCCTTGCCTTTCCTTCCTTGTGATGTGTTTCCATTAATGGTAATTTAACACAATTTGTTTATGATTCTCCAAAGATTCAGCATTCAAGTTTGGTCTAAATCAGCATGAAAGAGCAGATGCTTAGAAAAACCACTTGAGACTGCAGAACTGGGCTGGAAATCTCATTTAAATATGAATCGCTTTCATAATGGGCCCGATTCATCTTTGTCCTACGCTGGGGCAGGGGACCATGCAGTTGCTGCATAGGAAATCTCTGTCTTGCTAAAGTTTCGTAACTCTCTACCTCCTTGCAAGAGCTTTTCACAATGCCTCCTCGGGATGTTTTCATAACTTGGCAGGAGTTTTTAACTGGTTTGAACTTGATGGCTCTGCAGCTAGCTGGACTCCTAACAGTCCTTAGTTCAACAAACAAATATTTTCTCTCACATTCTTTACAGGCTATGTGTGTACACAGAGGTGATTTCAGATCAGCAGTTCTTTCATGTCTGGCTGAACTAAAGGGCCTCACAACAGAAAATTCCCTTAGTCCCAGTTTAAGGAACTGGGCAGAACTGTCTAAGAGAAGAAGGAAATGCATGTTCCTACATATTCAAAACACACTCAGGTTGAGTTTCAGAGAATGGACAAGGTTCGGAGAGCTTGATATATTATCTAAACTGCTTCCCTCATCTCTTGCTGGTATTTTCAGACAAGTTAAACGTGAGAAGCATTTATTATTGGGTAAGTGCCAGTGATGAAATTGTCATTTGTTTAGCCACACAGAACAACCTGTATTTTCAACACTTGTGAAGTATCAAAAAAAGAAAATCTATAATTTGTGATCACTCATATGTGAAGAATAAGGCAGGGGGAATCTTTAAAAGTGCTAGTCCTTGACTGGAAACAAACCATTTACCCAGACGAGCATCTGCAGGAATTTGAGAATAAAAAGGAACAGGGTGCTCAAATTAGTGAAACAGAGGGAAAGCGGAATAAATAGCTGTTGAGTGGCCCCGTCCCACCTTTTCCCCAGCGCGGCCTCCCCTCCTCCTCTGGAGAGCAGGGGTCTTCGTGCACTGCGAACAGCAGCAACGCGCCCCCACCGCTCCCCCCAGAGGAGACCTTAGAGCTGCACTGACCAGCAGAGACTCAGCAAGAAAGYTTCAGAGCTGTGCAGCTGCAAGCRGGGAGCTTCAGTTTGGGTGTCCAAACCCCAAATTAGTTATTTGTTGTCTGGCTGACACCCCTTCCCTGACCGGATCACGAGGGGAAGACCTGTGAGTGCCATGAAGATTCACCCCTTCTATTACAGGCAAAACTCAGAGCTGGTCAGGCTGCTGATGTGGTGAGCGCGGTCTCAGGGCACCTGTCAGGGGTGCAGGTGAAGAGCACAACCCACATTGCAGCTCAGGCACAAGGGACCGGGAGCTGCCACTCACTCTTCAGGGAAGCAGACCGTGACCTCCTTGCCCCTGGAGCACTCCAGGCTCCCCTTCTGCCTTCCTCCCAGAAAGGTGGCATTAATTCACCAGCTGAGCATCTGGCCTGATGAGCTGTTAAAATGCAAAGCTAAAGAAGGAGAGAGACTGTAGCAGAGTAATGTCAGAGACAGTAAAATGGAAAAAAATGCAGGATAAAGATGGTCTGCTGGAGTTCTCAGACTGGCTTTGGAGGTGAGCAGTGATGACCAGATGAATTCTCTGGAAAACTGGATTAGAGACACTGAATAGGAGGGGATAAAACAATAATCCCATTTTTAGTTCCAGTCACATGCACTCCTGGTTAGCCATACCATGAACTCAAACAACCCAAGGCTCCCATCTGACAGGATGTGAACGAGTGAGACGTCACCCCTCAAATCTAAACACTTTGGTCCCAAGCAAGAGATAAGACAGAAGGAAAACAGCTCAGCAAACTGTTTGATTAAGGGGGAAGGAAAACTTCCAGGCAGCACTTTCCCAAATTTCAAAACAAAAAAAGAAAGATACTTATTCAGAAAACGCAGCCGGGAAGTGCATCACCACTTTACAGCTTATATATGAAAACCACTGCGGCACTATCATGGTATGGGTAAGCAAGAGGGGGGTAAGTGAGAGACAACATGGCTTGAATGAGGTAGAGGAACATTAAGCATTACCTAATGAGCTTTATCAAACTCACTACAAGCATGCAGCAAAGGCTGTGATCAGAAACAACGCTGTTCTCTGTCAGGATATGGACTTATCCTTTAGTCACACCGGACTAAGTCCTGGGGTCTTGAACGCCATATAGCAACAGCAGCACTGCTTGCCCACTGTGCCAGGGAGCCAGGGCTGGAAGCACCCAGATGCTCATGCAGGATTGTCACTGTGCTACTCGGGGAGGCCTCCGCAAAGCACAACGGACAGTTTCAAATACTTAATGCTGGGGACACTGAGGCATGTAGGTTCCATGGCACTGGACCCAGGCATAGAGCTAGTTGTATGTTAAAGGTACTTTTAATTGGAGTTGATGGGAACTAGTGACTGTCATTTTGTTTGGGGTGGTTCATATTATACTTTCAGGAGCCAGAACTTAAGATCCAGCTGCTGAATTTCTCCTAGGAGTGGGCAGATGTGTATGTATGAACTAAAGGGCAAGCTCAAGTGCATCTCTAATTCTGAAGAAGGCTTTCCCTCAGTGATGACCTGCTCCATCACTCCTTCTTGTGGTAGGCTCTGAAACAGCAGGATTGTTTCTGCGTTTACTTCTGAGTGAACAGAACAACAACATGCTCATGTTTGGTTTAAGCGTGTGAAAAGTCTGTTTCCATAGCAGAGCCTGACCTCAAACTCACTGAAGTCCAAGGAGTGGCTCCCATTAACCTGCATCCTTGCTTTTATAGAAGCAAAGGGGCAAAACCTGCTGAGAGCAGAAGTCAAGAATGAAGACCACATTGCTCTTCCTTTCCTCGCTCCACACAGATCTAATTACCAAGACTCAACCTCAACATCCTGGCAGGTACCCTGTGTCAAGCTTACTACTCAAGGATTAGACAGAATGTAATTGAGACACATTATCAGTTTCTTGGTTTGCCTCCTTCAAAAACACGGAATTAAAACAAGGTAAAGTGCAGCTGAATGGGAATGTGCTGGATTTGAACTGCCAGCAGTGTGCAGGTGTCAATGTTTTTCTCAGTGCTACCAGCAGAAGGGTTTTAGAAACTTCCCTGTTATTAAATTACATCATTCCCAATCCAGCTTTCACTTTTGTTGCTGACTTGCTTGTTTTCACTGAAAATCATCCTTTAGCTGAAAAGTAAAACAGCACATGCACAATCAGAATTTTTTTGCTTAAAGGAAAGCAAGCAGCACAGCGGTCCCTTACTGAGAGGGATTTGCCAGTGGATAACTATGCCCCATGCAGAACTGAATGGGCAGCCCAATTAGAAGTTCTGTTTCAGCACTGCAAATAGAACTGTATTTAAAACAGAAAACAAAAAAAAAAATCCCACAAACCCAAACAAAACCCAAACAACCTATAGCCAGACAATATCTGCATTGTAATTTCCTGCAGACCTCCCATTGCATTTTCCATTTACCATAATGCTGGCATAGAATTGACCCCATGAAAGAAGATGTATCAGAATATGAGGCTGAAATCTTGATTACATTGTTTAACCCTTTCTTCAGTTTATATAAATAAATGCCACGATTTATTTATGCTGCATACACATATCCCCCCAATACTCCAGTAGCCACTGTGTAATAGCATTAAGGAAAATAAGACTCAAAGTTGTTGCTCGGTTCCCAATGCACCTGGTTCTTGTTATTTCCAACACTAATTTCTGAAAACTCTGTTTGCAGAACTTTCTGAACCAGAATACACAAACTCGGTATGGCACATTCTGGTATTTGTCTAAATCCAAACTTTCTTTTGCATATTACAGCAGAATCTGTAAACTGTCTTCTTGTAGAGGAAATAGTTCCCTAGTAGCTGCAAAGGGATTGCACACTACCATGCACCAAATCTTGGGATCCATCTGAACTGCATCCAACAGATGTTAAAAGCATCTAAAGAAAGGCAGTATAACCATTTCAGCATTACTCTGTCCCTAACTAATCCCTAACAACTACTAGATGGATGTCTCCTACAGCCAGTTACACAAGGGCCATCACTCGGAGGTTGTGATCTCCCTGGCTTCTTCAACAACGCCCCATCTAACAGCAAGTGAAACACAAGGCTGGAAGTCAGGATGAACATGAGTTCCTACATCTCACATTTCCAGACTACCTTCCTGGCCCTGGGGAGAAAAACTCTGTCAGTTTACATTTACAACTTTAGCAGCATTTTTGGAAGGGAAAAGAAAAACTGAACTCTACCGAAAAGGTTTTTGCTAAATCACGATGTAACATGATTTAAGATGTTTAGTAGTAAGTCTTTATTTGGGCAGCAAGGACAGATCCATATGTAGAAAGGACAACCGGGCTCATCGGTGTTTAACTAGAAGTCCCTTTTCATGCTTTTGAATCTGCTACTTAAAAACAGCCGGTACATTATGAAGTGCAGGTGTCATTGTACTATGTTATCTTCAATAAAGTTTGCCTTTTGAAAAATAATTTGCTGTAACATATCTGAAACAGTATTAAAAACATTTATGGCTTTTAGCTTTGAGATCTGTATTATGTTCCATTTTGGATTTAAAAAGCAGAATACAATAAAAGATGTGGTAAAATTGCTTTGAGAGAAGTAATAGCTCAAATAACATGGAAGGCCATAAAACAGTGACTACAGGAGAAGCTATTTTTTTCCATTGTGGAACAGTACTCATTGATTTCTGAAACCACAGGCTAATTATGCTCTGAGTGGACAAAGTACTTTAAGTAGTCTAGTCTGGGCATCAGAGACATTGAGTTCACCATGTACTTTTGTCAAACCCAAGTTACAATACTCAAGACAAGAGTAGCTTGAGGAAATTTGATTGCCAGTACTATTCAGGAGGTTAGATGAGGTGACCTAATGCTAGAAAATGAGATGCATGGACCTATATTGCTCTAAGTTAATATTAAGGTTAGGTCATTAGAAGAAGATAACACCGATAGCAAAGAATAGTGGGGTTTTGTTTGTTTGTTTTTTAAAGTCAATACTGTTTCATTCTTGTCAAAAATTGCATGTGAACTAAGCGTCTTTTACAGTGGCCCACATAGCTTTCATGTGGCTTGGTGACTGTGTTTTTTATATTAGCTCTATTTGTAAGTTATCCCATTTAAATGCTCTGGAATTCAATAGCTTCACTACTGGATAATAGACTAATTCACAAAAGGAAATAATTTCAATCTATAACTGAGAAAAGCCATTAATTACTGGAAAACATCCAGTCTCCAAACCTAAAGATATCAAATATGGTCTGGCAAGGAGGAGACAATTAGACTGAGGAATTCTACCCAGAGGGAAAACATGCCAGCATTACTTCACCTAGACTAATGACTTCAACAATAACCGCTGAAGTATTTCCAGCTACTGTCAATGCTGTAAGTATTTAACTCCATGGTGAAAATGTCTTAACTACTGACATATTCTTACAGACTGACCCCAGCGATTCATTTCTGATAACAAAAGTCACTATAAAAACATATAGGGTTCAGTTCCCCCCTGGCCCCTTTTCTTCTGATGTGAATTAAAGCTAAATATAACGATGCAAGTGGAATTAGAGGTTATAAAACTCGGGAGAAGTTAGGTCTATGGTACTGTTTAGGCTCAGTTAAAGGGTTGCAGTTTTTTGGGTAATCACAGTCATTTTCCCATATAATAGCCAAATATCATCTTAGTGGAATTTGGTCATTTGAAAAGTATATAGCCCGCCTCCTTTCTGGAGCAACCTCTTCCAAAAACCAGGCTATTCTAAAGGCCAGATTTCCTCTTTCACCTCTCCCTCCTGAACCCTACAGCTTTGAAGTGATGGAGCCTGTGGTCTCCTCATGCCAAACGGTCTTGATAGCTCTTTCTGGACCTTTCTTTCTAAGGCATACAATCTGGAAAACTTTAGCTCCATGTCAAATGGCAGAATGAGTTAACTGACTCAGGTCCCTTAATGAATTTTGAATGTGAGGGGAGTATATAGCATCCTAATTCAATCTAAAGTGTCTTTTCCCTTGCTGACTACACCAACAATTTTGCTCATCAATAGTTATTACATGCTAGGTTGAAATATTCTGTTTATTCATAATCACTGTTGTCTACATAACTTTGTCATTTTCTAGTGAGGGTGTTTATTCTTAGATACAGGGGCTAAGGACTTTATCATTCCAAAGATATGAAACACACTTAGAAGGCAAAAATATAAAAGTTCCATTAAAAACATATCTACAGTTTGGACAGAAGTAACACTTATAACAGGGAATAATGTTGAAATGTGGCACAAGTCAGAACTGAAAACACTTGCAAGTTTTCCTACCATAATACAACCTGCCACATAAGGTGTTATTATGTGCATTTTATGCCTGGGAGTACTGACAGGCGGGAGGGTGTAGATAAGTTGTATAAACGCTGTGTATCTTTCGGCAACTGGAGATATGCCTGTATGCCACGCTGGAGGGCTGCGCGGAGCTCAGAGGCAGGTCGCACTGCAAGCAGCGGTGCTGCATTAGTGCCACTCTCTAGCCAGGCTAATTAGCCCTTTAAACACAGTCTCTGTTAGCCTGGACATAGCACCGTGCTGCACAGCCACGCTGCTTGCTATTGCCTGACTTGGTTTATCCAGTACTGCACTGTGTCAGCTCAGCAGACACTTGGAGACAAAGTCCCAATTACAAAACACAGAGAAAACACTGCTGCCACTGATTAAAGTGAGGGGTATAATTTACATACTAAGAAGGCAGAAGCCACAGAAAAAGAAGATTGTCATAAGGTACTGAATAAAGGCATGTAAAACAAAACAGATTTCCACAGACTGCCGTGCTAGGGATCTGTCAGAGAGGGAGGCACTGCAGAAACCTTCACTACTATTTTTCTAAGTATTACTCAGCTGCAAAGTTCTCAGTTGGAAATGCTATGTCTTGTTTCCCACTCAAAAAACAAACAAACAAAAAAAAATAGGTTCCCTTCATTTATTGAAATAAACCTCTCAAGGTAAGTATCTAAATCTAAGTTCAAGCAAACATAATCAAGATAAATATCTTGATTATCAAATAGACTAAACTTGCAGAAGCATTGGGTAGATTTCTACAGCATGTTAAGTATCCCTGAAAATTGGGCCATTTCTTAGAGACGTGGAGAAGCGCTGCAAGCTTCTTTTTTGAAAGTGTTGGACAAGAAACTGGTTTAGCAAAAAGCAACAGTAAAGACTGTTACTTTATTTTTAATCCAGGAAAACTATTACATCACRTATCAAATGTTTTGTTCATTAAAAAAAGTCATTGCCTTTTGTCCTCTGCACCTGTCTCTGGATGTACCAGCACAGGCAGTTCTATAGGATATCCTTAGTTTTGCTCCAAAAGTCCCAGCTCAGTCAAGAATAGTTTGTTGGGAAAGGTTCTCTGTGCTCGGATTTGTTGCAAACTTTATGTTATAGTAAGCATTAAACATTTCTTTTGTTTATTCAGTCAAGTGGAGTAGGTTTACATCTTCAATCTAAATACAGACTATGCACAGAGAAAAGTAGTGTTTAAAAGACATTTATTTTCAAATGGTCAAGCTGTTAAATATAAAAATACTGGATTAGAGCTTAAATTCTTACTCCAGCTGCCTTGGCTCCAGATCAGGCACCGTAAAGTCAACCTCCAGGATCTCCTCCAGAGATCCACTGAAAGATCTGGGATAGGGGACAGCCAGAGCCAGGGAAAAGGGCATGTTGGGGATGGGACAGCAGCACACACTGTTACAAAGAGGGTAATGCCGTGCTTTGGAAAGGCTGCCATTTTACAGAGGCTGACTATTGTTCAGAGAAGGACTTTACCAGTCCTCAAATCCACCCAGGAATTTGAGTAAGGAAAGGGCATTCCTTTCCTCTTAACTGGTGACATCCGTGTTACATCCGTTAGAGGCAAGGGGCAGAGTCACCCTGTGAGTTAAGGCCCAGGAAAGAAGGAAAAATTGTTTTCTAAGCAGGTCCAGTTTTAGGCCATTAAACTGCAAGATAATGATGGGTTTCTTGAGGAGCAACACATTTCTTCAGAACTTCATTTAGTGCCTGTTTTAGCCAAAGGCTGCACTGTTGTGTTATTTTATGTTTAAACATACCCTACTCTGACAAGCCACTGAAGTCTTTAAAGTCTTCTCATCTTTATTGCAGACAGTACTTTGATCTCAATGCCAGAAAAGGTCAACGCAAGAACTTCAGAATTAGACTTGTTTACATCCAACATACAATACAAATAAATGAATGTGGCAAGGACATCCCAGGCAGATTAGATGAGGCCATGTTTTCCCAGTTCTACTTAAAATGTTTTCGGTTTTGCCAACCATTGTGCAAGTGATGTCATCATCGAGTCCAATGAAATTCACTTATTGAAGCGCTTTCCCCCTCAAAATGTTTCATCAATCATAGCCCAGAAGGGCTCTGTCATAGGATAATTGCAACTTGGCGTACCAACAAAGAGCATCCAAACGTCCTCAGCTTCCTTATCTATACAATGGGCAGGGATAACAGCCATTTTATTAGCTGAGATATTGTTACCCCCATCAGATAAAATAGTGTGTTTTGTTGCTTTGATGTTTTCTGTCACCATAGCAGAGCTGTTGTTTTCAACTGCATGTTTAAAGAACGGCTGCAGTGGCAGCTTATGTTCCTTCACAATAATATTGCCTACAAACATCTCACAGAAAGAGGCAAGGGGTGTGTTAATTGCACTTTATCAGAAAGAGATGGGAAGAGCAAACAGAATTTCTGCTGCAGTTATTTCTAGTCAAGACATAATTGTGGACTCATCTCTCTTGTCTACATTTGTTTCCTTGAGGAAGAAAAGATCCCTGGAGGGTGAATTCCCTCTGAATGAACAGGCAGTTGAGAAGCCACCCAAAAATGATTTCAGCCATCCCTGTTCTCCTGCCTCCACATACAGTATTACTAATCCACAGAATATTTAGTGGATTAAAATAACATTTGGGGTATCTGCTTATATTTAACACTTCTCCACAATAACTACAGCTATTACAGCACTCAGAAATATGTATCTTACTTCCACATGCTTGGTTAGATCATGCAGACTTTGAAGGCTAACAAGAAAATTGTCATGCAGAGCAATATGCAAACCCATTTAATTTTCTATTTAAATCCTTCCTGAGAGAGTGGACTTTTGTTGAATTTCAAAACAGCAAGCCTGTTAACCAAACTCCGAAGGTGGAAAAGTCTGCTTGTCGACACCAGGCTTATCTCACTGTACTATCACTTGGGCAATAATTATATGAAGTGCTGTAGACACAATTTAATAATTCAACATTTGCCAGCTCCTGCTGAAGACTTCCCATCTATACTAAGCGTGGGGAATGGCTGTGGACTCTCCAATGGACTGCATGACAAATACTGTCCGTATCTTTTATGTCAGCAGTGCTCTAGCACACCGATTTCTGATGAGGGATGTTGTTGGGATGATAATGGGAACAGCACAATTAGAAGTCATCAGCCCAGCAGGAAATCTCATCTTTGGTGGCTACTCAGCAAGAGGTTGCCCCTGATAACAAAGGGCAGAATAGGCAAGTGTAAACTGTTCTGGCAAATACAGGCACGTCTGTTGACCTTCATAGTTCTACACATACAATATGCCTCTAGACAGTCAAGAGGCATTTTCATTGGTGCCGAATCCAACAGCTCTGACATAATGACCTCCTCCCAACCCCCCCCAGTAATTCCCAGATACAAACGGTGGGTTCTGCCACATTTTTCCAGCTCTATGGTGCTGTTTCTTCTCCTGGAAGGCAGTTCCTGCTCCTTCTTTTACACAGTAGTCTCCTTTCCTGATTTTTGACCTCCATCTATGCTCCTGAAGCCACCTTCACAACTGGAGGTTGTGAGCTTGATGCGCCCTTGGAGAGGTGACCTTGAAAGACTTACAGGTTTCATTTTCATTTATTGACTTTGGTGTAGACTGTGGGTGGAAGTCTGGGCAATCACTTAACCTGCCTTTGTCTCAGTTCCCCATCTACAAAATCCTTTCTTCTACCTTGTCTGTTTTGATTTAAACAAAACAGACCCAAACTCCTGAAGGTCACATGTGCTTCGATAGCAATATGAACTCATTTGGCACCTTGATCTTGTTTGGATAAGCGTAAACCAAATAACAAAACAAACTGAAACTTTCTTCCAAGCACTGCTCTCCAGAATGTTTTTACTTCGAGTGAAGGATGGTGCAGGAATAAGTTGCATAGTTAGAAAGGTACCTTGTTTCCTCACTAAGAAGCAGAGCTAAAAAGGAAATTCTGTCATGGATTCAAGTGGTTGGTAGATTTAACCTTGAATACCCTGTTGATATCACAGAGAAGTCACGCATTGCACGTACTTGTTTCTAAGCCCTGTGCTGCTGTTCCCATTGCTGAGCACTGAAGGTGGTCTAGAGACACAGAGGGGAGGTACTCCAGCCCAGTCAATGGATGCCCTCCTTGCAGTAACTGAGTACTGTATCTCTCTCAAGTAGACCAAACCCTTCCCTAAAGCAAAGTTTCTTCTCCTGTAGAAAAAATTGTCTAGCATGGAATTTAAGATAAAAATTGTGGCCAAAAAAAGAGGGTTGTGATAGTCTATTTTGAACAGAATTGCTTGTTATTTTTAAGCATCAATGGGCATCTCAAGGCTACAGTGCTCAGTGCTTCAGTATATGAAATGAATACTTTTACAATATTTTTTTTACTTAAAGCTTTAACTCCTGAAGTCACATTAACAACTCTAATACTCAAAGCTTATACAAGACAAAACAAAACCCAAGTATCAGACTCCTAGCAACAGAAAACATCTATTTTAAATAAAAGAAAATCACATATTTTCATGTTTCCAGTTTCCTGGTTTGCAGGATGCATGCATACATGAGATCTGATTCACAGATATATAAGTTGGCAGCAAAGCTTCTGGAAATCCAGAGGTCCTACCACTTCTTTCATGAAATTCTTCGGTTTTCCAATTCTGCTTGTGCACCCTGAGTATACCACATATCAAACCTTTTGAAAATTAATAAAATATTAAGAATTACATAATTGTGCTATCTGATTTTATTAACGCATTTTTAAAATCCTCCTCACAAGAATTTGACAGAAGATAAACTAACAATAAAGAGAATAGAGACTAGCAAATAGTTACTGAGAATGTCAAGGGCAGAGAATTATTCATTGTAATTGAGTGGCTGCTGCCACACTTCAGTCTTACAGCTCTGACTAACACCTATTGACAGACTTAGATCATGCCTGCCTACCTGCCTCACAGAAAAAGTAACTATGTAAGGGTCCCACCTTGCTGTCTGCATTTAAAAACATGGAAGCACTTACCCTTGCCTGCTTTTTTTCCTTCTGCTGCTCATTGCCATGATGTCTGCCTATAACCTGAAGCAGACTGTCAGTGGAAATCTCAGTGCTGTTTCCACTTCCTTCCTTTTTAATAACTAGTTCAAGAAAGAGGTAGTAAATTGGCATCTGGAGTATTGGGGCCCAGGAAACTACTCAGCTGCAGTTGAAATCTGGTGTGTGTCAGGTGTGACGAGTTCTGGGAAAAAATCAGAAACTTCCACAAACGAACTGCAACTGCCAGAATCACAGCACGGTGATGAAAGGGGCTCTTCAATGAACAGAGTGCTCCTTGGTCACTTACAAAGGATTATTCAATTATCTAATAATTAAACCTTTAGGTAATGAAAAATTTTTTATAAGGAGGAGGGGATAAAACCAGCAACAAGGACTTTGCTTCAGCAGATGTAAAACTGACACATCTGCCTCCCTCGATACTAGCAAATTGGCTCTTTCAGTATGTTTCATTTGTTCTCCTGCCAATTGCTGATGTCTTGTCAATTTACTCTCAAACTTAGAAGAAAATTAAATGGTTTGATGACATATTGGTTTCTGTATTTTATCTTTGAAATGCAAAATATATATTTCAATGATCTTAGAAATGTTTCACATCTTTGAAATCTTCGCAATTGTAAGATGTTGGGCTTGATCCCCATCTGGAACATAAGGGCATAACTCCATCTAACTAAATTAAGTTAGACAGTTTATCACAGCTGGTGGTCTTGTCCATAGTTTTTCCACAGATTAACAGGGAACATGTCATATACTTATTTAGAAATACGCAGTGTGAAAGGGGGTGACTCCTTATATACTTTAGGCATGCTTGAAAATACCTATACTAGACGATTGCCTAAAAATGCTTCCTAATAGCTTTAAATACTCAAAATGAAACGATGGAGCTATCATCACAGCAAATCACACAAGGAAAGAAAAATGATAGTAGCATTAACTGCATCAGCCACCTGTTCTATAAAGGTTATTAAAGTGATGGAAACAGTATGTTGGCTATGCCATACATGCAGGCTAAAACCCCCAGCAGGTCAAATATCCCATGCTACAAGTTGTAATTTATATGCCTATAATTTATACAACATTTATCAAAATGCCGGCTGGAAAGGACTGGCTACTGACTGCGGTACTCATTTAATTCCTTGCTCTGTGGCTACTTACTTCTTTAGTCACAACCTGAAAAAAGGATTTTGGCACCAAAAGCAGGACTTTGACAAATGCCTGTGTTGTGCTCTTTGACGTGCTCGAGACCACCTTGACCCTGCCAGCAATAAGCAGCCTAGTCTGTATTTTTTAGCGATGCCTCAATTCCACTGGGAACTCTTTGCCAAGGGGATGGGGTCCTATAAACATAATATGCCTAACACACCTATGGGAACCTGCTCTGTGCTCAACACAGCAGCAGCCACTTTTATTCAAACACAGGAAGAAGAAAAGGAGAAAGAGGAGGAGGTAGTGGCAATGTCCTCTTCATAAGCAGTGTTTTAGCATGCAGGAGTTTAAGGGCAGTCCTAAACAAACCTGCTCTCCCCTGGTCCTGAAAAGCACCCTAATCGCCCAGCTGCAGGCAGTACCTGAGCAGAAATGCACCCCATCCCTCCTACTGAAGCTACTCCAGTTGGCAAAAGCAATTCAATCACCCCGAGCCCATGAGCACATCTCTCCAGCTGGGCAGGTAGCGTCTTCATGCGGGAGTCTTGATTTCAAGTTCCTGCCCTAGGGATGCCTAATGAATTTTATCCAAGAATTGTTTAAAGTAAAATAATCTGTCATATAAATGAATGGAAAGAGGCTCATTTTCAGAGCCACTGCCACTATGGATGGCCAATATAGATGAAAGTGCTTACATTTAGGCATTCTTGACTGAAAACAATGGCTTCCTTCTCTTTATGCTAAGTTTACCCATCTGTAAAGCAGACACATTACAGTCTACCTAACTCAGAGAAATGGGATAATACAACTTTGGCAAAAGAAAAGCTCCATCACATTGCTTTACTAGACGTAAAAAGGTAATATGAATATATGATTTTAAATCAACATTAAGATAGCGTAGACTCTGGGACATTTCTGATATTGCTTTGGCTGGATAATGTAATTCATTTCCTAACAGGTCTCTTGCCGTGCTTGATATTCCACAGAGCCAGCCTGTGTTACAAGATGTACATAGCTAATCTGCTGAGAAAAGAAATAATAAACAACACTTTATCCTGCATTATTTTATTCATGAGAACATTATTCCAATCCGTGCAATCTTGAAGTATGGGTTGGATCCTGGGATCATATAGCCATGCTGACATACCCCAAGTTAGTCTGCTTTAAACATTCTTTAATTCCAGAAGAGGAAGGTGGTGCAAAATCTTTAAGGCTGTCATATCTGGTTTAAAACTTCCTTTTTTTTTTTTTTTCCTTTTTTTTCTTTTTTTTTTCTTTTGTTTTGGCATAGTTGTATAAGGAATAATCTCATTACACTATTACCCATACTTTCCTAAGTGAGTAGTCTGAGCAGGGCATTAGCTGCATTAGCAGTTAGTTTCCAGGGTGGAAGTGACAGCATCTGCCTCTGCTTGTCCCCAGCATAGGAAGTTTGGCTTTCGGGAGCTCCCAGAACAGGCAGTCAACACTGCAAGGAACAGGAATCTCTTGAGCAAGTTTATGTTGTTTTTTTTCCAGGAGCTGGACTGAAATTTCTGTAATATGTACAAAGTGTCCACAAATTCCTTACAAGTCAGCCATCACATATTTTCAGTAGCATTGTTTTCACAGGATAATCCTTAGTGATATACAAAATGAAACCTGTTATCTCTTTGATGAATGCATTTTAAAGTCCAAGGACAAGCGTGGGTAAGCGACACAAAGAAGACAGTGAAGATTTGCAGAGCAGTGACAAGAGCTGGCAGAAAGGAAAACTAGTTTCTTTAGAAGTGGCTTCTCAGGGGTCATCTCCCACTGTAATTTAAGTGTACGAATCCACACTTGTGCAGTATATATAAATTAGTACTAAAACTTCATTAGACAGCATCCCTAGAAATTATTTTAGAGAGGTGGATCCCAAGGTCATGCAGGAGATCTTGCTAGATCAGGTGCCGAGAGCTGTCTCCCATGGCAGTCCTGGATACTAAAGCCACTGTTAAATGTCTGTCTTGTCACAGATTTGTTCTGTTATGTGCTTGAAACTGAACCATGTCACATATTTGGCAGGAGGTGTAATCCCTCCACAAAGAGGATTTGATCCTCGGTGTGATCCTGCAGTTCTCAGGCAAGAATAGCTCTCGGTAAAGCCAGTGCGAGGTCTGTCCGTGTRTTTCTGTTTTGAGTAAGGGACAAGCCCCAAACATGGGGTTATGAGAGCAAAAGCTCCTGTCCCCAATAATCCACATGGCCCAGATGGCATGAGAAGAGATGGGCTACAGATACAAACTGCACAGTGCACAAACATGATGCCTACATCTGAATTCATACAGAGAAACTGGATTATTTTTTTAATTGTTTTCCAAAGCCCCAAGTGGCATGTGATGCAAACAGCAGCACAAGAATTACTATGAAAGAGGCAAGGCATGRCTCCAGGTTTGAACAGCACCAGACAAAATCAGTGAATGAATGACGTCTTAGGGATCACCCCCTAGAGCCGACAGCTCCAGAATTCCCCCGTCAAATTGACTCCCAGTTTTGAGACTGTCTTTGACTTCCCCTGCTCCTTTCTTCTGTTCCGACCATCATGGCAGTCCTCCTCCCCCTCCTAACAGCCATGCCATGCCTTTCTGTCCTTCCTCTCTGACTGTATCGCCTAGATTATAGCTAGTCCCATCTCTCTGCCATTCCTCATGCTCTGGTGGTACTCCTCACGTGTGACAGCCCGTTGCTGAAGGGTATGCATTTGGGATACGCTGCCTCCTTTGCCTTAAAACCCTTCAGCAATTGCTGAAAGTCTTCCAAGAAAAAGGGGAAGAGAGGGAGAGCGAACGTGCAGTTATCTTCTGGTAGGACTGCTCTCAATCTCTTCTAAAATAACGGAATAAATATTATGAGCGTAAAAATCATCTGGAACAACAGGGGAACCATGACCAATAAATAGTTTGTATTTTCAAAGAACAGATCATGCCAGACAAATGTAATTGCTTCTTCACCATTTTCTGGGTTAGCGTACGGAAGGAACAGAGTGGCTGCAATATATCTGGGCTGTAGTATAGCATTTGATACAGTGGCTCACAAAATCTTATTAGAAAAATAATTTATAATGTCTTGGATAAGAGTGCTGTCATGTGGATTGAAAACTGGCTGAAGGAATGTAAATAAAGGATAATGAGTCCTGACAAACAGCACTGCTCTGAGCTGTGAAGAGGTATCCAGTTGGGTTGCCACAGGAGTTGGTGTTAAGCCCAGTTTTATTTTACATATTTATTAATGCTCTGGAAAAAGAGATGAACAGCCTGAGAATTAAATTCACAGATGATACTAAATTACTAGATGTTGTTAACACCAATCAGGACAGAGATGTTATATAGAGGGAAAGCAGAGAGGATGGGAATGGGAAGAGTCAGTGACAAGATTTACCTATACAAATATGTGAGGGAGGGTTTTATGTCCCAACTGATAATAACGGGAGCCCACTGACAGACCAGCCAAAAGCAGCTTACGTCTGGTCTGTCAAAGGCTGAAGCAGAGAAATAACAACAAAACCAGCTAGGAGATAATTCTTAATTACAACATTTCCCCCAAAAATCCCAGAAAAGGCTTCACTCTCATTTTCTAGTCTCAATAAGTTTCAACGTTTGGGATTTCCTAAGATTTTGTCTGGTTGCATGCTATAGAGTAACATATAGCAATGTAATACAGTCATCTGTCTTCACATTGCTATATTATGTCGCTTTTCTGAGGAGAAATCAGTGGCAAAAATCTCACCATTTTCTTTGTATACCTTGTTTACTTATACTATTAACATGAAGAGAACAGAAGTAGTAAAAACTGACACAGAGGTAATAAGCTGTTTCAGGAATTTCACTCTCCACGAGCAACACAACCCCCCCCAGACTGAATCCGCTTAGAGGTGTTAAAGCAAAAATAAATTCTCTAGCTATTTGCAGCAGCTGCCTAATAGATCCCACATTACAGAATGAAAAAAATATTTTTTCAAGCACTATGCTCTATGTGCTATAGAAAAACCTGTGACAGTATTCCATTGTCCTAATCTATTTTAGTGAAACTATATGCAGAGTGCTTAACTACAGTATGTTTTTATTTATTTCTTATCCATTTATAGAGCACATTTGTATGATGAATTGGATATGGATCTAAATTTTGTGAACTAAGTTTTTGGACCTTTTATGTAGATTAAAGGAATTCAGATGGTTTCAATGCCTTTTAAATGCACATAGACAGTATGGTCTATGTACGTGTGTGTATTTATAAAGAATCTTTCCCTACTACTTTATAGCCCAAGGAGTAGGAAAATCTAAATAGACTGTAAGTCTCATGAGACTCTTCAGTTCAAATAAAATTTTGCCTCTTAAAATAACATTATATTACGCAAAATGAAGCCAGGTCTCAACAGTTGCAGGTCTTGTAGAATGTTTTGTTTGCTTCCTACCATTTCATGTCTTGACTTTGCTTGACTTTGGTGGCTAGGGAAATGCAAGGTCAAGGTCAAATTTTTTTCATGGCTCAATCCAAAGTAAAATTACCCTTCCATGTGGATTCTTCAGTATATGCATTGTGAGTAATTCACACGGAGGTGCCTTCAGGTTGCTTCGAGTTACGACAGAGGACGACTTCAGCAAAGCAGTGAAAACCATGTCTGGCTCCAAGTACAAATCCTGAATGCTTGGGGATCTGATTTCAGATACTTAGCATGGTACAGAGCAGAGTCAGTCAATGACTGTCGTGAGAGATGAAATGAATCAGCCTTCTGAAATATCTATCACTGCCAGTGGCCACTATTTTTTCGTATAAGTATCCCCAAAGAGACTACTAAGGGAGTGAAGTTAAAAATTTCCAGGAGGAGTTTAGTTGTAGTAGCAACCAAGTAAATATAAATTTTGGTTTTGTACAATGTATTACTTGCATGACATAAAACAGTAGTGTGTGGATGCTTTATTTTTTAAGGGAATGTTACATCTCATAAAATTCTTAGGACTAGCAAGGGAAAAATCCCTGTGTCTGAATCTCATTTGATGAAAACTGGTGTAGTTACTTTGAATTTAGAGAATGCCTTTCAAAGACAATAAAAAGTCATTTCAATGGGTTCTATTATATTACAATTTTCTCTTTTGACTCAAGAATTGAACACATCTTTTCTGTGGAATATTTGCAGAGACTTTTTCTTCCACCAAAATTTGTACAGAAGTTAAACTCAAATTTGCCTAGAAAAGTTATGTTGAGCTTGTTTCTGGCAGTGATCCGGCAGCAACTTTATATCTGCACAGCATTGTGAATATCTCACAAATTCACAATACTTTAATTCTGAACCATACTATTTTCCATAGAGGCAATATCCTCAGTGCTAGTCTGAATGCTCTGAATGTTAAGTGTCTGGCTCTGGCTGGATTCTCTACATTTTCTGTCCATGAACACGTAGCACATGGCCCTTGATTACTACTTTTAAATTGATCTGTGTCTGCTATGAAAATATATTGCTTCATAAAAGTCTTTCAGAGTATCAGCTTCCAAATTAATGATTTTTCTCTCAAGCTCTGACTTTGAGAGCTTACAGTACAGAATTGTGCAGTCCAGCTACTTGAATCAAATTGAAATCCATCCATCTGCAATTCAGATCCAAATTCTTTCAGTGCTGTTGGCTCATCTCTAGGTAAAGAGCAGCCGTTGTCCTGTTAAAGTGACTGTAAATAATTCTAACTTCAAGCTTCAAGAGTGAAATTCACCCTGCTTCACTGGGGACCACTTAATCCCCAGGATGTTCCTGGGTTTGGTCTTCAGCTGGTGGGAGCTGCATAACTCTGCTGTAATCGATAGAGCTGTGCTGCTTTACACCAGGTGAAGATGTGGCCCTGGCAGAGTCAGTGCACAGAAGTGCAGTGCTGCATGCCAGCTCTGCAGCCAACAGGGCAGCATGCACTTGCTGGGTACAGAGGGATGTGGGGTCATTATGCTGAGCCAGAAACCCTGACTTGTTATGCTAATTGCACAGGGCAATGTACTCCAGGTAAGGAGGTGAAAAAGGCTAGTGTTTCTTTCTTGTGCTGTGACCATCTCTCATTTTTCATCCCCAATGAGCCTGTTACCATGGTTTTTGGGGGTTACATGCGTTCTGTAACACAAACAGTACCACACCAGAGAAAGACTTGTTTACAGCAGAGATTCAATAAAATGTCTAAAGGAAGAATTTTCCAATGAAAAGAGATGAGCCCTAACCAAGAAGGAAGGTACTTGTTGTTAAAGCAACTATATCAGAATAGCAGATGAATCATGATGTGATAGCACTATTTGAAAAGATGTTTTGAATGGAGCTGTCAGCAAGTATTTTAATAGCAAGTCTTCAATTTCTGCTTTATGGGGTTTTTAACCACCAAGAAGAAAACATAAGTAACAAGGAGGGATTTAGGAATTGTTTAGTGTTTGGCTGTTCAAAGAAAGAAAAAGAGCCCTCCACATGCATTGCAGCTAATGAAAATTGCCATTATGGTTTTTTTTTCTCCATTTGCGGATGTTAAACACCGTAATAATGCAAAGTCCTTATGATTTTCTAAATCTTCTCTATAAGGAGGATATTATCTACTTATTTAATTACCGAATCTCTGACGGCAAGGAGCTGCTACCACCAGCAGCTCCAGCTCATTCACATAGTTCCCCTCCCTAATTAAAGGGTCTTTGCTGTTAAAAATAAAGTAATAAATCAATCAAACCCCAAACTGCCAACAGATGATAGGAAAAAAAAAGCACTTTAGGGACAGATTTTCAATTGCTCAGCACCCACAACTGGGATTATTCTTTTGAAACAACTCAGTCCTCCTTTAGGCACCTAGGATAGAGCCAGACAGTTCAAAAGTGCTCAACAAATATTTCTTTGGAAAATCCACCCCTAACTGTGGCTTTGTGTCCTACAGCCATTGTGGCTTGCAAGATTCAATCGCAAGTCACCTCCCTGTTGGAGGAAAGTCATCAGCATCACCCCTTCCGCAGGAAACTATAATAAAATACATTACTGTAGTCATCCGTGCTCTTGCCATTGCTTACTGCAACAAGAACAGAGGCAGCAGGTATATCAAGAGACTATTTTTACCATGCTGCCAGTGAAAGCAGCAATAGCCCTGTGCTTGGATTTCTGTTGCAGAACTCAAAACCAGATGTCCATATTGCAGCACAGACCCCTTACTAGTTTGAATATCAAGCTGAAACTTGAATGCTGCTGTCTGCATGCCATTCCTTCAGGGTAATGTGCCATTGTCAGGTTAAAAGTTTTCCGAATGTTCATCAGTCTGAGGCCAAAACTTGAGTAATAATTCAAGAGCACTTTACTGCTAATAAAAGCTGCAATAGGTTTCTCTGAGAGCAGAGAATACAGCCCAGAGGCCTTTTAGCACATACCTCCCCTCCAACAAGAAGCATTTGGCGGTATTAGCATACTACCTGTTTATTCAAGAGGATGTACAAAAAGTTCAGTTAACGGTTCTCTTCTTTGCAGCCCACAGCTGTGTAAATATTATCCCAGCCTCTCCTTTGACATCCGTCTAAGCCTCAGACCTCATGTGCAAAATGATAYAAATGGAGCTCAACACTTCTGTAGCCCACCACTGTGTCCTGACACACCTAGGACTGAATATCTAGCTTCTCCTGTGAGAGCGGTGATGCTGTATGATGCACCCCTGAAGTGACCTCACTTTCTAAAGACAGCTTTACTAAGAATTTCCTAGATTTTAACCATGGAGCTGAGGATGATGAAAGCTTTGTAGGATCAACGTACCAGTATTTGCATGACAACCCTAAAAAAGCAGCCAAATCCCAGCTCTGTGTCGTTTACAACTGCTACCCCGCATAGTTTCTATTTTGATTGGCCCAGATGAAAAGCTGTATTAAGTTTTAGAAGCTTCTCCCCGTCTCTGCTTTCAAGTCAATACACTTTTGAAGGCTATTTGCCTTTCCCACTTTCTCTGTGGTAGTTAAGGAGATGAAATTCTTTCTGTACACACCAGATATCTCTTACACAATGGGACAGAAATATTGATATTTTTATATTGCACAGTGGGTCATATTTATGAATTGATGCGTGCTTCATCATAGCTCTAAATAATGAAATGTTTTGGATAGGTACAAAGGGCCCGAACCTGTTTGCCTGAGTACCTCCAGCTTCCACAGATCTCCCTTCTGAACTTCTTACAGGCTGATTTTGAAAATGTAGTGCTTCCTCAGGATCAATGCTACCCAACAAAATGATTTATTCAAGACAAAAAGTAAGGCAAAGCCTCYGCTGTAATATGATTTTCCACCTACTCCTTTCCCATCACCACAGAGAACTAATGCAAGGCTCAGCACTCCTATTTAGGCCCGCAGAGCTTAGCTGAACTTCTCTTTCAGTTCATGCCAATATCTTGAAGAATTTCTCTGGTGATTTTTCAGGGCCTCCGATGTTACAGAGATCAGTGATGAAGACCTTCACGCGGTGCAGAGATCACTGCTGCAATAACTCCCCGCCCCCCATGACACTCCTGACGCAAGCTGTGAGCCAGGGCTGTGCTGCCCTCAGCCCATTTGAATTCTGGGGTTACCCAAAAACCATTACAACATTAGGAGGGCAGTGAGGATCCCTGGACTCTGCTAACCTGGGAAGATATGCAATGGTCATGGGAATGGACCTGCAACTCCTCTGCACGGATGGGGCAGGAGGGAAGCAGTGGTCTTCTGGTGTAGGGCAAATTCACCTTTTCTCTTAGTCTTCCTTTGGCAACTTTCTGGGAATGAAAACTGCAATACCTCAGCCTAATTTCACATTCTTTAAAATTGAGATCCAGACACTTTGCCACAAATAAGTATTAAAAATATAAACATGCAAGTCACCATCTATGCTTATGTTTTCCCTCAATGTAACTTATGTAGATTGCTGCCTATGTGCATAGCTTTCATTACAAATAAAACATAAAAGCCAATGCATATCCTGAAGAGCTGTTTTTCTTTATTGCAACACCATTACATGAAGCCTACTAACATAAACAAAGATTGGACTCGGCTGTTTTTGAACAAATAACCATTTATTGTCAAGGCTTTTCAGGAGCTTTCATTTTCCTTTTTGAAAAACATGATCCTGTGCCAACCTAACAAATGTGTAACGTTAAGTAATAAGCAAAATAATGGGACACCCTGCCACACTAGTTTATAGACAACTTTAGGCTGTCACAGTTGTACAAGTCTAAGCTAAGACAGAAACCCAGTTAAATAAAGCAGACATATTAAATCAAAAACCCACCAGCGGAGTCCCTTGGGGCATAGCTGCTGTTCCTAAACGCTACAACTGGCCTTTCAAGCGGGAGGATGCACAGGAATAACAGTCCAAGGGCAGAGCAGCCCATGTGCTGCTGTCTCCTCCCCGCTGCTGGAACAGCATGCAGGACAGCACAACCAGAGAGCCTTTTCCCTGTATCATCTCCTGGCGCAGCAGCAGAGAGCACAGGACAGAGCCGTCTCAACCCTAAATGAGCAGCCACGCTTGCGGTGGGCAGAYCAAAGGAGAAGCCCCCACACCTCTGCCGTGCAGACCTGCCTGCTTGCTCCATCCGCTGCACGGCAGCAGGTGAAGCTCCGGCCCCTTTGCTCGTTGAATATTAATTCCACCAGAAGTCTCCATTTTGAAGTTATCGTGAATCTCCTGAACTTAGCCCGAAGTAATCACACAACAACCTATCCATTAGACAATGAACAGAGATTATTCAAGCTTCCTTGTACCACAGCAAAACAGCAGCTTCCTTCCTGCCAGTGATTGTGGTGATTAACTGCGTAGTTCAAGGTGAAAGAAGAATGCGGTTCCAGGCATATATGGCTTCCTTTAACCTCAGCAAAACACAGTGCCAGATATTTCAATTAGTGTGTACCAAGGTCACAAAATCAATTTCTTATCGCCAAAAAACACACATACTGTAAATTTCATTTTCAAGCCATAATCTCTAAATTAAATCTGTGTACCTAAAAAATATACAGTGCAAAATTGCAGTCCTTCAGCCCTCTCCCTCTCCTGCAGCCGAGCAGCATTTTCACAAACATCACCTGGCTTTGTGCTCTATATTTAGAGCACAATGTTTGGTTAGATTCTAATCTTCTTGGAGAACRTCATTATCTCTTTCTTTGGCAAATAGAGGCCCAAAGTGTCAATTACCTTCTTAAACTCTTTCATACACACAGGGCTGAGCGGGGTTTGATATTCTGTCTGCCAACAGCTCAGTCGGCAATTTTTCACAGTCATACACAGAAAAATTGTGCACCGGCAAATCATCCTAGATAAATTACACATTTCAAATGAGGTTACAGACAACTTCACCACTCCTGGTCAGTTTATTCTGGAAGAGGAAAACAACCCCCAAAAAAGCAAAAATAATCCTAAAGAGAACACTTTTCTACTGTTGAACTCTATGAGTTATTGAACAGAGACAAAAGTAAAATCCATATGCCAGATTGGTGGAATATTATATGGAAATCAATGTAGCTGCACAGAAATGACATCATTGTCTCTTACGTGTGTAATTCCTTATGATACTTCCCTTGTTATGTGGGTAACACTAACTTCATAACCCCAAAGGCAGCTGCAGAATCTGATAGCTGTAGCAGGCTCTGCCATGTGCAGACCTAGGTACAGAAGATGTCTCAAGGAAGTGGTATTTATTGTAGCAATTTCTTTCCAATAAATCCCCGTCTTTCCTTAACAAAAGCTAATTTCAACTATACAAGCAGAGAAACGAGTAAAACTGACAATTTTGAGATTGCTTTAAATTTTTTTCATAGAAAAGGTTGTTTTTTATTCACATACCTACTTATACATAGGTCCCTGTGTGCACATTTGTGTAGATTTAATATACATGTATGAGGATACATGTTCTGGAAATCTCTTCCATCCTTTTACTTCAAACCAGCAAGTGAGAAGAATGTATTGTTACTGTTGGACCTTTTGGGACCACTTCAGATGCTAGAGATACAGGAAGTGAATCATATCTCTGGCAGACACAAAGTAAGCAGACTCTGAGATAATAAGTTTAAAGCTCCTTAAATGAATTTTCCCACATCCTCTAAACATGTAACATATTGATTGATTCTCAGGACTTTAAAGCAGAATGAAAAGAGTATTTTCTCAAGAAAGGAAATTAGCATTATTTGGCAAGGGTTAAAACACATTTTGAATTAAACAAATAAGAAACCATCCATGTGCAGCTGATCATCTTGAAATTTTGGGTACATTTTTGAGAGGGACAACTGACTCTTTTCTACCACATCACTTACACACATTTTTAGAACTCTTTTTAGATGCAAACAGGACTAATTTAAAAGAGAGACTGGATATGATTAAAGATGTAACAAGAGGAAGTTTTGTTTCTTCCTGGCCCATTCAAAAAATGCATTACTGTATTTTAGTCATGCTCAAAGTACCGTTTCAAGAAATGTAAACAAAAAMCTTTTTTTTTCCCCCTCAAATTTTGAATGTTATGAGTCTATCGTGGCCTTGGTCCAAGGCTTATTAAAATGAGGGTCAATCTTACAAATTATTATAGTGGGCTGTATCTCTGGCCCAGGCGAACTGTGTTTTCTGGCAGTAGGAAGGAGAGCTAACCCTCTGAAGATTTCTCTCTATCTCATTCAAGTGAGAAACTGGGAGGGATTTTTTCATATGAGTGAGAAAACTGGATTTGGCACTTTGAATGCATAAAATGCTTCGAGTCAAAATTTTATGGACTCAGCCATTTACAGACGTAAGACAATTGGAGTAAGACAGCCTCCACTGTGTCTTATTCAGCAGGATCCTATTGTTACTTCAAACATATTGCACTGCTTTCCATCTGGACTAATGTTCTCATGCATCACCAGGCACTGTTGTAACACACTCTGCCCTTTCAAATTCCCGATCTACTCTTAAACGCTTCAAATAAAATACACTTTCAATAGTAGCTAGTTACAATAAGCAATTTCAGTTATAAAAAGTAAAGTCAACTCTACAAAAACACTGTTTTGACTAACAATGTTAGCCAAGGGTATGGCTATTTTCAGGAACATAAACATAGCGCCATCCTTTGCGACTGGAAGGCAATCATGCAACAGCTGGTTAGTCCCCAGCAGTCTACATACATCACAGCCATCAAACCCTTCCCAAATTCACAGAAAAGTGTAACATCTTGCACAAGAAAAGGCAAAAGCCATACATAAAGCACAGGACCCCAAATGGCCAGGAACCTGCTATGTTAACCTCTACATTAACACCCGTGCTTTCCCAGGCGAGTGGACCGTCATGCACCGGAATATCAAATCCTCCCGGCTAATTTGTCCAGGCTTTTCAATTCCATGATCTGCCTACAGGTTTAATCCAGAACGTGTGCTCAAGATACTCAGTTGGGTAACATCACATAGCTCAGCGGTCAATCTCTGCACTTCAGGAAAAGGGGAAAAACATTCAGCTACATTATGACTGATGAAGACATGGAAGAGAAGAAAACTTTCTGTTCCCTGAAGAGGAACCCTTGAAGGCATGGGCTTAATTAGATATAATACCTACATATGCAACAAACAGGATAGTGCCTCCTAACACTTCTTGGGATCACCAAAAAGCCAGACACCTAAGCCTGGAGTAGGCATTCTGAATTCGAAGATGACTTCTGCCCTTTCACACAGCCCGCACTCTGGTTTTTCCATGCTCCACCCTGCAACTGTGTAAAAGATCCAGCAGAATTTGGAGGCAAAGCAGCAGAGATTGGGAGACACAGGAGGAGAGGGGAAAAGGAAAAAGGGTAAGGAAGAGCGAGAGATGAGCCCAGAGGCTATGAGGAGCGTGCCAAAAGGGCTGGGAATTGGTTGTCTGGTTTGGCCTCCTGCGTAGCACATCCCAAGTTTTCCAAGCTGTCACCCACTGTGTTGAGCCCTGTTAATTGTGTTTGGCTAAGGCATATCTTTCTCCTGCTGTGCTATGCTAGAGCAGCTGCAATTTGCCTTTTTATAGCTTGTGGTAACTGATAGCAGTGAAATGAATTTAGGAAGTGTGTGGATTGGATCTTCCGTATCAGTGATTTCAGACTATTTGGTAAACACAGAAGTGACATCCAGTGATGTATGCCTGCTGGTAACAAAAAAAAAAAAAAAAAAATCCTCCTCTGGTGAACCAGCATTTGGATTAGATAATTTTCTATTGAAGGACACTTCTGGATAGAATGAAATGATTATACACAGTGGTTTTACAGGGTCATGTTAATTTGAAAGGTAAAAATTCCCTCAAAACTGTACTCCGATTGGGTGCTGCAGAATGGCAACGGTGACACCAGTGAATCAAAACAAATTCAGTGACTGCAATAAAAGTTGATGGTGGGACACAGCGACATCACCTTAGAGCAAGGAGCTGATGTCTCACAGGAAAGCTCCTTTTTACAGCTGGCAAAAGCCAGAGAGCTGGTTGTATGACCCTCAGTAAAACAAGAAAATATGTTTGTGTTCAGATATTGAGTAGGCTTTCAATTTGATTCAGCTGAGTTTACACAAATTGCCCTGTGTTCTAACAGGGAATCTGTATTTTGATATAAATACCACTTTGCACTGATGTATTTTTTGCCTCTGGAAAATGATAAATCCTCCTGCACTGCACTTCAGAAAGAGTCAGTGCCTTGCTTCAGTACAAAGTTTCCCTGATAGCCTAAGTCCCTGTTCGCTGTTTCTGGAAGAGCTGTAACTATTTTACAAGTAAGACTGATTAATTTTGCAGTATAATTTGCAAGTGACATTTACAAGGGAATATTGTGCAGGGATATCTGGGAGGGATATTGTGTTCAGACTTTTCCTGCTTGCCTGCCTACCCTCCTGGAACAAACAGCACTGCTTCATTTTCCTTCCGTATTTTGCAAAGTTAAAGTAAACACTGTGATCACACTGTTTACTTTAATTTCCTGCAGAGTGCCAGCAAAGCAGCAAATTGGCAGTCAGCAATCAAGAAGCAGCCAGTATTGAAACAGCAGAGCTGCTTAGGAAAGCATCAATGATGCCAACTCATTTTTCCCTCTGTTTTAAAAATAAAATATTGGCTTCTATGAAGTTTTACTTCCACCCCAATCTTCTCTAAAGGATCTGAAATTTTGTTTGTTTCTTTTAATTTTCTTTTGGAAGAAAACTGGGATTATGAGCAACTCCTAATTTACATGTCTGACTCTTTTTATATAAAGAAATGGATTTACAGAAGTGGCAAATATACGCTATTTATCTGTAAAAAATCCATGGCATTTTTGCACAAGAGGAAGTTAACTTGTCTATAAATCAGTCTTATCTGGATATATTTTTATTTTTATGCCAAGAGCTCTAGCTGTGCTACTTCAATTAGGTGTATGATAATGTGAAGCTAAAGCCTCATGCATTACATTCAGAATACACATCTGCCCAAGAACGGAGTCCTAAAAGGCAAATAGTTATATTTTCAGAGGCTGTTCTCTCTCATCTTATACTACATAAAGCAAGGAATATAAATACAAAAGAAGTAGTAAGAAGAATGGGATAGTATTTTGTACCTCAGAGGTGTAAAGCCTGACAAGGTGACTCATTTATGGCTTTCTGGAAGATACTGTACAGAAGAAATTTATTGCTATGTAAGTTATAATTCCAATATATACAAGAGGCCAGATCCTACAATCAGTTATTCTCCTGACTATGTGCATTCCTGCACATATTCTTACTAAAGACAATGAGATTATGAAGAGGATTATCTTTTTGTTAGACTGGCCAAAGTATGCCTTCGGAAAGTCCAAAACATGACCTAATTTAAAGTGGTTGAAATCTTGTGGGAAAGATTGTAAGAGGATAATTATTTTAAAAGCCATGACTTTGACACCAGGAAATTAAATTCATATCTATATGTCTTTATCTATACACAGCAAATCCAATAATCTTGAGCTCTCTGCAGTCACTTAGCCAGCTGGCAAAGGGAGCAAAGTAAAAACTAACAAACCCCATTCCTAAGGTATGCTGACATCAGTGATTCATGATTCATCAATAATGGTGCTAGGAAATAAATGTAACAGGGCATTATTGCCTTTTGCAGCACAGTAAACTCTAGGGAAAATGTCTAAGTGTATTACATTGAAAAGACAGAGCTAGGAAAGAAATAAGTTTTACAAGTATTTAAGAGGTGTTACAAGCAAGGGAAAGTGGAGAAACAAATGTAAACCTTTTAAATACAGTGAGAAGGTACCTATAAATAAAAAGGGTCAGTTTTCCAGCTACACAAGCTTAAGAGGACTAACCTGAAAACTAGCATTTTTTGTTGTTCGACATTTTTACAAGGAGAAGGAATTTGAATTGCTTGTTCCAGAATAAACCCTCAAAACAACCACTGTTCTGGTTTAATTGTCTACCAGGATAAGCACAATGAAGAAGTTGGTTCTATGCTATGCGAAATTATTAATGTTGTTGACAGTAATTACGACTCTCACAACCTATCTAAATAACTAAAAGGACAAATATGTAAACACAACGTACCATATATACTCTTTAGAAAACGCCTGTATTAGCACATAATTGATGATCTCCTTTGAAGGTGACTGGACTATCATTGTAAAAGCCTAAGATTATTAACTGAAGAAAAATGAGTAGCTATCTCTAGAACAGCAGATACACCTGCTGCTTTTGCCACATAGAACAGCAAGATCTAATACATCATTAAACAACTGAGGCTTTGCTTTATGTTTTTGTAGCTTTAAACTATTTATGATAGGGTTTAGCCTATATTTCTAATCCTTTTTAGAGCCTACCCAATTAAAATTCAGGTTAGTTGTTTATGCTATTAGAGGACTACTGCACAATATTAACAATGCACCGTGTAACGTGCTGCCCTAGAGAAATGCTGTCTCTCTTTCAGGGGCAACAGCCACATAGTTCCAATACAAGCTTTGCTGCTTAGTTGGAGGGTAAGTGACTTTGGTGGTTGTTGAGGTATTTTACCAGAGAAAACATTGGTCTCCTGACATGAGGCTTGCTTCAAACCATTGCCACTTAACTGCAAAGCACCACAAATACATCTAGTAGCTGGTTTGCCTGGACTGACATTGGAAATTTTATTTTAAAGATGGAGTTTCCAAACACTTAGTATAATTCTTAATAAACAATTAACTGATTCACACAATTTGTGAATGTATATTTCACTGTACTGAATTTTCTTTAAATGATCAGTAAATGTTTTTATGAATTTTGAGTGTAGATTTCCCTAAGAAAATACAGGCAAAAGAGAAAGTAAGAAAAAGATACTGTATGAGAAAAAAGAACATGGAAGGTAAGATAAATCCATCCTCACACAAATGGATTTAATAACGCCATAATGGGTACAAATATAATGGATGGATTTAAGAACATCAGTAATGTCAGTGAAGAACAACAGGTATCTCTACTGTAAATTTAATTGATGATTCATAATCACAATTTTCTAGAAAAGTACAGACAATGTAGTGGATACCAGATCATGGTAGATGAGTAAATGCTGGTTTGATTTGTTCCAGGCAGTATTGCTAAAATTTGACTTGTTTTTCTTCTTTCTCTGCATTATTCACAAGCGTAGGCCCTTGACTCTGCAAACATAATGTGCACTTAACTTTCAAATCAACCAGCTTACTCATGGTAGTAAAATTGAATTAGTGCAAATACAATACTAGTGTGGTGAAGGCCATTTCTTCTTATTTTCATTTGACCAGCTCGATAGGCAAATAATGATTGACCTATATTTAGGGCAAGGTTAGCATTAAATTCAAGAAATATGTTTAGTGACTACATGACACGTGATGCAAAGAAGAGGCTGAAAGAACAGTGTTTGTTCAGGCTTAAGAAGAAAAGGCAAAGGGGAAATGATATTGCTGTCTACAGCTACCTAATGGGGCGTCATGGGAGGACGTGAAGTTAAACTATTATTAGAAATGTACAACAGTAAGTGCACATGAAAGGCAAAAGTTACAAGCTGCAATAAGAGAAACCGCAACTAGATATCAGAAAAAAATTTTCAAAATTATGGTAGTCAGACACTGGAACAAGTGCCCAGAGAGGTGTGCAATCTTCAGCCTTGGAGACACTCAAAACTCAGCTGGACAAGGCCCTGAGCAACCTTCTCTAAGTTGGACCTTAGAGCTCCGAGTGGGGAGCTGGACCAGATGACCTCCAGAGGTCTCTTCCAAACTAAATTATTCTACAATWTTTGTGATTCCTTATGGTTTGTTATTTTAGCCAGCTATATTTCTCTCTTAAGCATTCCCAGCTTATAAAAGGGTAGGCAGCTTCCTTAGGAAAAAGGTCTTTGCATTCTAAATTTTCCTAAGACAAGCACACTTCCAAGTACACCATGGCAAATGAGCTATAAAAATCCAAACTAAAGGTGGGCYGCTTACCTGTGCTCATACTAAACCGAAGTGCCTCTGTTACTGCTAAATTTCCCAAGATGCATGAAACACAAAAACTGACCAAACGGATGGTTAATATTCATAACTACTTCTCAGGACACTGAAAACTGACAAGATTCATATGAATTTCAGCCTGCCTGCAGCTGGGCATAGCCATATCTAACAGTGGAAATAAGTACTAGAGCTATTCRTAGTGGAGGACAACTCAAAAATGAAGGCAGGGAAAATATCCTTTTCTTTGGATGGAAGATAGAGGCATCCAGAGGCAGACCCCTCAGTAAGATTTCCGGCATATTTCCCTTGCAAGCGGTTGTAGTGGAAAAATTAACATTGGCCTCACATGTGGGCATGTCTCTGTGGCACACACACCTCCTCAGTCTTCTAGAGTAGCCCAKGAGCTGTATCATTTGATCATGACCAGCTGCTGGGAAGAGTGGCCTAGCGCTGTGTGTGTGTGGATGAGGTACGAGGGCTGTGAAGCAGCAGTCATGCCAACTCCAAGCTTCAGAAGTCCTGAGTCACAAGGGAAGTTGCTGAAGCTCAATCAGAGAAGATACATCAGCATCTCTCATGGAAAAGGAAAGCTGGAAAACAGGTCATACTCAGCTGAGATGCATGGAATGCTATATTAAAATACTAGGCTGAGAGTAAGTTGTAGAATTTCTCAGAAACTGCTAAAGTTTTTGGCTTAGAGAACATGTTAGTGTAAGGTGTTGTGACATAAAGTTTAATCCTTGAGCTCATGAGCTCTTAAGTTTTTCAAGCAAGCACATAACAGAAACGCATATAGGTAAAATCTGTTTACCGTAACAGAACGTTATGCCATTTCCCGTATATCCTTGGGAGCAATAGCAGCCTGTTGTCCCACCCTGAACTTCACACCTGGCGTCTTTGTGGCATGTCATATTGCAGCTTGCAGAAGTGCAGCCATAGTCCAGCAGACTGGAAATCAGAACTGGAACAAAGGAAAATCAGACTTGTTTCTTTATCTAAAAACTTCATTCCGAGCTCTAAAAACAGACCTGGGCAAAAGGTATTCACAAAATTGGTGTATTCCACTAAACTTAACATCATCACAGTAAACTTAACATCATCACAGACTCAGCTGTATCGCAGGATGGGGCAAGGGCTACCACCTACAGGGACTTCTTTGGTAAAACTACCCAGGGGCTAGAAACAGCAGACACTGTAGATTAAGAACTTGTGTATGTGCTTAACMAGTATAAAATTGGTAAACAACGTAGAAGTTACTCAGTGATCTGGGGAAAACATTTGAAAGGCTTTCAAAGCTCTCTAGTACTTTCCAGCAAAGCACAGATATTTATTTGCACTCTGAATTATGTATTGAGTGTAATCCAAACTGCCCTACACATATCAAGTGAAAAATACCAAAGAGGGTTCCCCGATCAGAGTTTTTATTTTTATAAGCACTTCCATACTTGTGTAGCGAAGACATATGCATGGTCTGAGAGATTAAAATGACATGTCACAGTGTTTACAGCATTATGACATTAGGGTTTAAAAACTTATCCAACTTATTTTAARTTAATCTCTTAATATACCGATTCCATGTTATGTAAGTATTGTCTTCTTTTTTCCATCCACTGGATGATTCCTAAATGGTATAACTACTTTCCCATTGTATGAATGCATATGGTTTTCAACACAACGAAAAAAGGAATCTCTCCCTTTGAGAAAACTAACAGCTCACTGAATAATTATACATACCCTGTAATAGGTTAGAAATGAGGCAGGTAACTCAGAAGGGAAAGTAAATATTTTACTTTGTTCTTTATAAATGGTTAGCAGGACATAACGAAAGTTGCAGAACACAAAGACCCTTTTGGATGCTGTCTTCCCGTGCAGTTCTGCTTTTCCCTACCCAAATATTATTCTGGATATTTGCTAGCCTCGTGTTACAATTACAGGTTTCATTGCTTCAGGAAATCTCACTGAGGCATTGTTTTCTTGGACAAATTAAAAATTCATSAAAAATTCAAGACTAAAAATTACACACAATTTTTTAACAATTATATAGAATCCAAATCAATTTAGCTACCACCAAGTTTCATCTTTTCCCTCTGTTTTTGAGAGAGGAGACCGTCTTCCAGAGATTAAAACAGAAACCTGTGGGATTCTGTTGTCATATTACTGTTCATAGCATGTGAAATCTAAAAATCTCCCAAGCAGACGGAGAGAGAGAAAAAAAAAAACAAAACACCAAACCCACAACAACCCACAATGTTTCTGTTTTTTACAGAACAAAACCCACAGTGAGATAAAGACTGACATTTGTGGGATTTGGTTTTGCGGTGATCCTAACCATGCAATTACCGAATCCGGTAGCAGCATTGATCAAAGGTAGGGGGACTTTCAGTCCCGCGTACCCAGCAGCTTTCCACCATCTCCAACACACTTGTTTCTCCTTGCCAGACCCCACTCCCTTCCCACCTGCCACTCGCTCCCCAGGGAAGGAGATTTCACCTACCTAGGAATGGAAGCAGTTTCATTGGTGATGCTGTTGCTGTGCGGTCCCTGGTGCAGAGCCCCTGTGTCACAGAAAAAACCTCCCTGCCTTAAAATGTATGACCATGTGCAAAATACGCACGCATGCCTATCAAGAAAGCGACGTCCTGGTGCAGACTCAGCCCTGACACTGCCCTTTGTCCCGAGCTTCACGTTTCCAAAAGCTCCTGAGACTCACAAGCAGGACAGGGAGGGTCAGGCGGGGCTGAGGACCTGGTCTTCTGGCAAGTAAGGAATAAATGAGAAGGGAATAAACAAGAAAGTAAAAGAGAAGCAGGAGCCTGGCTCTTGCAGGGGATATCAGAGAAGATTCGGGGGCGAGTGGGTTAGAGGAGCATGGGTTAAAGGAGCTGTTTGGGAGAGTGCCTGGGGCAGGGGGAGGATGAAGATGGAAGGGATGAGCCGCAGCCTGCTGGCAGAAGGAGTAAAGGAGCAGCAGAAGAATGGTGGAGTAGATCAGGGAGGGTGAGGAAGAGGTGGAAGAGATTAGTAAACAGCTCAGGGTTTACAAGCTCAGAGGTAACGGTCTACATGCTTCCTTTCACCTTTTCCTGGTGAGCTGAGTACATGTGAGCCCCAAGACCCATTTTTTTTGAGATAATCTTGGCTGACTGCAATCGTTCTTCCTACTGCTTTCTTCGGTTTTGAGATAGATCCTTACTGCAGCCAAGCAATGTTGCTTTAAGGGTAATAGCCTGTGAGGAGGTACAGGAAATCCACTGAACTCTGCTTTGTGAGGAAAACAAAGATGTATAGGCAGGGAGGAAAGAGACAGGAAAGCAATTGTATGGCCAGGAATCTCAGGAGCCGAACAAGCTGAAGTTTCTATGGGTTCGTGGGACTGAAACAGGGTGTTGTGTAATAGGACATATTCACTATAGCCAATTTGGTAAAGCATTTGACATGTCTTTGTGTTAAACCTGAGAGTAGTTCTATCCTCATTATAGCATCCTAAATGATGAGACTTCAGCATGTACTTATATTATGCATGGACATGGCAATATTTTCTCTAATCTTGTTATGGATGATGTGCATACCATCATTTCCCAGCTTCCTGGAGATGACGACTCACATATTGAAGCATTGTAAAACTGAAGCATTGATGTATGCCTGTCTTTATAGATGGAAACAGAGGGACAGGCACAAACAGGTATGCTGCTGGAGAATATCTCTAAACTAAATAAAACGGACATGAGGCTGTGGAATGTCATTGTGACAAAATATCTCATGTCTGACTAGAAAATTTTGAAGTTGGCACTTTGGTAGGGAACTGATGGGAAGGCATGAGCCTGCTTTTAGGAATTTTCTGTCGATGWGGCAACATTTTTTCTAAACTTGTTAGGAACTATTTGCTCACCATCATTTTCCAGCTTCATGATCACTGCTGGCTGGAGTTCAACCAGTTAAACTCTGCTCAGGCCAGGGAGGTGTGAGACATGGAGAAATAGCACGTAGGTGTCTGGTTGGCACAAAGTACTTCTGTAGCACCTTGGCAAAGAGAGAGGAAGCTCCAGTAACCGGATGTTAATTTTCGATGAACTGCAGAATAAGAACAAAGGGTCCAGGTGTAGGAAGACTGTTTTTCTCCTGTTTGATTTTGTGAGGGCAGGAGGACTTAAAGGGGAAGAGAGGAAGGGACTAYGATTTAGTTTGTTTTGTTAAGTTTTCCCGTAATCTAATGCATGGAGACACAGAGGAACAGAAAGTCAGATGAACCGAGGGGAGCTTTGATCTGCATGTCCTGTCCTTCGTGCTGACATGCGCTGTATTGTAGGCTTGGCTTGTCTGAACTAACTTACAGATCCTGCTGCTGAATTTCAGGGACTAAGAAGGGCTGGGTTCGGAAAGCCTATAATGCAGAAATTATATCTTATTGCCCTGTGTCTTTTTACTCCCCAAAATCAAGCTAAAAGATGTTTAATAGTAAGCAAGTGGAGAGAGCAAGAAGTTACAAGCTAAAATTCAGGTCTTAAGAGCTGGAAACATATTTTTGAAAAGTCAGAGATGTATGTTTCAATTTCGTCAAGACATCAGCTTTCTGCAAGGGGTGTTCGGATAGACTGGTTGGAGAGCAATTTCATGAGTAATAGTGACAGTAAATTTGTAGTAAAAACTTTAATTCCTTTTCTGATTCAAGGCCTAAGGACACAGGAGAGATTGTGGATGACTCAGAAAAAAAACAAAATCTCACTGTAAGACGACAAATGCCTCCTTTCCTTTTTGCTAGAAAAGCACATGATAACTTGCTTTTTAGTAGTCACTGTTTCAAACATATCAAGGGGACTAGGCAATCAGATCAGGCTACTTTCCATCTGGAATAGTATACCTGAACTACTCCGCTCACAGGTATAGTGGACAACATCAAAGGTGGCGCATAGGTCTAATTGGCAAATGGTTTACATTGTGACTGGCAATGGGTGAGGAGGGAGCACATAAAGAAGAAAGATGTGGAAGAATAGACCAAGGACAGAAGAAGGAAGGTTAGGTCAAGAGGAACTCTGGGTGATAAAAGGAGCTTCGATCAAATTTAGAAGGCAATAGGGAGACAGTGAAGGGGGATTTAGGAATATCTTAATGAGATCTCAATACTGGGAGCAGTGGATTACTTTTGCATTAGACTACTTTAAAAACTGGCTAATGTGAGTGTCAGAGACTGAAGACAGCAAGGTTGCAGTAGGCAGGGATGTGGAGAAGGATGGACTTGACAAAGATTTTATGGGGATAATGAAGAGGAAAGGGGAGATTTCTGAGACGTTTTGGAGATTAAACCAGGAGGATTTACTGATAATATCTATTGGCATATAGGGATAAGGAGTTAAACAAGTGGAGATGAGCAGGTGAACACTTGAGAAAGCAGACACTTTCAAATTTGTGCTGTCAAAATTTTCAAAATATGCCGAGAAAAAAAAATTGAGGTGTCATAAAACTGAAGTATTRATGGGTGCCTGTCTTTATAGGCAGGGAGGGGGGGCATGCACAAACATGCATATTCCTGGAAGACTGGAGAATATGTCTAAACTAAATAAAAAAGGTACAAGAATGTGGAATATCAATACTGCAGAATCCATCCCTGTTTGCCTCGAAATAAAGAAGCATTAAAAATAAATGGTTTGTGGAAACACTCCAAAAGACAGCCTTTCCATCCTTACACATGTGAAGCAAAGCCCCGATTCTATACTTAAATGTGTTGTTTGTTTTATAAATGGGCTCATTTATCTTTGCAAGACTGAGTTAGGAGGGCATAAGTAAATGAATATACACAGGCTAACATGCTTGACTTCAAACCACACATTTTTGATTACTGATCACTGTGATTACAATATCTTATGTGTGACTGTAGAATTCTCAAATTGGTTTTTTTGCTGGTGAACTGATAGGAAGACATCAGCCTGCTCTTAGAAATTACTGGATATTTTCCAAGCTTTGCATTGTGAAGAAATGTATTTATTCACAGTGGTTTTAAAGGTAATTGGGATGCTGATTGTGCAGACAATGCTATGAAACTAACACCCAGAGCTGATGAGGGAGGGAAGTTAACACTTCCTAGAGCTCAGTCCTAGGTAGCTTTCAAAAGATAAATGTAGATAAATATAGAGCAACTGCTTTCATTCCAGAAACTGCCTATAGTACCAACAAAGGAGCAAAAACTGAACAAAGCTAGTTTAGGTGCATTTCCTTCAAATGAACATAAGATGATCTACTGTATTAAAGATATTTATTCCTTTGGTGTGATCAAATTTGGACTGCTAACTGGATATATATCAAAGAGTCTTAACACACTTGTAGTTTTATATTACAGTGGGGAAAAACAAGTGTGGTATATCAGGATATATATTTATTTCTCAAATTACAAGTTAAGTATGTCAGTAGATACTTAGCAAGAGCCAAAAGATGTTGTTTGATGGGCATCTTATAAATGTATCTGCCATAGGTTGTGTATCCCACTTTCAGACCGCTGTGGATCATCCTGAGAGGGGATGGTGAGAATGTGTATCAGACTGAGAGATCCTGAACACTCCAGGTACAGTTCATACATCTTCAGCCTCCTTGCTGTTGAGTCCCACATATATTCACCACCCTCAGACTCCAGTATCTAATCCACCAACGGTGTGCTCCAATATAATCCACTCTATGTGCAGAACAGCCACATGCATGTGCATGCACATGCTCACATATTTATCTCTATCACATAAGCACATATCTGTATCTATTACTGAATTGGGCTGATAAATATTTATTGCCAATAATAAAAAGATGATCATGATCTTCCTTTCAGCCTTTGCTTTTTTTGACAAATGACTCTTCACTTGAATCACCAAGTTTGCTGCCAAAAGGAAAATGGGATGTAAAACAGACTGAGGATGCACAAATGCCTTGGATAAAGCTTTTTCTCTGATGCTTGCTGTTTTTTTAAAATATCAAATTAATTTATTGGTTTCAAACCAAATCCTATCACTTCAAGAATTCAGCTGGTTTTTATACCACTTCAGAAATGTTTCATTTATCCTAGTCACTAGAGCAATTACAGTTGGTTTTTTTTTTAGTTAATAAAATCTGGATACAATTGAAAATGTACTCAATGTCAGATCAAAATAATGACTTTCCATGGTTGGTTAAAATTATTTTCAAACAAAAAATCCAGGGAAAACATTTTTAGAACACAGACTAGTCTATCATAAAGCAGCCTACCTCAGAGGACTCCAGCACAAAAGTAGTGTTAGCATCTGTTTTATAACTGCCTCACCTCACCTTCCTGTCTGAGTGCCTCACGAATCCTTATCGTTTTAAGTGCAAACATCATATTCCATCTGAGCATACAGGGCTGAATATATCTCCTGGGATGATGTAACTCTAGGCAATTCTGAAGCAATAAACACACAAACACACATAAACATATGCATGCRCACATCCTACTAAATCTGCATAGCTATGTCCCTCTGAAAGAAATTGAACATTTCAGTGTTCAGAGCCAGTTTCTTTCTGCTCTTTGCTTTACCTTGGATAAAGTCATGAAATGAGGGAATTTAAAGTGAATRCAATGTTTCTGAAAGCTAGATTAACTGCCCTGAAATTGGGGTCTCTTTCTACATCTGCTGTAATACAGAAGAGAGGTACAGACTGAGTACAAAGATCCTCACTGCTAAAAGGGATAAAGTAATTCAGTTTCCATGTCTATTTATGCTCTCCTGGGACTGGTCATGCTATGGTAGTGCTAATCATAGTCACATCTCTGCAGGAGGAACAGAGTGAACCCCATGAATAATTACATCAATGAAATGCCAGATTACCAGTTGCTTTTAATCCACACTCRTTTTACACCAGAGCATTAGACGTGAAGGGCTCTTACAGTGCAGTGCTAATATGTTAATCACCAGATAACCAGACTAGCTCCTAGAAGACCATGATTCCATGATTACCTCTTCTTTGTTTTACTTACATGGGAGAAGAGTTCTGACACTTCTCGTTCTTCTAACCTACAGTCTTAGACTCCAAGTAGTGGCAGTCACTGTCCTAAGCTGTCCAGGTGTTTACCCTTACAACACTCCAGTCAATATTCTAGGCAGGCCAATATCCTACAAAGCCATGCTGGCTTTGTTCTCATCAGGTAACAGGCTGAAAAATGGTTAAATTATGATATAGGTTTTGGTCCTTGAATTAAGTTCCATGTCTGTTGAGGAAYGACTAGATTCTAAGCGATGATCTCGGAATTTGGTCCTACATTCCTCAGGAACCTCCAACTGCCGTGGGGTTGTATCTTGCAGAGATGCAGGCCCACAGGGAGCAGAGGAGGAGGTGTGACCAGCTAGATGTGGCCACAGGGATGGAGAGGACTGTGGTCAGATGAGGTGTACACAATGCTGGAATAGAAGATGCTGTTTTCCATCCTCTCAGTCCCTCACAGTAACAAGTGTCTCAGTTAACAGCTCCTGGAAACTCTGGCTCTCTGCTGCTTCTGTGCTCTGCCTCCCTTCTCACCRTCCTGCCATGGCCAGAAGCCTCTTCCCCCTGCCCCCATTCCCACCTGCATCTCTTCCTCCTTTCTCCCAGTGACTCCTCAGGAATTTGTGCACTTCCTATCTGAGAACACTTGCAGAAGGAAAAATGCTTGAGGACCGTAGCAAGGAACAAAATAAAACTCAGAAGAGGAAAATATTGGACAATCATTTAGGACTTAGAGTGGAAAGTTCATCCTATGAACTGCCAAGAGTGCTATAAGTCAAAACAAAACACCCGCATTAGAAACAACAATTGTATCATCACTGACTTTTTGCATTATCCCTTCCTAGGCAGAAGGTTCTCTGTGATGCAATTATTCTGTAATATTCTTTCTCTGTGATATCACCTCCTTCACTCAAGGTTTCAGGAACATGGTAGTTCACCGGGAAGTTGTGAAGTTTGGAGAAAAGTTGGCAGTAGCCCACAGAGTGCAAGTGAAGTCCCTCCACTCAATGACAGCATGGAGAATGCTTTGACAGAGAGAAGAACGGAAGGAACGGGTCGTCAGGCATCCCTGCTATTATTGATCTGATCGCTTTTCTAGCATCCCAGTCACTTTGCAAACCACATTATTCATGTGGACTGACTCCAGAAGGAGCTTCCTCTGGACCTCAGTACTACACAGCAGAGAGTTCGTAGCAGCTACAGAAAAGTTCATGCTTTGTTGCTGTCTGGGACAGTGACTTAGAGCTGTATTCTCACTCACTTCTTCATGCTAAGGGCTCATGTTGCTGCGGTGTTACAGCACTGATGGTTGAGCTCTGGCAAATCCTGTTGAAGCAGTTTAAAATTAAAGCCTGTAATGTGCTGGTTTGACCCTCTGCTAGAGACCACCACTACAACAATTTGTCTCAGCTGCTTCAATGAAAAGCTTAGCATCTTTGTTTAAACCTAATTACTCATTGCTAAACCTTTCTGTTTGTTCTCTAATGCTAGCTGCTGGGTTGTAGCATGTCTTAAAGAAACTCAAATTATGCCCGTCACAGAGTTTCATATTATTTTGTATGATGTTGATGCTCTTTTGACTCGGAAAGTAAACTGTTTGTTTAACTTGCATCCTTCAGGCCACTTTTCACATGTGTCTGCCCTTTCCTCTGGACTAGTTTATTTTGACTGTGTCCTTTCAGAGTTGCCTTTTAGCTTAAGTTGGTGTAATTCCATCCCCAATATGAGAAATTAATTATAAATAAATAAATCTAGTGATTTTTTCTCCAGCTTAGACTCCTGCACAGAGGTCTAGAGGTCACTATTTCTATTTTACATTAGCCCTGCTTATGGCTGAAGTAGGACTGAAGAGATCCTTCTGTTCCAGGCTCACCCTTCCCCAGGAATGGATTGCAGCCTTTTTTCCTTCCTCACTGCCACGTCCATCCTAACCCAGAGAGGTTAGAGCTAATTCATGCCCCATCAATACGTACAAGTAGTTCAAATGATTTCTTCCAATGTTCATTATCTTGTACTTGTCTGCATTGAACTTAATCTGGTATCTTGTTATTCAGYCACTCAGGTTTTATTATCTCCTCTTGAAATTCCTTACTTTGCTCCTTGGTTTACATTAACTTAAATAATTGTGTATTGTCAGCAAATTTCAGCACCTTGTTATTCATCCCATTTCCCATATCATTAAATATGAGTGGTGAGCAAATAGCGGAGGAAATTATTCATGAATATTCATTTGAAGCTAAAAGCAAATCCATTTTGACAGCATTCGTGACTACTCCTTGTTCACTTTCTGCAAACAGTTGAGTGCTAAAGATTTACTAGTGCAAATGCGTGCAGGAAATTCACATTTTACTCCCATATACAAATAATCCCTCCAAACAAAATTCAACCTACATGTTTCTAGGCAAATCTCACATTTCAGGGGTAAAGGGGATATCTCTAGAGAGGGGACAGAGTCCCAAACACAAGACAAGTAAGGAGAGAACTGCATTTCTGACACATCCCATTCGCCATCTGTATCAGCGCCCACCCAATGTCAAGCAAAGACTTGCAGTCCTGACCAGCCCTCCGTTGCCATCTGCACTGGCTCCTGACCATTCCCATATTTCCAACTGTTTTGGATTATGGATTGGCTGTTCCATGCATCCTGGCATTCTGGTTCAGTCCCATCTGGTAGGGGATTATGGACTCCCAGCAGGTTTGGTTGTACAGGTGCTACCTGGTATTGGTCAACTGAGCCATTCGCAGCTCCTGCAAACAGGCTGCTGGCCACAACATCTCTGCTCTCTTCTGCAGCTACACACCCAGGTGAAGCCCCAGGCAGGTAACCGGACTTTGAGGGACCCTGACGATCTTAGCCATTTCAAGAAGTAAGAGTCTCCCTTACCCATACAGCTGAGATTGCACTGCTTACACGAGGCACAGATTCTTTTTAAATGTGACCCCGTGTATTTCTAAAACAACGTCATAAGATATGTCATAAATCAAGATCATAAAAGAATGAGATATTTTATAATAGCAGTTAAGAACCGGTCCAGTCTGTTACCACTTCTGTTATGCGTTGCACAGCAATGCTAGCCTCAATCAAGGTTATCTCTGAAATCCACACAGATGCTAGAAAGGGAAAACAGAGAAGCAAAGCCTGTGAATAAGGCAGGGAATTTGCCATACTGTGACACAAAGCATGAGAAACATTGCTATAGCAGAGAGATTAAATTGATTTGACTTCCATATGCCAAGAAGAGGTTGAATGGAGGTAGCTGGTGAGCAGTTTAATTTGATTCTCCCCATCCTTTATTCCTTATTATTTTTAAGTAGCATTGATACTGTGTTAAGTGCACATATAAGGACAAGAAGCCTCTTCAGTTGCTTCAGTAAATTCAAATCTATGCTCCACATTAAGCTCTGCTTGAACACAGTGTCAAAGTTCTCACACACACACTCACAGAGGACCATTTGGCCTTTTGGATGATTAGCCTAAATTGTTTTAAGGTCTGTTCTGCACATTAGTATAATGACGAAAACAGAATGGAATATAGTCTGCAATGCTCAAAAAGCAGCAAGAAATATGTATTTGCCTCTGTCATATATAGTTCAGTATGTGAACACCCAGGTATGGCAGGCAGTTTCTGAATAAATTCCTGCCTGCAAACTAAAGTTAGTGGAAATTTTGCTTATGCGTGGCTATAGGACTTGTTCTTTAAAAGAACTGAAATACAATGAGTCTATTCATGCACTGCTTGAACTGGTATACTGGTCTTCACTTACTAATTCAGATTTTTCAGATTAACTATTTTAAGTATTTTCAAAATACACTGCTGCTATATGTATGAGGCACAGTCAGTGCTGATTATACCATATGATACAGTTTTTTTCATAAGGTTGCAGGAAAGGAGACGTGCAGATATTCATATGCAACTTCCTTCACAGAAATGCCTGTATTTAAAGTAAAAGGAAATTAAAATGAGATTCCATTGTTTAGATGAGAAAGTGCAAAGGTTCATGACTAAATTAATGTAATTCTGATTTTGACCTTTAGACAAAGCATTTAAGAGCTTTCCAATAATGACATCACATTTACTTGGTGCCTATGTCTTAGTTTGCATTGTTTTAATTACTTAAAGAATAAAACAACTATAAATTTATAGTATATGCATGATATACCTATATACGTTGTAACCCTAACACTCATCACAGTTGCTTTAATTCAAATGACGATATGCTGGACTTCAGCTCACAAATCCCTTCCCTACAGCCTCACAGCCATGATCCTAGAAACATCTGGGTACACAAATGGATGTGTGTTTCAGGGATGTGGAACATGCACATGTACATTTGCTATTCTATATTTCACATTGTTTGCCAATCTCCGTTCTTTAAAATTCTCCCCTAGGTATCTCAAATTATCTTTTATTTCAGTATTTTCAAAGCCTCCCTATCAAGACGAGGGTTTCCTTGGAGATTTTAAGAAGATTTTGAGCTCACTGAAGTCAAGGGAACTATGCTGCTTTATGCAAGCTGAGGATCTGGTTTGATAGTCTCATCTTTGTGAATACAAAGCACAATGAATTTATTCAAACTTATGAAAGCCACATGAATAACTTTGTTTGAACAATTTTGTTGTATCCCCTCTGCATTTACAGTGTAATTTAGCAGACTGAAATTAATTTTTCTTCCCTGATTATGTTTTCTACAGACACTGGAAAGGTTGATGAGTACAATATAGTTTTAAATGATGTGCCTTGTTTATGCTTTTTTCTTTATGGTCCATTACTGTAGGATTTGAGTGGAACCATATGATTATAGTCTTAGGTTGTCATGCAAATGGACTCATTTTGTTCCATTTCCCATTCCCCTTACCGTCCTTGTCAATGCGATGGATAAATCTTGCTCTGTGTTCTGTTCCTCATAGACTTGCAAGGCTGTCATCAGAGTGGATTAATCTTCTGCCTGTGTTATCACAAAATTTTCTGTCCTAACAATGACTTATCACTGAATTTAAAGCCTGATATACTTTATACTCAATCTGTAGACTTAGTCTTGCAACAAAAATTGTAATGAGAGCTAAAAATGGTACAAAACTAATCCATTCTTATCACAGTCTTTGAATTGTAATTTCATGGATTTCCTTGAATACAGCATTTTACTGAACAATACCAAAAGAGAACATGGTAGAATAACGTACTTGAAATTTCAATTTTACATGTCACCTGAAGTAAACTTCCAAATTGTTTAATTAAGTGACCATGACTGTATTAGAGGTTATTGCCAGCACAACTGCTGCACAAGCGATTCCTTCGATAAAAGCCAGGATGTGGACAAACTATTACTCAACAACATATAAAAACACCATTAAAAATAATGATAATGGTGGGACTTAAACCTAGAATAATACAAATTTTAGAGTTACTGCTTCCACATATAATCCCTTAACTCTCCCTTTCATGCTTAGCTATTGCACAGTTTTTAAACAGACGTGTGGCTGTTATGCATGCTTGTAATTTATTCTTTTCTCAGGGTTCTCACACTGGGCTGCATTATAAGAAAAAGATGTTTTAAGCGTTTCTTTAAAATATATACTTATGTGTGTGCTCAAGATGCTAGATGAAATAAGAAATGTTTAATATTTCTTGCTCTCTAATGTGATGTATAAAAGGCCAAAAGAAGTTGATTTAAGCTACTCTGGCTGAAAATAGTGTCTTCTGAACTTTACGCTATCTTGATGTTTTATTAGCATATTAGGCTTGTCTGCATGGGGATTTTAACATGAGGAAAAGAAGCCAGTGCTAGACTATGTTAAACGGAAGTAAGGGCTTCCACACCACTTCCTAAAGCTGATTTACAGAAATTCCCATGTTAACCATTTCATTTACAGATTCTATTTGTTTGACTTCATAGCTGGCAATTTTGGCCAGGAACCCAGTGCAAACTTTCACATGTCAGCTCTGTGATTTTTCTCACTGTGCTTTATAAGATGCCTCCTAGAACTGGCAGGAGGCCTGAGACTTGCTGTGTTAAACTGCAATGATGCTTCTCCCGTAACTCAGCTGTGTTTTGTCAGCTCCATTTCTAAACTGCCATGAGAGCAGCCTGGAAGACACACTGCTCACTTACAGCAGTCTTTAATATAAACAGGATAATGTCTTGTATTGGCACCCACAGAGTCAGATGGATTTGGCTTTGTAGCTTTGGAAGAGTAGCATTATGGTTTCAGAAGGAAATGTGGAGGATGAAGTAAAAAGCAGCRTGTGGTTTGTTTTTTTTTTTCCCCTTGGAGGCATTTTAGCCTGGAGAAAAGGAGGCTAAGGGGAGACCTTATCGCTGTCTATGTCTACCTGAAAGGAGGTTGTAGCGAGGTGGGTGTCTGTCTCTTCTCCCAAGTCACAAGCGATAGGACAAGAGGAAACGGCCTCAAGTTGCACTAGAGGAGGTTTGGATTGGATATTAGGAAATACTTCTTCATCGAAAGGGTTGTCAAGCATTGGAACAGGCTGCCCAGGGAAGTGGTTGCGTCACCATCCCTGGAGGTATTTAAAAGACGTGTAGATGTGGTGSTTAGGGACATGGTTTAGTGGTGGACTTGGCAGTGCTAGGTTAACGGTTGGACTTGATGATCTTAAAGGTCTTTTCCAACCTAAACGATCCTATGATTCTATGATTTCTCTGCAGATGCTTTCACAAAGTGCAACATTGCTGCTTTACTTGGTGAGCTGTGAATGCCTGCTAGGATGCAATCCTGGGAGGAAAGGCAGTGCTGAAGAATTTTATGCTGGAGAAGGTGATGATCCTGCTAAGCTGTTTGGCGCTCATTTGGAGTGACAGAACATCCATGCAAAACCCCTTTTTCTCCCCCAAATTTAAARCAGTGTGATACCCTTGTTGCCTACAATACCGAAGGAGGAAAAACTTGAAAGGCAGCAGCAACAAGCAGGGAATGTATTGGGTAGTTTGGATGTTCCCTACAGGCATTAAGCAAATTCAGCTAGGCCTGTAATATATAGTGCTGCCACTGGGTGAGAAATGACTACCTCAGAAATGGAAGACAACCTGGTTAGAAGGACAATTCTAAGGATAAAACCTGTCTTGAAATGAGCAGGCTAAAACAAACCATCTGCTTTGCCATGAGCTCTCCTTTATGACACCCACACCCACACATCTCACTTTGTACCCACAGTACAAAGTATGTTTTAAAAATTTCTTAAGAAATGTTCCTAGTTCAAACATTAGCCCATCAATGCCCACATCTATACATTCTGATTTGCGGATGCCACGCAGCGTTTCAGCCCCAGTGCTCTCTCTGCGCTATAGCACTGACATACAGCTCAGCCTTGGGACCCAGCTTCCACTCCTGGTTTTCACAAGCTCCACAGCACAGACTCAGTGTCCTGGTTCCGGCTGGGACAGAGTTAACTTTCTTCCCAGTAGCTGGGGGTGTGTGCTGTGTTTTGGGTTTGGTATAATAGGAGCGTTGATGGCCCATTGATGTTTTGGGTGTTGCTGGGTGGTGCTTGCACTGGGCACTTTTTGGCCTCCCATGCCCTGCCAGGTGCATGGGAAGCTGGCGGGGGGAGCACAGCCGGGGTGGYTGACCCAGCTGGCCAATGGGGTATTCCATACCATGCAACGTCATGCTCAGTATAAAAACTAAGTGCGTGGGGGSGCTCTGGGTCCCGGAACGGGCTCTCATATCGGGCACGCATCAGTTCAGCAGGTGGTGAGCAATTGCATTGTGCATCGCCTGCTTTGTATGTTGTTGTTGTTGTTGTTGTTATCACTGTTATTATTACTGTTTTACTTTGTTTTATTTCAATTATTAAACTGTTTTTATCTCAACGCGTGAGTTTTTCTACTCGTGCCCTCCCGATTCTCTCCCCCATCCCACCGGAGTGGGGGGGTAAACGAGCGGCTGCGTGGTGTTTAGGTGCTGCCAGKGTTAAACCACAACACTCAGAAATGTATGTGCACGAAGAGCTCTCGCCTGTCTGCTAGGTCATATAGTTTATGATCAATGTTAAAAGTCTTCTCCTGGTCAGACGTCAGCATGTATGTAGAAAGGGTTGTTTTCTTCCCTTTATGGTATTTTGGGAGCCTGTCACCTTTTATTGGGTGCCTGTCAGGTTACAGCAATTTGTGAGAAACTTTCCAGTGTGCTAGTAAACACACTTTATGTATGCATCGGTAGAACGACTTGCCAAAGTACTGTCCGTTTCCCAAGAAAATGGGCAGGTGTTGGGAGAACTGACCGAGGCTTAGTCCTGTCCTGTCTTCAGTCACTATCACAGAGCATTTTTCCTTTGACTTGGCACTGGGAGTAGGAGCAGAAATTGCCATCTCATTTTTATTTACTCCAACAACATCTTGTAGACGTTTGCTTTTGTGACACTTCTCCAGATGGGACTGAGCATGCAGCTCTTTGAGTCCCAGAGCTCTACAGATGTCCAGATGGAAGACTAGGGAGCACAGCAATCAGTGTGTAATTGGGTAAGTGATAGACCTGCTGCAAAGCAGCATTACCTCAGCCTTAAGGAGGATTAATTACAAAAGACCTACGATGCCAATTAATTCTCTTTAAAAAGTTGTGTGTGGATTCAAGGCACTTTAAGTCAAAGAAGCTGTAGTTAATTCAACATAATGTGCCTACATAAATAAGCAAGTGTTGTAAGATATTAAGCACTTTATATATCACACAAATGGAAGTATCTGAGTTATTTTTTTGTAAACGTATTCTGTAAACAGTAAGAAACTGATCCCCCCTGCCACCAAGATGGTCTTCCTAAAGCAGACTGTAACCTCTAGTTTTGTCTCACATACAGCACCCAGTACTGAATACTGAATGTGAAGTTTGATCCCAAAGTGCTGATAAAATACAGCTGATTTCTCAGCTTAGGCTGACAAGACTTGTTCATGCTTAAAAAAATAACATCTCAAGTGACAAGCCCTCAAGATTTCAAAGGAAGCCTAAGAGAGTTTTGTTCAATCAGAAGGTAACAGAGATGCTCTTCTTGACACATCGCTGTAGTCTCAATGGAATAAGATAGACACTGAGGAGGGGGAAATACTACTGATCAGGTTAACATGAAAACTTTCTTTGCAAGCACTAATTGGAATGCAAATCTTTGTACCATAAAAAACCTGAGCTATGAATAGAGCATTGGAGTTTAATTGATTAAATCTGTCAGTTTCTAAAAAAGCAGGAGATACATGCTCTGATATACTCGACTCTCAACAGTTTTATTAATAGGTATATGGTGCTCCAGCTTTCTTAGAGAAGCAAGTATAATACACTGTATATTTTTACACTTAAGTGAATTTCCTGTGAAAGGCACACAAGAAAGAGTCTGATTCATAAGGTGAGCTGGAACATGCCTGGCAATGGGGCTCTGGCACTGCCATCACCAGCTGAACTGTTGAGGCAGCAGAGGTGTACCACAGCAAGAGGTGGGGCTGGCAGCGACTGAGTATCATTGAAGTACAGAGGTTTGCCATTTTTCCATGAAAGAAATTACAATAAAACGTATTATACATAAGCTTGTGAAATACCAGGAAATCAAAGAGAAAGAAAAAAAAAAAAGTACTACCTCAGGCTAATTGTTGTTTTAACTTCATTGCCAAATAAGTTTTAGCACTAATATGATGATATTTTTCCAAGTTTTCTGCTGTAAGAAGCTAACAAATTTATGAATCACGCACTGGGTGATGCACTCACCTTTGGATGGGTATGACAGAGTGTATGGGTGGATGTGTGCACAGAGGACGCTGGCCCATCTGCACAATGCTTATCGGTAAGCAACGTGACAACTTCCCCCACAGCTGCTTTCTCATTATAACTCACGTGGGTTAGTTTCAAAAATCATATAACCAGTAAGTCACTCTACAGATGTTCACTTTCACCCTATGAATCCTCTCCCTTATTTTCTCAAAGTGAATTATATTTTTCTCAAATCCTGGACCAACATTTATCAGAGCATGAATCGGAACTTTTCAAAGTTACTGTAATTAATGGAAAGCCTGTAAAATCCTTACCTATCCAAGGGCAAGTATAAAATCCTGCAATGAAGTGTCATTAAAAATTACGGTGTAAATTAAAGCTGAACTAGAATGCATTTGTTAATCTTCCCTCCAACCCCCAACTT